>OY294068.1:37068861-37564871 GCA_958510875.1 Endomychus coccineus
GCAATGTACTATTACAAAATTTAACGCATTCGTTCTCTTCGCTATCCTTGATGGAACAGGTGTTGCGAGTTCATCGTCTCGAACACCAAAAGAAACGCCACAGATAGACATTTCTTCCACATCATCCACACGAAAGCTATCCAGGTTTCGAATCTTCATTGTTACTCTTCTCAATTTTTTCATGCACGAGTTGTGATATTGTGCATCAACTGCTACCAAATCATTGACAGGCGCGAGACGGTACTCAGTAATCATCATTACGAGCTCTAGCAAGTTCTGAAATACTGTTTTTCATCGATAATTTACGTACCCTGTACCCTGCGCGCCTGTTTTTGTTTCGCTATAAACTCTGCTGTTATCTCAGCAGCGCACAAAAAACACTGATCTCTGAATGAGAATCTTGGGTACGTGGATTGCAGCTGTGGATCAGAAGTCGCGACATCGCTTCCTCTACGCAAAGAAGCAGTGATCACTTTCTCATTATTATATCGTTTTCGACATACATTGTAAACCACTATCGATCTTTGTCCCTCCAAGAGTTGCCTCTTGTTGTCCTTTCTTCGAACACTCGACTTATGGAAAGTCTCCAATTCTTTTTCCTTCACTTCGATTACTTCACTTCCTTGCAATGAATTTTCACAAATAAAACAGTTCACTTCCTTAGAATCCAGGCTCTAAAAATGCGAACTACACTGTTTAAGGATACACGTGTACCGATGATTCAGCCAGAATACTTGAATTCTGTCTGCAGATGTTTCGTAGAAGGGAGTGAGGGGCCCGATACAAAGGTGGTCCTTTTATACACGCGATGGACTCTACAGGCCGTAGTAAACCGGTTTTACAATGTATAATTTTCGTTAATATAAGAAAAACGCGTGTAGGTGTACTTGTATGTTGTTTTGTGACACTGGTACGCTAAAGCTATTCATTATGAAAAAAAAGGTTACCACATAAATTATGGGAGATTTTCTCCAGTTTAACCTATTACATAACTATTTTGATCGTAAAATGAGTCGGAAAGGAGATATTATCGAAAAACGTTTTAAGGCGTCATTTTTCCAAAATGGCGGTGGGAGCGGCAAAAATACGAGGTGACAAAGTAGAAATTCGAAAAGAGCATGTTGAAATCTATGAAATTACCAATTTCCAAAACTCCCGGAAAACTTTACAGGTAACCTCTTATTTGATCACCAAATGACTGTACTACATTCATGTCGGAACTTTATAGCACTTATTTAATCTCAATACACCGGTCTCTTGAACACAACCGATACACCGATTCGTAAAACGCAAGCTGTATATCATACGAACCTCACCGTATCCGTACGGAAGTTATCTAATTTCAAGGAAGTTCCTCAAACATTCCGGTGAATGTATTCGCAAACAGTTTGAGTTAATTTCAACTAAAATTTGCATCTAAAATTGGAGTAATAAGAAAATAAACACTTCCATACTTAATTGCACGCGAAAGTTTTAAGTCATATTGAACTAGTTAACATGCTAACAAGGATAAACACAACTGAAAACTGAAATTGCAATCGTAAAGTATTGCGAGCATTGCAGAAGGCGAATAAATTTCAGGAAGGCGTGTGTATTCCGCTTAATACGATATATCTGAGCCCCTGACATGTCGCAGCAAGACACGGTGCAGAATTGATGAGAAAAAAGGAGGCGAGGATTAGACATAAAGGAACAAAACAACGTAATGAATGATGATGCAGAGAAAGGCAAGTAATTTCACGTGTTTCGTTTAAGCAGCCTCACGTTTATACCCTGGATTATCCTCCATTGCTAGTTCACTCCAAAGCACGATTGCCTAACGCTTTACTGCGTTACGATTCTTTTCATCACAATATTACCCACGTATATTCTAATTACGTTTGGCTGCAGATCTCTCCCTTTCTTATAGATATTCATCAGAAATCTCGTCTGCTGTTCCACAGCGAGACATCCCAGATAGGCGGACTGGACGAGCTCAAGCTAAATACCCTTTCATTGTCAAGCTCGAGACCTGCCAAAATTTTTCCTATAAGATCTAATTTTCCTATCGAACAGCGAAGTTGTGGAACTATTCGAACATTATAGGTGTAGACAATGTATAAACAAATGTATACAGGGTGTCCTCGGTTTTAGTAGCGGAACTTCAACAGTCGATAGAAAATTAGATTTTGAGAAAAAAATTCCTATTAACATATATGCACAGACGCTTAGTTTTTGAGATACAGGGTGTTGAAATTGGAAAAAAAATTTAGTTTTTTGCAAATATCTCCGAAACTATTCATCGTACAGGAAGCAGCTTCCGCAAGCATTTTCTACTCATAGTAAGCTATGATCTGTGTGAGGAAAAAAATTTTTTTTAGTCATGGTTGTTGAAGATTTTGAAGAGGTAGTGGGTGTTTTTCTCCCCAAATTCTACGCCACTGGAAGAAGTACGGTTTCGAGAGAAGCATTTGAACCGCTAATATTTTCTACACAAAAAAAGTACACCTGGTTATAAGCTCTAAAGTTGACCGTTTTCAATAAAAATCAACTTTTATGTTGAAAAACATGGTCAATTTGTTGGTTTTGTTACTTGTTCTAACGTTTGAATAAATTTTGTTTAATTAGTAAGAATTGACCATGTTTTTCAACATAAAAGTTGATTTTTCTCGGAAACGGTCAACTTTAGAGCTCATAATCCAGTGGCGTAGAAGTTGGGAAGAAAAACACCTTCAAAATCTTCATCAATCAGGACTAAAAAAAATGTTTCTTTCATACAGAACATAGCTTACTATGAGTAAAAAATGCTCGCGAAAGATGTTCTCTGTACAATAAACGGTTCCAGAGATATTCGCAAAAAAACTAAAATTTTTTTTCAATTTCAACACCCTCTGTATCTCAAAAATTAAGCGTCTGTGCATATATGTTAATAGGAACTTTTTTTCTCAAAATCAAATTTTCTATCGACTGTTGAAGTTCTGCTAACAAAACCTGGGACACCCTGTATATTTAAGTCTATGTGTCTTCGAATATAACTGCATTTCTAATCTAGTATTCCAGATTTTATATCGACCAAACATTCGTTTCGTCGATAGTGTATGAAAGAGTGATATTCCAGCAGTAACTCAATTTTGTCGACGCCGCTCGAACAAGTTACTTAATTTAAAAGTGAAGATATTTTCACGAGAAGTATTTCGTTTTCAGAGCTTTTTAGAACCTTCAGTCGAGATTATTGTCGTTAACGATCGACTATTATTAATTCCGATATTGATTCTCAAGGTGAATCCTTATTTTTTTTGACATCTCCGTTAACACAACATGGAAATGTTTTGATAGTATAGAATGTATTGAATCAATACTAAGTTAATAATGATTCTTGACCTAGGTATGAATCATATATAAATTATCGGGAAATAGATCACACCAACACATATGCACATTATTTTCGTCCTTACGTACGTTTTGGTCTTACGACCATCATCAGAAGACGTATCATGTATGAAACGGGATTCCTTAAGCTCATTGTATCTGTTCTCTGATTTCCAGACACGTTTCATGTGAATCATCTTCGGTATAGATCTATTATAATAATCGATTTCCTCAGTTAGAATCTTAATATTTTTGTAATTGGATTGATGGTTGTAATCAAAGCATTGTTCAGTAAGGGTGGTGGAATTTTCTAAGTTTTTGTTTGTTGTACCATACTTATGGCCTCACATCCTTCCTTGTGAATATTTCCAGAGATTTCTTTAGAAGTTCCATTGCATTCTAAACAACTTAATTTGTATACTGTGTTGGTTTGTTTATTTTTAGGTATTAAAATAGAAAGGTAAGATATATCCGATAGCTTTTGATATCGCTAAGGTGATATTGGTACATGAAGAAGGTGCTACCGATCAGTTAATTGTATTACTTTTTACTAAAGTGATTGAGATAGCGCTAGAGGCAAATGTAGCTAAACACCATATTTTGAATCCATCACAATTTGGTTTTAGAAACGGACACTTCACAACTAGGACTGTAAACTCGTTGGTCACTCAAGTTGCAGAATCCTTCGAGGATGGAAAATATATGCGTGCTTCCTTCTACTATTGTCCCAAGGCCTTTGATTGATTCTGATAACCAGCATAAAATATTACGAATTCTTTGATAACAGTATCTCTCTGAAACATTCTCATCTCACTGATGGATGCCAACAGACTTTCTTTTATAATGGAAATCCAAATCCATAGGAAACCAGTTGTGGTCCGCAAGGTTCTATTCTCAGGACTATATTGTCACGAATTTATTCTATTTGCGGATGACAGCTAAATTAAATATGTCCAAGGATTTATTTCTTCAATATATAGTATAAAGGGTGCTAAAAAGGAAATCAATACATGCGTACCATTCACAAAAGACACTCAAATTGGGACCAGAAGATTATCTTCGGAAAGTTAATTTTGGTATAATCCTTAGAAGAAAAATTCGAAGAAAGCCTCAATTTTTAAATCAAGTGTTATGGTCGAATGAAGCACTATTCACGAGGTTGAGATTTTTTCAATGATTCCCATAATATGCATTTACGTGCACAGCAAAATTCAGATGCAATTGAGGAGGTCCATTTCCAACATAAATTCAGCTAAAATATTCGGGTTTAATTGGGAATTACCTATATGATTGAGCCTGCTGTTCTGCCTAAAAGGCTGCGATGTGAGTCATATCTAAGCTTTAAAGAAATTCGATCACCTCAATTGTTGGAAGAGTTGCCTTTGAATCTACCCCAAAATATGTGGTTCATATAGGATGGCACCCATCCTCACATTTCATTAGCAATGAGGAGGCACTCAACTGAGAGATATTCAGACCGGTAGATCGGGAGGGGCAAGATGCCCTATCCAGTTACCTCCTAGATAACCCGATATCAGTCAGATACATTTTTATTCTGAGGACATATTAAAACTATTGTGTATGCTACGTCATCTGAAAGTGGAGCTGATCTCTTAGAACGCATTTTTAATGCATCCCATGAAATAAGCTACTCAGTTCAAATGTTAAGGAGTGCGGAACACCTTCATTAAAATTGACCACGGTAATCACAGTTTCATTTGAATTAGGGTAGTTCCAGAACATATGGTATATAGCATATTATCTAAGCAATAATCATATATATGAATATATATTTTTTTAAGTTCCGTTCCGGATGTTAAATGTCAAGTGAATGAATAATCAGTTATATCAATTATCCAGAAGTCCAAGAATGTACCGAATTATATTTTGCAGCGCAAAAATCTACAATCACCGTCAAAATCGTTCAATGGTCAATTGGTATATTGCTAAGATGTCTGAGAAGATGGATGGAAACAGAATCTAATTAAAACAATTGAGTTCAAGTGGAGTTGGAAACAAAAGAGTGTGTCGTATTTATTTCCTTTTCTATTCAATATCTGGAACAGTACCTTATTCCTATATATTCCCGCAAATCAGAGGCATCTAATTTCATGATTCGACGTAAATACCAATTCTAGTATTCTCCAATTTGTGGCAGAGACATCAATAAGTGTAGAGAACATTTATATTCTTATTTTAGTTATTCAAAGTAGTTTTACTCTAGTGTTATTTGATATCATTTATAATCTATTGGTAAAAATAATCGAATATTAACAAGTTTATACAATCTACAATATAGTAGATCTTTTTCTGTTTCTACGTCTATTTATTCCATCACTTGACCAGCAACTTCTTAAGACAATTACAAACGGTTTTTCCATGTACCACCTAATGCAGAGGTGGATTTCTCTGAATCTGACATTTTGATGAATGAATATCTCGCAAAGAGTGCTTTGAGTAATTTTCAGATGATAGAGTTGACTTATGATTTTTTTTACCAACAACTTCTGTCATAATTTTCCATCACGAATGGGATCAAGAGTGATGGCTTATTGTATTACCCTTACCAGTGAAGCTTGTTATAGGCATAAAATTATAATCAAATTGTTCCAACATTATTGCATTATTAAGTGGATGAAACTTAAAATTTATTGTAACTTTATCCCGATACAAATCATCATGAAAGGAATAACCAGGTTGTTACACATTGGAATGCAATGTTGGATTGAATGGAAAAATGCAAATAGAACACGAATTTACACTTCACTAGCACTATAAATTGTATGTTCAAGATATACACGTCTATCATCGAGATTTCGGAAACGGTAATAGATACAGTTTAGGTTAAAATGGGACATCCATATGTAGGTATAACATTTCCAATATCATTTTTGATTTTCATATGAATTTGAGGAAGCCAATTTTCTTGAATTCCTATTTCATTATATTTCTAGTTACCGTCATAGATGATACAAAATAAAAAACACTCCTTCGAAGCCACTTTTCATGAGTTTAAATCTCTGACATTTGGTTATTGATATAAATTCAACATTTGTTTTTTAAGCGCGGCTCTGTTTCATGATATACATTTTTGGAGTATTCTCCATTCTACACTCATTGATGTATAACATGTGATGGTACGAATTCTTTTCAGTTCAGTTTTATTTTAAAATTCATTAAGATTATTCGAAAAAAAATTGTGCGAGCCCATATTTGAGAAAAATAAATGAAATGGTACAAGCGATGTCGTCGTTTTGCCATCCATTACACGTGACATCTTCCAAGGCAAACTTGATGCTTGAACTGAAACTGATTCTTCTAGTTTCTGTAACGGTATTTATGGTGTGAAAATGTCACGCTACATGGATCACTATCTTTGTTTCTGCTCTGGTACTTGACTCAACCGTCGTGTGATCATGTGCGAAATGCAATTTTCAAGTATGAGTCCACAAATATTGGGGAGATAATATCCTGATTCACAGTTCAGATTATTTCAGATATAACCTGCTCAACATTTGGGAGCCCATCCCAGAAAATTGCTCTTCGCACTTCATCACACTACGGTATGGTTAAGTACCATACAAGAGTAAACCAGAGGCAGTGCACTATATAATTTTTACACTACAGACGTCTCTAAGAAACCAGGAGAATCCCTTTTTTTATATGTTGACTACTTGAGAGGAGAACCTATAACGTTGGAAGAACATCGTGTGAGCTACCGGTCGAATATTGGGAGAGATAGATAGGTATTGAAATTTTTCTTGGAAATTTGGTGGCATAAGGGAAGACCACACTTAGCGAAGACTTCCAGAGCTTATCCGTTCGATAGAAGAGTTAGGTCCGGCAGGAAGAAGTTCCACAGGTGTCAAGCTTGACAAGGAAGGAATGACTAGCTTGAGCTCGTTTAGTCCGCCTATATGGAATAAAAAGCGATATTTCTGATGAACACCGGCCAGGAAGATATTTATAGAAGAGGGGGAGATCGCTTATATTCTCACGATGTTCTAGAATGGTCAATGAATTCGTAAGTGTGACATCCACAATCAGCCGAATAGCTTTTTCCTACATAGAGTCTAAGATCTCCCGAACAGATTGAATCTGTGCTTTGTAGTGGCACGCGCCAGTTTTTTGATAGTGCTGAATGTTTCAAAATGAATAGTGGGTTGGAGGCCAGAGGCATGAAGTATCCCCAAGGATCTTTGTTTGAGATGAGTTTGACGTATTTGCAGAAAAACGGCATTGGTGATATTAAGCTCATAAAAAATCATTGAAACAAATCAACAGTTGAAATGAAACGTGATAATGAATAATTTGAAAATAAGTTCGACCAATCAATAAAACATAATGATAAATAATCTGGAAACTAGTTCAGTTAATTAATAAAACGTAATGATGCATATTTTGGCAATCAGTTCTTCATTAAATATGTATGAAAAACATTACTCACATCATTCAGATCAATGCATATACACGCGAGAAGAAAGTTCGAATATGCCCATTTTCCTCTGTCGGTCGCTTATATAGACTTTATTGATGAAATCTCGATTGAGGGTTCACACGGTAAATGAACTTGTCCGGTAGAATAATGAACCCTAATGCTGACATGACATGTATTACTCATTATTTGCAATATGAGTATCTGAGAATGAAATTAACACGGAGTGGCAGGTTTAAAATAAGTTCAGTAGTCAGATAATACATTGAATTGAAATATCTGAAAGATTATAATGGGAAGAAAAATTAAGAAAGAAGATTGGTGATAATTAAATTTGATAAGAACAAACGAAAGTCGGAGTAGATTATTAGGAGCTGCTGAGATGTAACTTACCTTCTGGCACGGAATAGAAAAGCAAGTTTTCATGAAGCGATTTTCACATTTCATGAGGGGGTGCTGATGATGATGATACTGAGCATAGGTATGGAGGATTTCATAGGAATAATTGTACCTGACATCATCATATTAGTGATTGTGGGTACCGCCTTCCTTTGGAAAATACAAGCATGAGTTTTGGTTGCATTTGACTCCGCCAGTTTATCAGATACTCAATTCAGAATCATTGCCAGGTCTTCATAAATTGACTAGCCTCTCTCTGTCTCGCTCTTCTGGCTCCATTGGATTCTATAGGGGCTCTAGATGAAAAAGATGTATGGTGTGTATCATCATCTACAAAACTGGGGACAGGACATTAGGTTACTTCCAATACATTTTTGAAACGGAGCAGGAACAAAGTTGGTGCCAAGATAGATCCCTGATGAACACCAGGGTTATCTGAAGTTGTATCTGAAGAGAACTCATCAACCACTTGATGGGGTGATGTACCTGATATAAAACTCGATAGTTAACGACAAAGTTCAGGCTGCAAACCATGACGAAACCTCTGGAGATTTCTCATAATTTTCAAAACCACCTGTGATGATTGACGAAACGTCGGCACCGAGGATTGTATTTATCCGGGAGCCAAGAATTTTCCAATATTAGCTGTCCTTGGAAGCCTACCAATAAAGATAATGTATCGTTCGTTAATTATTTCTATTTGTTTTAACAATTATTGAACAAATCAACTTTAAATTTTAATCTCCTGAGCATCGTGCAGCCCAAGTTCACAAATTTGTGTTGAATGCATCCTATTACTTTAGTTTCTATCAAGAAGACTTGAAAAGTGCCGAAACTGATTCGAAAAGTAATCGATCTATCACATGTGATACATTATTGAGTGTGTAGAGTAAAAATACCCCGAAAATTATTATGAAAATCAGCGATATTTGGAACAAAAGGTTGATGATGGTGGATCGGAAACGAAACGTCGGATATTGAAACTGACGCTTTCACAAGAAAATTTATGGAAAAGTGCTCCGAAGAAGTTTTTTCTATTCAGTCCCATCTCCGACGATAACATTAGAAAAAAATAAATAAGAAACCAAGAAATTCGGTTTTTCCAAAAGATCAAAAATAATATTGGGAATTATTACCGATCATATGTGTAGACCTTTTGATCTCCAAACTTTTTCGTCTACTGACCAAAACTGTATCTTTTACCGTCTCCGATATCATCATGATAGACATCCTTTTCTTGCCCACATTGTAGAGATTATTTGATCACATAGTGGCATTACCAGAATGTGTTATCAGCTGTACTTGAAAAATATGAAGAATAATTGAAACACTCACTCATCACGAAATCTCCGGAAATGAAGACAAAACAATTGAAATTTGTCAGTCAGTTTCCTTATACCGGGATATCAAAAATTATCTTGGTCAAGAGTGGTTGTGGAATCTAAAACGTGTGTCTTACTTTACGTTTGAAATGATTATGTCATAATTAATTTGAAGTTCCCAAAAGTGCGAAATTTCGCAATTTTATACGAATATTGTAACACTCAGAAGTCTTTAGCGCTTTATACTCCGGGATTCTCACGTGCCCTATCGAAATTATAAGGTTCGAATTATCTAAAAACATGATTGCATGAGCGCCAGACGTCCTATGAAATTAGCTACGAACGAAATCATTTTGACATATGCCTCGAGGAGCTCGCTGCGCGTAAGTTAGAGTTTATACATTTTACCTCGGTCATGTTAATTTGGGGCCGTTTCTTGCCCCGTGCGATCGGCGCCAGTTGTAATAGAGTGTTTTGGCTATGGGCCGCTAGCTTTTACTCGCTTCGTGTATATTTTAGTCGCGAGAAAATTCCCTTTGGTTCGTCGCACGTTAGACGCGCGTAGCTGAGATCTGAGAATAGCTCAAACTGTTTTAATTGATATTTCCTATTTAATGGACATTTATCGAAAAAAGAAGGGCTGTCGGGCACGGTCCGATACTGAATCTAACTACATGGAGCGAAATCCGCACGCGAAAAGTCGTCGTAAAGCCGTATTAGGTACAACCAGTTTGCACTTTTCTAACTCGCGTGCTACGGACTTCTCTCGTGAATGTCATTCGGTTTACGGAAAATTAACTATTTCAAAACAGTTTTTGACCCGGATTGTGGCTATCACGACCTCTGAAAAGGTTCAAAGTTCACATAATCATTTCATAATTTGTAGTTCATTATCGTTTTACAACTGAAATGAATAAGTATGAAATTTGTAGGTTATTGATGATGTCAGTGTGACAGTGACATAATTATTTCAAACGTAAAGTAAGGCACACGTTTTAGATTCCACAACCACCCTTGATCAAGATAATTTTTGATATCGCGGTACAACATAGACACCCACTGAGGAAGTTCCCAACCTTAGGGGTTGAAATCAATATATCTCTTGCATCACTCTAGAACGCTCTTGTGAATTCATGTTACTTAGTTTCTATTGCTAAGATATTGTTTTACCATTTTGTCTATTTGAGATCATATTATACCATGTCAATTTCTTGATGGATGATCCAATTCAAATAAACTTCCTAAGAGTTGTGGGTACCTATAATGATTTCATCGTATTCTACTATACACAAAAATTAATAAAATCGTAGAAGCGAAAGAATATTATCCTGGTACCTTGAACTTTACTGTTGCTATGAAGTAACCTATCAGGTGATATAATGTTTACAAGGAAACAGCTCTGTTGATTTTTCTGTAGAACCGAACGGGCGGAAATAACAGGTTTCATTTAGGTTCATAATATATAAACATCAGCTCAATCCCCACTCATGGAAGCGGAGGCGGATATTATGAAAATGTGCCTACATCCAATATAATAATACCTAAAATTTGTTTTTCACGAAAATATGTTTTGTTATGGTAAAACAGATGTTATCTTTATTCAACACATAGTCACTCGAAATGTTTTTTTTGCAATTTTACTCGGTGTATTCCAGCAATGATTAAATTAATTTCCATGACGGCTGAATATCGCCGGAGATTTCGCTCAAAATTCTCTGTATCTCATTGAGCGAGTCTTGAAAGCAGCTTATAATTATAAGCAAAGATTACCACTTCAGAATGATGATGATGCCAGAATCATTAATCATATCATCAAACTAATTCACGTATCTAACCAAAACGTTGGACTAATCTCAAATTTAATAGTTATTTTCGTTTTATAGCTGGGCTAGTAACAATTCAATTTTAGTTTGATTTCTTCCGTAAAAGTCCTAAACATTATCATTATAATACAGTAACGGCTTCTAACAAAAAATTTTTTGAACATAGGTATATAACATATGATTTTAGAATCTTGTTCGCGAGCGACATTTTCATACAGACATTAATTTTGTTTGTCAAAGTTTGTGAGCATCCAAATATTCAATTTTCTCTTTTCTATTCTCACGACAAGGTATAAAAAAATCATGACACATTATATCTGAAAATGGTTGGCTTCCGGATGCATTCCACATCACAGTAGCGCGACTTGATGTCGACGTTTCGCTAAACATTACTGGTGGTATCTCCAGGGCAGGCCTGAGACTTGAACTGAAACTGATCAATTTGGCGTCTGTATCGTTATTTATTGTGAGAGAAAATATTCACACCACACAGTTCACTGTCTTTATTCCGGCAGTTAATAGGAACTTTTATCTCAATTTCAGCTTATTCGTGATTCTCTATATGAATCGGATATCCAATGCTGCCTCTGGAGATTTCTCATAATTTTTAAGACCACCTGTGATGATTGACAAAACGTGGGCACCGAGGATTGTATTTATTCGGGAGCCAAGAATTTTTCAATATTAGCTGTCCTTGGAAGCCTACCAATAAAGATAATGTATCGTTCGTTAATTATTTGTATTTGTTTTAACAATTATTGAACAAATCAACTTTAAATTTCAATCTCCTGAGCATCATGCAGCCCAAGTTCACAAATTTGTGTTGAATGCATCCTATTACTTTAGTTTCTATCAAGAAGACTTGAAAAGTGCCGAAACTGATTCGAAAAGTAATCGATCTATCACATGTGATACATTATTGAGTGTGTAGAGTAAAAATACCCCGAAAATTATTATGAAAATCAGCGATATTTGGAACAAAAGGTTGATGATGGTGGATCGGAAACGAAACGTCGGATATTGAAACTGACGCTTTCACAAGAAAATTTATGGAAAAGTGCTCCGAAGAAGTTTTTTCTATTCAGTCCCATCTCCGACGATAACATTAGAAAAAAATAAATAAGAAACCAAGAAATTCGGTTTTTCCAAAAGATCAAAAATAATATTGGGAATTATTACCGATCATATGTGTAGACCTTTTGATCTCCAAACTTTTTCGTCTACTGACCAGAACTGTATCTTTTACCGTCTCCGATATCATCATGATAGACATCCTTTTCTTGCCCACATTGTAGAGATTATTTGATCACATAGTGGCATTACCAGAATGTGTTATCAGCTGTACTTGAAAAATATGAAGAATAATTGAAACACTCACTCATCACGAAATCTCCGGAAATGAAGACAAAAAAATTGAAATTTGTCAGTCAGTTTCCTTATACCGGGATATCAAAAATTATCTTGGTCAAGAGTGGTTGTGGAATCTAAAAAGTGTGTCTTACTTTACGTTTGAAATGATTATGTCATAATTAATTTGAAGTTCCCAAAAGTGCGAAATTTCGCAATTTTATACGAATATTGTAACACTCAGAAGTCTTTAGCGCTTTATACTCCGGGATTCTCACGTGCCCTATCGAAATTATAAGGTTCGAATTATCTAAAAACATGATTGCATGAGCGCCAGACGTCCTATGAAATTAGCTACGAACGAAATCATTTTGACATATGCCTCGAGGAGCTCGCTGCGCGTAAGTTAGAGTTTATACATTTTACCTCGGTCATGTTAATTTGGGGCCGTTTCTTGCCCCGTGCGATCGGCGCCAGTTGTAATAGAGTGTTTTGGCTATGGGCCGCTAGCTTTTACTCGCTTCGTGTATATTTTAGTCGCGAGAAAATTCCCTTTGGTTCGTCGCACGTTAGACGCGCGTAGCTGAGATCTGAGAATAGCTCAAACTGTTTTAATTGATATTTCCTATTTAATGGACATTTATCGAAAAAAGAAGGGCTGTCGGGCACGGTCCGATACTGAATCTAACTACATGGAGCGAAATCCGCACGCGAAAAGTCGTCGTAAAGCCGTATTAGGTACAACCAGTTTGCACTTTTCTAACTCGCGTGCTACGGACTTCTCTCGTGAATGTCATTCGATTTACGGAAAATTAACTATTTCAAAACAGTTTTTGACCCGGATTGTGGCTATCACGACCTCTGAAAAGGTTCAAAGTTCACATAATCATTTCATAATTTGTAGTTCATTATCGTTTTACAACTGAAATGAATAGGTATGAAATTTGTAGGTTATTGATGATGTCAGTGTGACAGTGACATAATTATTTCAAACGTAAAGTAAGGCACACGTTTTAGATTCCACAACCACCCTTGATCAAGATAATTTTTGATATCGCGGTACAACATAGACACCCACTGAGGAAGTTCCCAACCTTAGGGGTTGAAATCAATATATCTCTTGCATCACTCTAGAACGCTCTTGTGAATTCATGTTACTTAGTTTCTATTGCTAAGATATTGTTTTACCATTTTGTCTATTTGAGATCATATTATACCATGTCAATTTCTTGATGGATGATCCAATTCAAATAAACTTCCTAAGAGTTGTGGGTACCTATAATGATTTCATCGTATTCTACTATACACAAAAATTAATAAAATCGTAGAAGCGAAAGAATATTATCCTGGTACCTTGAACTTTACTGTTGCTATGAAGTAACCTATCAGGTGATATAATGTTTACAAGGAAACAGCTCTGTTGATTTTTCTGTAGAACCGAACGGGCGGAAATAACAGGTTTCATTTAGGTTCATAATATATAAACATCAGCTCAATCCCCACTCATGGAAGCGGAGGCGGATATTATGAAAATGTGCCTACATCCAATATAATAATACCTAAAATTTGTTTTTCACGAAAATATGTTTTGTTATGGTAAAACAGATGTTATCTTTATTCAACACATAGTCACTCGAAATGTTTTTTTTGCAATTTTACTCGGTGTATTCCAGCAATGATTAAATTAATTTCCATGACGGCTGAATATCGCCGGAGATTTCGCTCAAAATTCTCTGTATCTCATTGAGCGAGTCTTGAAAGCAGCTTATAATTATAAGCAAAGATTACCACTTCAGAATGATGATGATGCCAGAATCATTAATCATATCATCAAACTAATTCATGTATCTAACCAAAACGTTGGACTAATCTCAAATTTAATAGTTATTTTCGTTTTATAGCTGGGCTAGTAACAATTCAATTTTAGTTTGATTTCTTCCGTAAAAGTCCTAAACATTATCATTATAATACAGTAACGGCTTCTAACAAAAAATTTTTTGAACATAGGTATATAACATATGATTTTAGAATCTTGTTCGCGAGCGACATTTTCATACAGACATTAATTTTGTTTGTCAAAGTTTGTGAGCATCCAAATATTCAATTTTCTCTTTTCTATTCTCACGACAAGGTATAAAAAAATCATGACACATTATATCTGAAAATGGTTGGCTTCCGGATGCATTCCACATCACAGTAGCGCGACTTGATGTCGACGTTTCGCTAAACATTACTGGTGGTATCTCCAGGGCAGGCCTGAGACTTGAACTGAAACTGATCAATTTGGCGTCTGTATCGTTATTTATTGTGAGAGAAAATATTCACACCACACAGTTCACTGTCTTTATTCCGGCAGTTAATAGGAACTTTTATCTCAATTTCAGCTTATTCGTGATTCTCTATATGAATCGGATATCCAATGCTGCCTCTGGAGATTTCTCATAATTTTTAAGACCACCTGTGATGATTGACAAAACGTGGGCACCGAGGATTGTATTTATTCGGGAGCCAAGAATTTTTCAATATTAGCTGTCCTTGGAAGCCTACCAATAAAGATAATGTATCGTTCGTTAATTATTTGTATTTGTTTTAACAATTATTGAACAAATCAACTTTAAATTTCAATCTCCTGAGCATCATGCAGCCCAAGTTCACAAATTTGTGTTGAATGCATCCTATTACTTCAGTTTCTATCAAGAAGACTTGAAAAGTGCCGAAACTGATTCGAAAAGTAATCGATCTATCACATGTGATACATTATTGAGTGTGTAGAGTGAAAAATACCCCGAAAATTATTATGAAAATCAGCGATATTTGGAACAAAAGGTTGATGATGGTTGATCGGAAACGAAACGTCGGATATTGAAACTGACGCTATCACAAGAAAATTTATGGAAAAGTGCTCCGAAGAAGTTTTTTCTATTCAGTCCCATCTCCGACGATAACATTAGAAAAAAATTAATAAGAAATCAAGAAATTCGGTTTTTCTAAAAGATCAAAAATAATATTGGAAATTATTACCGATCATATGTGTAGACCTTTTGATCTTCAAACTTTTTCGTCATCTGACCAGAACTGTATCTTTTACCGTCTCCGATATCATCATGATAGACATCCTTTTGTTGCTCACATTGTAGAGATTATTTGATCACATAGTGGCATTACCAGAATGTGTTATCAGCTGTACTTGAAAAATATGAAGAATAATTGAAACACTCACTCATCACGAAATCTCCGGAAATGAAGACAATAAAATTGAAATTTGGCAGTCAGTTTCCTTATACCGGGATATCAAAAATTATCTAGGTCAAGGGTGGTTGTGGAATCTAAAACGTGTGTCTTACTTTACGTTTGAAATGATTATGTCATAATTAATTTGAAATTTCGCAATTTTATACGAATATTGTAACATTCAGAAGTCTTTAGCGCTTTGGACTCCGGGATTTTCACGTGGCCTATCGAAATAAGAAGGTTCTAAGAACATAATTGCATGAACGCCAGACGTCCTATTCAATTAGCTACGAACGAAATCATTTTGACATATGCCTCGAGGAGCTCGCTGAGCGTAAGAAAGAGTTTATACATTTTACCTCGGTCTTGTTAATTTGGGGCCATTTCTTGCCCCGTGCGAATGGCGCCAGTTGTAATAATCAATTTGGCGTCTGTATCGTTATTTATTGTGAGAGAAAATATTCACACGTCACAGTTCACTGTCTTTATTCCGGCAGTTAACTCCGTTCTGCCACCTGACCCTGCCATTGTGTGATAATGTACGGAGTGTAATTTTCGAAGATGGGTTTCCAAATGTTAGGAAGGTAATATCCTGAGTCAAGGCTTAGATAATTTGAATGTATTTGGATTTCTATCGCTTCAAGAATTTTTCACTGACATATGTTTGGCTACGTTTTTTAGTATTTTCCAAAAGAATTTGATTGTATTCCGCAAGTGCAGATCTTCGGGTGTCACGAAGCCTTGTACAGCGCTCATGTTTTTTCACACGAGTAGATACTGTACTACCTGTTTCACCAATGTAGAATTTACCGCAAGAACAGGGAATAAACACCTCCTAAATAAAGAGAGGTAAGTGGATCCTTGATAGGTTTGTAAAACTGAGATAGTTTTGGAAGTGTGGAAAAACAAATAGAAATATTATGCTTCTTTAGAATTTTAAAAATTCTATCTGTTTTATTTTCAATAATTTGGAAGATAGGCATAGGATAAAGGAGGTGAGGGTTCGTGGCTCATGCTGATTTGAAATTTTAGGCGATGTGTATTTCTTTATGATTTTGAAATGTTATAATGGGAGCTAATGAGACAGATGAAAAAAAGCCATCAAGAAATACACTTCGCCTAAAATTTCGAATCTACAGCTGGGCCAGAAACCCCTCCCTCCCTCTTTATCCACTGCCTATCATACATACCGGGTGTCCCAGTATACATGTTCCAATGGATTATCTCAGTCATTTCAGAAGATAAAAATTTGAAAATTTTATGATCTCCAATTCGTTCAAGGAACCTTTAACTGAGAAAAACAGAAATTGAAAGTCACTTCCGGTTTGATCGGAAGTGACTCTGACTTTTTTATTTCAAATAGCATATTTTTTAAAATTTTTGATTTCTACTCAAAATTATCTTTGCAACGATGTATCACTATCAAAGTTACAAACAAATGTATTCAAATGCTTCCATGGTACACTAAGGTTTTCATTTAAGAATTATTAATTCTTCCAGCTCTACTACAATTCTAATAATTTGAAATTTGACGTTCTCTTCATCAATCAAGATTACACCAAATATCGTAGCCTACTACAATTCTTTCAAATTCTCCATCAAATCAAATGTAAAATACAAAGTGTGATACATCGTTGGAAAGATAATTTTGGATAGAAATTAAAAATTGCAAAAAATATACAGGGTGCCATTTAAAATACAAAAGTCAGAGTCACTTCCGGTCAAATCGGAAGTGCCTTTCAATTTTTGTTTCTCTCAGTTGATGGTTCCTTGAGCGAGTTGGAGATTATGAAATTTTCAAATTTTTATCTTTTGAAATTACTGAGATAATCCATTGGAACATGTATACTGGGACACCCGGTATATTGGAAATATGATAGATGGAATTACCAAAATCCTAAAGAAGCATAATGTTTCTTAATAATTATTGAGAGCTAGAAGCAACGGTATGGTACATTTCTATGGAAGTTAAAAATTTTTTAATGTTCCAGAAATTTCGTAAATTTTTTAATTCAAACAAATAAGGCTATTAAAAAGCTTTGATAGGAAGCGGAAGTCATGTTACCTCGTCCAAGTAGGCCAATTTCCTTTTTTGCTAAAGCAAAACCTAACCCCTAATTCGAGTTCCAAAATAAATTATTATTTTGAAATTTTCCAAACTCTTTGAAGGACACTGTATATATCAGGAATCGATAAATTTTTGTGAAAGTTACCATTTCGTTTAATCACGTTTTCTTATGTGTTTAGTTGATGTTAGTGCATCCAAAATTAAACTCACAAGTAACTTGCTAACCTAGAATTGCTGCTTAGAGATAATTCATATTTTCTTATTATGTGTTCAGATGATGTTACTGCATCCAAAAATAAACTTGCTAACCTACTAACCTAGGATTGCCACTTGGATAATATGGACAATACAAACACTGTTAAACGATTTAAATTTGATGATATTAATAAAATTTGCCTTGAGAAATTAATCTTAACCAACAAAACGAAACTTAATTCCTACCTCAGATGCTCTAAATAACGTTTTAAACAGTCATTATTATCTATCTTATTATATGTAATATATAATTCTAATTTATTAATGCTAGAAAACGTAGTGGGCTGAACAAATTAAATTTAATTAAATAATCCATGACTCGTTCCAGACAAAAGCATTTCGTATCTCATTGCTGAAGCTTGAGTGCTCTAGCAGTATGCGCTTGGCGTATTCTCAAAAGAGACATCTTAATATGTTATAAAATATTCAGGATAACCGGGTTAAGACGTATTTAATATGCTGTACAGCTGCTACTACTAAGCTTTTTAATATAACTGCGAAACACTCTGGCTCCTATTAGAATGAATTCCCAAAAAATATTTCTGGATTAAATAGTTCTCACTTTCGGGAGAAAGCTGAGTTTTCTGAGAACGGAGCATCTTAACAAAGTGAACGCATTTTGTGTGTGCTAAACTATAGCTTGTGATTAAATTTTAATCTTGACTAGACTGTATGCGGTGAAGTTTCAAATACTTATTAATGTTCTGTCTTACATATTCGTAATTTTCAATCAAACTTTCTCTCTGTAAGCTTCTAGCGTACTTCGGCTCATATCAAAATCAAGTATTACATCTGGTAAGCTATTATAGCGCAGATTGACAGGTCATAACTTGATAGAATGAACTATAATGATTCATTCTGAATGCTGATAGACTGGGAAGTCTAACACACATATTATAGGAATCACCTGACAACAGTTTCGACAATAATCAGCTCGTCATTTTCAAGACTTACCGTTCAGCAGATAACTTGGAAATAGTCGGAAATATTATTATTTATATTTATACGATTCAATTCTCACAATCCATTTTAATCGATCCGTACTACCTGGTTCCGAGGTCAATGTAAACCTCATCTTCAGGTATATAGAGCAGTACATTTTGATCCCACCGTTTCGGTACCGCCCTTTCGGTTTCGTTGTTTCAGTTCTAGCAAAATTCGGTCTCAGCTGTTTCGGTTCGGACCGTTATGGTCCCCTAATTTCATGAAATTTCTGTATAACAAAACATACTTTACATTATAAAATTATGCGCTACTCGAAGAAATCATTGTGCGTTCTATAATGCATGTCTCGCATCACGTACTTTCTTATTTTCATTGGTGGGTGGTCTCCTCGTATGTTTTCTTCAAAGGCTTGATCTCTTCCTGATTGTATCTCGAGGATACCTTCAATTAATTTCCAAATACTTGGATGATCCATGCTGAACTCACAATCCTAGATATTATTTCAAACTAGAATCAGTATTTGAGCAACACGTTCAATACTCTAAACGCCTTCCTTCGTACGGTGTTCCTGTCCAAAACCAGTATTCCCTTCCTATGAAAAATACGACCAAATCGTTCTAGTATCGTATGATTCTATGAATGTACCATTGTCAGTTCAATCGTAACCATGATTTCAACATTTCCATATCCGCACCAATCATGTTGTATAAGATTAGGAATTCCTATATCTTACTTCTATTACATAAATGAACACTTACTTCAATCATAATATTGGTCACTCTCGTCCTGTATTAATAACAGTAATGGATAATATGAGCTCAACATACAGTAATTGAATAAATATTTGATGAAAGATATTGGTAGGAATGAAATCATGTAGACAATTGGCCCTATAATACTAATTGGAATTCTGTGATCACTTCGTAATGCGGTTTCAGATCTAACTTTCCAAAGTGGCTCCAAAAATATCTTAGAGATGTGTAATTGGTCAACATATCTTACTGAGATTGATATTGATTTGATACCTGATGAAAATAGTCCCCTTTCTATTTTCCAATGATTTGTTGCTATATGGCAATGCTATAAAGTCCTTTGTGATTATTTTTACAGTTCTACTTACTATTTCTAACTAGAATCAGCTTTTAAGCAACACGTTCAATACTCTAAATCAGGGATCTCCAAACTTTTCAGCTTGAGGGTCATACTGCTTACTCCAGTAAGTTCCAAGGGCCAAAACCTCGACGTGGTTGATGGTTCTACTCTCTCCGTCTGTATCTCATGAGAGAAAAGTGCTAGTGTGATTGTCTCCATTTACAATAGCAATAAGATCGTCCGGAGTGTCTTCGATCAGTTCCTCAAATGCTTCCACGAGACTATCTTCGGCCACGAAAGCAAAAGCAACAAGCTTTCTTGCTGCTGAAGCAAAATCGCCATTCCTGTTGTATCATGCTATGATTCTTCCGTCGAAAGGTTCCTTATAAAGTTGGAAGAATGTAAGTTACAAGTTTATTCGAGCCGACTCTTCAATAAACAAATGAACAAAATTATTTTTCTTATTACTTGATAGATATCATCCTTGAATATAGTTGGGCTTAGTCAATATTATACAATGGGTTATTCCATTCATCTCTAGGGTGGATATCGTCGGATACTATGGTCTCTCTAGAAATTTCCTCAATGGAATATCTTATAAACTATGAGAAAAATAAAATTTTCGTAAGATTATTTCGAACTATTTCACTATAATAATATTTAGTCCTATTATGAATGTTCATTCTGTAGAGTGGGGAAATAGGCCGACTAACTAACTTCGTTTCAGGAGGTCGAATCTGACAAATTCTTTTCGCAAAATGTTGCATGAACCATGAAGGTCATTCGTGATTACTGAGCGACAATTCATCCTCCGTCTAATTACCCCTATAGCTAAATTAACCCTATTCTCAACACCCGTTTTGAGATAATTTTTAATTTATCAAAATTTGGGAATCAAACCTTCAAGATGGGTTCTAGCAAGTATTTTGAGTCGCCGAATACGAATTCAAGTTCACTTCCCCGGAAAATTCATTCAATGAACGGAAAATAGGTGAAATTTGGTCATTTTCACTTGATAAGGGTTTTTTTCACGTAATAGGTTGACAGTCGCGTATTGTATCAAAAAACCAGTAAAAATTGAGGGAAAGTGGGGAAAACCTGGAAAGAAAATCTTTCCGTATTATCGGAATTATCGTGTGATAGGTCACTATAGGGGTTTTGCGGTTGCAGATAACGAATTTGACATCAAAAATGTTTGAAAATAACATGAGTATCATGTGGGAAATGAAGAAAAATTAAAAAAATAGAAGCATTTTTGTTTCAATCTATACAAGTTTGTAATTTTTTATTTGAAAATACAATATTGCTTGTATTTTTTCTCAACACGGCACTCAAAAAATTCTACGTAGTTCCGAAAAATTTTTTCATAGAGAATACTTCGGTGTATCTCTAGCTGTTCAGCCACCTCAAGTGTTTTGGTATGATACCCAATTCTCGTTGCTAAGAATATTATTATCATTATTATGTGGCGATCAGAACTGAGAAATGAGATGAATATTCATTAAGAAGGAGTCCACCAATTGTCCAATTACAAGCTGATGATGTACTAACGACGTCTACATACAGACTGGGGTTGGGATAAGCAAGATTTGTAGACTAATAACGCGGTTTCAACCGCAAAAGAACGTTGAATATTTAACTATTATCACAAATAAACTGACATTTCTCGCAAGTGCTTTGAAACTGTCTTGGAATTTCATTTAACGAGAAAGCATACCTTTGAGAATGGATAAATTCATACTGCTCTACCTTGAACTAGAGATATGAATGTATAGCACCTTCTGAACACTCAATACCATTTCACTCACCAAACTCTGGTATTGAGTTTCTACCGATTTGTAAGCTCAAGTTATATGTTGCTACTTATTGATTAAGTTGCATCCCTTATTCATCCTCTGGTACAGCTCGTATTAAATTGAGTAAATTGGCATTCATACATAAGGTATAAAGAAACACTAATGAAAGCAGCAATAGCTGTATATATCATGATCACAGTCGAAATAAGTGTTATCTACAACTCACAATTTATCAATCGTTTCTAAATTTTATTGCTCGGCTATGATTATCCACAGTGTAAAATTATTATTACTTTATTTATAAATAAAACAATCGCGACCTTCCATATTGGTCTAGAATGTACAAATTACACTGATGCATAAAATCATATTTGCAATTTGTACCGTGTACAGATTAAAATGATTGCATTGCTCCAAATTAAAAGTAATCCAATTTATATTGACTCCACAACCCATTTACGAGGAGAAATATATTGGAGTGTGTAAACATGCCTTGTTATGCCATCCGGTAATTCAATTAGTTTTATATCACCGATTTAGATAAATTCATTCGAGACCACTTAATCAAATCGCAACATTGGATAGAGGATTATTTAGTTCATATTATTGTCAGTTGGATTTATCTATTTATACCTTACCAACTTACACCAAAATAATTCAATGCATGATGCTATATAATCTGTATCAACAGAAGATAGTATAACTTTCCTCATATATAAATCTAATGATATCCTACAACTCCTACAATATTTCAACTCTTGGATCGAAACGGTTCGACTTAGGAAGATAACTTTCGAAAGTAAAAGTTTTGTCCAATCTACTAGATTATAGCGGGTTTGGCAATTGTGTGGAATAAAATTTATATCTTTTTGAAAAGCGACTTAAAAAAAACCTTCAACCCTTCAGCTGCGAGCCACCCCAATTTTTTTTCCGAATGGAAACCTTTGTCATATGCGGGTTCATTTATACGAGGCCATATCTGTGAAATATATTATTTCCATGTGAGTGTGTTCCTAGTTTTTAATATTCACCACCAGTTGATAGATGTACATACACGGAAGAGTCAAAAATTGGAGTCTTATAAAAAGTTGTTCGCAATGACAATTCGATTTAGCATTCAACGTACATCGGACAATATTCTTCTGAGTAATGAATACCCTGCTCATGTGGGAAGGATTACCCCAGAATAGAAGACCGTAATTTGGAACGGAATGAATGAGATCGTAATATAACATATTCAACACTTTCGAAGAGGCCGTATTCCTTAGCATTCTTATCATATAACATTTGCTACTCAGTTTGCTTACGATGCTGTTACATTGTGCTTCCCATGTCAATTCATGCTCTATAATCATTCCAAGGAATTTAATTTCATATATCTCCTCAGTTTTTGTATTATTTATCCTGATAAGTGGACTGAAATTATAGTTTAAGTTCTTCTGTTTGAATAGCATGAAGAAGGTTTTCTTTTCATTAACTGTTAATCCATTATTCAAACACCAGCGATAGAAACTATTAGCTATTTGCTGTCGTTATGGAGCTGTTTGATTTTTCATCGGCAATAATTTGGTTTGTATCGTCGGAATATAGTATAGTTCTGAACGCATCACCACATGACTGTTTCAAATCAGACATAAAAACTATAAACAATATTGGGCCCAATTCAGATCCTTGTGGCACACCTATATCTCCGATGGATTAGATTTATAAGAGTCATACACTACAATTTGTTGCCTATCTATTAAGTAGAATTCAATCCAGGCATTGGGAACCATAATCGCAGTTGGAATAACGGTAATCTTCTTTTTAGCAAACATAAAAAAAAGGAACGTGTGGCACTCGGAGACTGCCGCGGTAAAGCTATTGCATAGCATTTTTTCTCAACTTATGCAATTATAATTATTTATTTATTTTAATTTATGCAGTATTTTTTTTCTTTGATATTAATTCAAGCTTTTTCTTTGATATTGATTCAAGTTACACTTTTTGAGCGTGGTGACCGATAAGAAAACAAATTTTTCTGTTTTATTGAATAAATGAGAAGTTAATATCGCTTGAAATATTTCAATTATCTTACAATACATGTAGGTTATTCAGGAATTTTTATCATTGAAACTATAGGTTTATGGTAACTGAAATAAGAGACATAAGTTTGAGAATCGATATCCTCTGAATATCTGGAAAATACCGCGTCAATGGTGGTCCCATATTTTGTTGTGGATTCTTGTGGATCATTATTCATTTTCAAATTCAATTTTTCCGAAAGAAAAGTTGTCAACCGCTCTGATTTTTTATCAGCGAAGTTGATGTTGAAATCGCCAGCCAAGATGAGTGGAAATTTATTACCATTTGTACCAAGTATTTTCGACCCTTCTTCAGTGTACTCCAGTAAAGTGCGATGAATAAAATGCTCTACCTTGTCCAATTTTGGATTCGGAGAAATGTAAATTGCTACCATGACTATGTGTAGGCCATTTCTAAGTTTGCATAAGCACGCACAAATATCTCCAACAAATGAGCGCCTAACATTAACATCGCTAACGTGTGCAATATTCATTTCAATATTCGGAGTCATAATATTAGTTACATTATTATTATTTTGGTAAATAGCTACCTCACCTTTTGGATCAGTATCTCGTTTGAATTGAACAATACAATTGAAATTAGTTATTTCAATCGGATTATCATGCGCCATGCAAGTTTCGGTAAGATGTAACACATTTGTTTGTCTCGTAACTGAATCTTGTAAATCGTATTTGTGACTATTTAGACTTTGGCAATTGAAAGTCATTATTGGAATGCCATTTCTATTACTAATGAAATCTAAGACACTTTTCACTCCATGTCGTTAGTTTATGAACGGGGCCAACTAAATAGCATAGTCTCGGGCCCCAAAATGTCGATTATATAGGAAAATTTAATTAAAATAGAAACAGGTACTCTCAGGTCTCAGCTACGCGCGTCTAACGTATAAACTCTAACTGACGCGTAGCGAGCTCCTCGAGGCATATGTCAAAATGATTACGTTGGTAGCTAATTACGTAGGACGCTTGGCGTTCATGCAATTGTGTTTTATACAATTCGAACCTTCTAATTTCGATAGGCCAATGAAAATCCCGGAGTCTAAAGCGCTAGAGTGTTATAACATTCGTATAAAATAGCGAATTTTCTCACTTTTAGAAACTTCAAATTAGTTAATTTGACACAAGTTTTGATAAATACTGCATTTGTGATGAATAAAATGTATGTATATAGAGTACTCACTCATTTTCTTTCACTATTTTTTCATCACTTTCTTCATTGATAAATGCACTTTGTTTATTCATATTTAAAACACTTTATACACAAATTTTACGCGTACAGCTATTCGTCTCGATCCGTGCGAGCTTCGTACAGTCGTACCATATACATACAAGTTAAGCAAACGCTCGGCCGAGCTACATGGTAGGCAGAGTGGGGTGGGGGGTGCTAGGTTATTTCGTTACGGAATTTCTTGATTCGGTCACCGCGCTCAAAGCCCGTTATAAAAACTATATGCAGTAGCTTAATAATGCACTTCACTTCAGTAATGATCCGCTTTATTGATGAATGTATAAATATTTGAGTGATAGATGAGGGAATTTTAGGTGATCCATTAGATCGATTGTGATGCCTTCAAATATTCTCTAGATGACAGGTCCATGAAAATAGTGGGACATAATGGAATTTATTACACTATGGAAAAGTCAGTAGATAGAGAAAATATTTGTGTGTTCATTGTGAAGCGAACAAAGCAACGGAATAAATACATTTACAAAACGAATCGAACGAAAACAGTTTTTTGAAATGAGCATTGCGGAAGCACATATTTTTCCTAGCATTTCGATCATACCTTCCGATTTCCATTGTTTGATGCGATGGCGGTATTACTGTATTGGTAATGCGTCCCCAATTCCTGTTTGTATGAATAAATCGTCTAATTCCGACATGGGATAAATGTGTGCCTAACCTCTCACAGACCAGGTTTTGATTAATTCTTGCTTTCAGGCCTTTTGTAACGAGCTCAGTTACATTAACATTAGAGGATTTTATTGTTCAACCTATTAGGGCACTTGATATAATCCTTTGTCTTTCTCAGTTCAGTTCCTCCATTTTACCCAGTTGCATAGTCGCAATCATCTCTGCTATATACGTCTCTATTTTGGAGAGAATTTTATGTTGGTACCGAAGAGTTTATTACGTACTTTCGCTAATGAATCACGTTATTATACATTGATAGTTTCTTGTTTTTGCAGATGACTGAACAGTAAATTCTTGAATTCCGTTTAAATGGTTATGAGGAACTGTTCTCTCACTAAATTGAACACGATAGCAAATTCAACTGATTTATATTTTCAATTCTAGCATGTAAAGGAATTTTGAACACATATTTTGAATCAACACTTATTTGTCAAACTCAACATTCGGAACCTTACACTATTGAATGAAATACACTCATAACATTGATGTGTTGAAATATCTTTCTTTTTTCATGATCATCTACAGATAACAGATAGGTAACCCTTATTGTAAAGAGTCACATTCGTAAAATAATACTTCTCAGTTAAGCAATGGAATGGAAAATATTGTAAAACATAATCCTCGATAAGGTCTGTAATGTCCGTGTTCGGGACTGAATAAATCATATAAAACTTATACGATCCAAAATATTGTTTCAAATGATTTTGTTACAGTTTAAATATTCACAGTATTTGATTATTCTAGCGTCATTATGTTATATACTAAATAGGCTCATGACAATACAGTCCGAAACTTGTTCGGAGTTCAAAAAGGTGGACCAAATGTATAGGTCAACCATTTTCCAACGCCGCTCTCAGCTTTCCTGTATTCTGTTACTGAACCTGATTCCTGAATTTTCAACGTAGAATACGTTTTTACAGAAGCATCCTACTCGACGAAATCGTCACGCGGAAATCGACACACGCATGCGCTTGTGGTAGGTGAGGTGGAGCCATAACAAAATTGTCAGTAGCTGGCGTTCTTTCAGCAGTGAGTGAAGCGTGTGGAGATATTTGTACCTCAGAAAGCATTATTAATGAACAACGTTGTCTAATAGTAACAGCCTACATTTCAACCAATTCTTCAATGGAGGATATAGAGTGTTTCTTTCTAGCAAATTTTTTTGGACCAACTTCGAGGTGAATGGAAACGGCAACCTATTAAATTCATTTGTGGCCAGATAAACCTTGGAGTTTCATACTTTACTTTAGTCTCCTACCACGGATTTCCGGGAAAAATTAAAATTTAATTCGCAATACTCTGTTTTTATGATTCGCAGAGTTTCTCGATAAACTTCAAAATTTTACAGGGTAAAATACAAAATACTGATGAACCATAATGTCCGTTAATGGGTAAGTGTAAACAACATGACTGTGTAAAATATTTTAAACAATAATTGAAAATTCCGTCCGAGTACACATTATCTACACTGCAGATTAGATTTAGATTTGTTCCAAAATCAAACGTGATATGTTCTTTTTTTGGCTGCAAACAACAATAAAATCCAAATTTTTATTAAGTTAAGCTTTATGGTTTCTTCCATAGTTACATGAATAAAAAACATCACTATCCTAATCATTTTCTCAAACGGAATTAAAAAATATTTGCCAAATTGCCTAAAAGATGAATTAATTTATAAAATATAACATAGAAAACAAAACCAAACACAAGATTCACAAACC
This sequence comes from Endomychus coccineus, assembly GCA_958510875.1. NCBI lineage: Eukaryota > Metazoa > Arthropoda > Insecta > Coleoptera > Endomychidae > Endomychus > Endomychus coccineus. The sequence continues at coordinate 37,096,643 of OY294068.1, forward strand.
ATTTATGGTAATATATCCAATAAAATTCCAAACTTATAGTTAAAATTTCATACAAATATTCAAATCCACATAATAATTCACTTTTAAATAATAAGGACATGATAGAGAAGATGGAAAAACTAACATGTAGCTCTTACCAAGCTACCCCTATAGACAGAACTTTTAGAAATTTCAAAATTACCAACTGAAAACATATGTTGTGTGAATAATAATAATGCAGGGTTCTCCAATTTTCAGATCATCCTAAAGAGAATAGTCACAGTTTTGTACCTGAGAAGAATTCCCAAATTTTACGTATAACTGAAGGTCTTTACCTTGAAAATCCTGAAATTCTAGGAACTCATGAATAATTTGAAAACAATATAGTTATAACATTCAACTCACGATCATCCTTGAACTATATTCTCACTTTTACAGCTCCAATCTTAAGAGTAAAAAATGATATAGACCGTACTTCATGTAATTACTTTTTCTATAATAAATTTTAACAGATTGATTGATGTAATTTGTTGATACAACAGCCCTCTATATCCAAATTTCATTCAACGTTATCTTCAATTATTAGATGGTAATAATAATATCATAGTTCAAAATCAATTTTAATCCAAATTTCTTAAGGTTTTTTCATATGCTATTATCAAACTTTTTTAAGAGTTACAATCGGTAGCCTCTAGAATTATTACATTTTGGAACGTCTTAGATTTCAATATGAAAACAACGATATGATTATATTATTAGGAATTTGTACAATTTCAATGCACCCTAATAACTATTATTATAACAAATGGAGCCTTATACAATAGAGGTAAGTTTCAACTATTGTTTTAGTATTTTTCTATTCAAGTAGCATATATATATCTGAAGATGAGCTTAAAAGATGGATCTCGGAACTGGTAGTACAGATTCAAATTGGATTGTGAGAATGTGAACATATCTAATTCCAATTTCGAATTAATCCATTTGAAGCTGGTGAGGATATCAAACCTTATTTGTGAAGACCGAAAGAGTTCACCTTGGTGCAAAGTTCAACAAGCTTTTTCAATGTTACATTTTTTTCTGTATGAGCACTTGGCTTTTTCTTAGTAATCGGGAATTCTCATTTTATTGTATATTCAAGCCCAGAATATTTCATAAAAGATTGTTTTTTACATTTTGCAAAGGTACAATCAGATGCAAAATATGTTGAAACTCGAGTAAAGGAATCTACAATATGAGGAAAAGTTGACAAAGTAGTATTGTAATTCCACCTTCGTTGAGAAAATCTCCATTTTCGTTGTATACGCTATTAAAAACTCTGTTAAAATGATAAACTTGAATCTGAAGTTACGTGCTCCCAATTATGGTAAATTAGCAGTTCGCTTAAATGGTTAAAGTTTGTTATGGTAAATAATACCATCATATGTTTTGCAGAATAATCTTATGTCTATCAGGCGAACAAGCGCTGAACCCTCGTTAGGCTGACTCTTGCGTATTTGCTAAAGTTATTATTAATTTGGTGTTTCTGGGAACAAACTTCCAATAAGTTCGCAACTTTCGTTTTAAGGCGACAAAGTTTAATACTTAACTTTAAATAACTTCGTGTCTTACTGAACTTTAAACGGAATGCGTCTGCTTAAGCTTTCCACATACAAGAATCTTAGAGATAATCTACCTTCGGACTTTCTTATTTAGGTTGAGTGCAAAGCTTCGATATTCCTCCTCGCTGTTACGGATACGACAACTGCATTACTTCGAAACAGTGACAATTTTGAACTTTCTGTAGAGTAATTTAACACATTGTTCCAACTTCGGTGTCAATTTAATATCATTCCGGATTGCAAGGCTATCTGTTGATTTGTGGAGATACTTTACTTCAATACACTCACTACTGACGAAAAACTTTAAGAACATCGGTTGGTTTGTGAAAAGAAAATATAATACTGAATCTTGACCCAGGTATGAATTTCAGATATATTCTCGGGAAATACGTCACACTTACATATATGCTAACGTACGTTTCGGTCTTACGACCATCATCAGAAGCCGTATCAATGTCGAAAACGGGATTTCTTAAAGCTAATCGTATCAGCACAAAGGGTCCTTATTGCATCAATTCCAATTAAAAATGATCACGTCACCGTAACGAACAGACACACGAGTAATCGGAATTGTAACATATTAACGTTTCAAGTGTGTGAATATGTATCAAGAATCCACTGCTCAGCAATTTTCTTATAAAATTCAAAGTCCTTTCCAGCAATGTTTGAATACGACTGAAATCAAAAAATATAACGCTGAACTATCCATTTTTGAACCAGATATATGAGGTAATAGAAAAAGGTTTTCAGACCTTACTAAAAATATTACTATCAACGCATTCTACCTAAAATATACTTCTAACATTGAAGAGACAGACACATGTGGGAATTTGCAAGAGTTTCAATTAATTAAATTAGTATAAATTTGACTTGGAGTCACGTTTCATGTGAATCATCTCCAGAATAGATCCTTCATGATAATTGGTTTCTTTAGATGAAATATTAACATTTTCCGACGACCACGTGCGGAAATGACGAATAGCACCACACTGTTTAGTTACTTCGAGAATGACAAATATCACCCTAGAGATGAAAAGTTAAATATCACACTAGAGTGATATGTGTATCTATAGCTATATGTATTGCATAATGGAATTGAAGTGTGCTTTGAAATTAATATTGCGAAAACGTCAGATAAACTTTAGAAGTGTCAGTTTTGCATATGCATCATTTTTATCATAGTCAAAGTATAAAGTTCTGCTGGAGCCTCCCTACCATCGTTTCTCGCGCTAGGTGACGTCACCTAGCTCCTCCAATCACAACCTTGCTATCATCGGCTCGTCGCCGGCACGTAACAACATTATGTTATGTCGTCGTTAATAACATTAAATAAACGGAATAAACGACCTATCAGCTTGCACTCGAATTTTAAAAAGAGTAGAAGGGAGGCTCCAGCAGACCTTTATACTTTGACTATGATTTTTATCATGTACAAAACCGTCAAAATAGTATCTAAAATTCCATGAAACATGGATGCAGAGATTGAAAGTGATGATCAATGTACTCCACCTGAAATTGAAGAGGCCGCAAAATTAACGTCACTAAAGTTACTGCCTGAAAAGTCCAAAAGAAGGTACGAATACGCTTACGATCAATTTCCTCCATGGCGAAGAAATAAGGAAATAAGAAGCTCCTTTCTTGAGAACGTTTTGCTTGCATACATGGGTGAACTTTCCAATAGGATCCAATGCTCAACATTATGGACTAATTATTCTATGTTGCGTACCACTTTATCCATTCACCACAATGTATTGAACTTAAGGCATTTTTGAAAAGGACAAGTGACGGATATAAACCGAAAAAAGCTAAAATTTTGAAGCAACAAGAAATTTGTGAATTCATAAATAAAGCTTCCGATGAGATTCATTTACTTACAAAGCTAAGTCATCGGTATTTAAACAAAGTCTATACATTTATTTAATTATGGTTGTCTTTAGGTTGTGTTGGTTATGTGTATATCTGGTGCATGTCGCAAGCAAGAACTTACCCAGTTATGTATAAATAACATTGAAGAATTGGGGACTGCGGCTGTCATTCAAATTAATGATACAAGAAATAAATGCTGTCGCAAGTTCACTATTACTGGAAACTTTTATAACATATATAAAGAATATGCCAATCTGAGACCGCCAACTACCGAAACACGATTTTTGTCTTAATTATAGAGTTCAAAAATGCACAAAACATGTAGTGGGCATTAACAAAATTGGAAATATACCTAGAGTAGTGGCTAAATTTTTAAATCTGAAAGATCCTGAAAAATACACAGGGCACTCATTTCGCCGTTCTTCTGCTACTATATTAGTAGATACAGGTGGAGATCTAACTTCTCTGAAAAGACATGGGGGTTGGAAATCATCCAAAGTCGCAGAAGAATATATTGACGATTCTGCTACTAACAGGTTGAATATTGCCAATAAAATTATGGGTGCCATCAGCAGTACTTCGAAAGCTGTCACTCCGCCTCTTCGAGAAACTGACATCGAGTCTACTACTGTACATATAGTGTACAAATAACAGAGGGAAACTCCTCATTGCAAAGTTCATTACAATTTACTAATTGTAATAATAATAATAATATTACTTTTAATTTCTACAATTCTAAGCAGTAATCTTGTTCAATTATTACTTTTCTTTGTAAAATTCTTAAATTCTTGAAAAATAGTGAAAATATATTAATTTTTTTGGAATTATGCATTAATCTGTGGTCGTCGGAAAAATAGTGTACATTACTTGTGTGGAAAGTGCCATTTCACACTCGTGGGATTTTCAACATTCTCCCACTCATGTGAAATGGGTCACTTTCCGCACTAGTAACGTAATATACTATTGTATGCTGTGTGGGTTTGTTTATCTTTAGGTATTAAAGGTTTTAGATTTGAAAAATATTCACAGTTAATACGCTTATAAGCAACCTACTAAACCTTATCAATTTGATTATCATTCAGTTGTGTGAAGATAATGGAATAAATAATTTATTTCATCATCTTTACACGAATGAATTCCTCCTCAGTTACCAGATATATCCATATTTCTCCTGCTTCTGTACAAATTCTACATATCTAATCGTTCATTAGGCGAATATTACTCATGTAACCATTGAGTTAGCCTTATAGTTTTGAATATCCAAATTAACCCATATCTGAATATTCAAATATTTTAATATTCAGATATCTGGATGATTACATATAAATTCTCAGGAAATAGGCACACTAACACTTATGCTTTATATTTTCTCATCTTCACGTACGTTTCGCTCTCACAATCATCATTAGAGGACTTATTATATCTAAGATGGATTACTTGAAACTAATTGTATCAACACAAAACGTCCTTATCGCACCAATTCCAATCTAAATACCCTCGTCGCCGAAACGAACAGAAACACGAATAGTCGAAATTGTAACACATCAATGTCATGAGTATAATATATCAAGAATTCACTGCTGATGCGAACTCATGTCAACAAAGTCTATGAACGACTAAAAACGAGAATATTAGGTTCAAGTATCCACTTTCAAACCAGATGTCAAGATTTACGAGCTAATAGAAAAAGATTTGTCAGTTATTGGGAATATACTTTTGACATTTTACCTTTTTTTCAATACGGTGAGCAATATTTTTGACAAATATTCGGCACAGCAATGGCACCTCCTATTTCAGCTACTATTGCTAACTTAGTTATGGAATGCCTAGAGGAATCTGTTATAAATTCATTAGATTTTCAACCCGTATTTTTCAAACGGTATGTAGATGATTGCCTTAGGTGTGTTCCCAATGATAAAATTCAGTACGTGATTAATAAATTTAACAATTTCCACTGTAAACTTCAATTACCTGTGAAATAGGAGTGAACAAAAACATAAATTTCCTAGATATGGACACTGGGCATGATGCAGATGGGAAAATAAGAATTCCGTGGTTTACTGAAGAAGTTTGGTCTCAACGTTATCTTGATTTCAATTCCATTCCACCAATATGTTATAAAAAAAGTGTTATGAGCAGCCTTACAGATCGCGCGGTTAAATTGTCCCACGCGGAGGACCGTTCCAAAGTTCGTAATACACTGGAAATGAATGGCTATCCAAAAACATTTTCCAATTCCCTCATTAAAGGAATAATAAACTAAATCTATAATGGCTCTTTATATATAAATAACGTAAAAGGTAATACAGACAATCTTATAACATTACCATACATTCCGGAGACTTCAGATAGAATTAAGAAATGTTCGAAAAAGTATGATATGAACGTCGCGCATAAGTCTACTAGCTGTGTTGGAAAGTATTTCTCAAATCTAAAATCTTTAATACCTAAAGATAGACAAACCCACACAGCGTACAAATTAAATTGTTTAGATTGCGATGGGACTTATAATGAAATCTCTAAACTATATTTACAAAAAAGAATGTATGACCATAAGTATAGCATAGGAAACAAAAACTTAGGAAATTTCACCGCCCTTGCTAAACACTGCTTTGACTATAACCATCAATTCGATTACCAAAAATGTTAATATTTCAACTGAGGAAACCAATTATTATGAAAGATCTATTCTGGAGATGATTCACATAAAACGTGACTGCAAATCTGTAAATCATAGGACAGATATTCAGACACTAAGTCAGATTTATACTAACTTAATTATTTAAAAATCTTGCAAATTCCTCCATTCATCTGTATAATGTTAATATTATATTTTAGGTAGAATGTCAAAAGTATATTTCCAATAACTGACAAACCTATCTCTATACGCTCGTAAATCTTAGCATTTGGTTCGAAAGTGGATACTTGAACCTAATGTTCTCGTGTTTAGTCGTTCATAGACTTTGTTGACATGAGATCGCATTTATTGAGAGTACTGCTTAACAGTGGATTCTTGTTATGTTATACTTATTGCATTGATGTGTTACAATTTCGATTATTCGTGTCTCTGTTCGTTTCGAAGACGTGGCCATTTCAATTGAAAATGGTGCGATAAGGACGCTTCGTGTTAATACAATTAGTTTTAAGAAATCCCGTTTTCGACATAATACGTCTTCTGATGATAGTCGTGAGACCAAAACGTACGTAAGGACGAAAATAATAAGCATATGTATTAGTGTGACCGATTTTTAGACGTAATAAGTCTTCTGATGATGGTCGAGAGACCGAAATGTACGTGAAGACGAAAAAATATGAAGCATAAGTGTTAATGTGACCTATTTCCCGAGAATTTATATATAATTCATACTTGGGTCAAGAATCTTTATTTTAAGATGTAATTCAGTTGATGACTCTCCATTCTTTTGATGCCACTGTGTTAGTAGAACAATTTATCAGTAATTTTACAGTCAAATAGAGTACATTTTGTTTTTATACTCTAAATTAGGGTACAATACCTCATTTGGGAAATCAAGAGTGAATCTAGAATAAAATTATTATCAGCCTGAACAATAATGTCGTTGCCATTTAGATACATTGAAAAAATCATCATCTTGAGGAAAACTGTTTTGTACAATGATATTGCTCAATATTTTTGTTATTCCATGCAAATCCAGGATATTGTGTAAGGAATGGGGAACAAGCTCTCTAAAATTGACGATAATGATGCTTCTTCTACAACAAATCATAAAATTCAATCCACTCGACTGACCTGGTTGAGGACTAAGATAACGATGATTCAATACACAAGCCACATTCTCATCGCGTCTTCATCTCTAATATTAATAAGGGATTCTACATTACATAACACAATATGAATATTCATGATATCCGTTGCCGCTCCAAGAATTACCTCTTGTTTTTCCAAAGCATTAAATTATTAGGAAGCTTCTAATATTATACCAATGCTTGCTTAAAAACTTAGAACCGTAATATGAGAAGCTTCAAAACCTACTCGATTAGAGAATGTTGCGGAGAAGAAGTAGCTAAGCGGATTTTGTGATACTGCAAATTGAACGCTAGATTGTATGAAAGTAGCCGCTTTGGGATTTAAACTCTCTTCACAATAGGACATTATCTTTAATAAACAAACAGCTAGGGGAGAATTGACAATGGATTGATCCGTAATGTCAACATCTTACTTACGTAATTTCAGACATTCTGCAATAAGCTTTATGGCAATATTTGTCAATGGACATAATGAATAATAAGATGAATGAGATTGTTACAAAGTATTTCAAAATCATGTTCCTCCAGTATTTTCCACTGCACTTAACTTATTATAAAGGATCCAATGAATATGTTTTTCCATGCAATGGATTACTGATCAAATAGGACATCTAACTCATCGAATATCGATATAGTCAACTTGATGGTTCAAGTATCCAGATACTGTTAGGACAATAATTCAGAAATAATGGGCATTTTTTTGTTTAAGCTCTAGAAACCTGTTAATTGTACATAGATCCGTTGCTCCAGGAGTCTAACATCTCCAGTAACTTTTATAAACTTCGAAAATCTATAACAATAATGACAACTTTTATTTTTCATTGAAGAGTATTACAATTGAGGGGGTCAGAGGCCAAGAGGTCTAAGTAACAAAATCTAGATTCTCTGAGATTCTCGTTCAAAGTTTGTTTCCTGGAAAAATAAATGTTACATTTACTGAAATTACTTTCACTGTACGCTTTGCTTGTAACTTCCAAAATTATAGTTTTTATATTCTAGATATGAATTTTTATTCCTCGTGAGATATTTTCATGAGTTAAGACCCATCGTGGACCCCTTTGTATTTCACTTGTACCTGAAAAATTTATTCTTCGAACATATCAAAATATTGTGTTGATAAAAATGAAAAGCAAAATCGCAAAAGTACAAAAAATTATAATGAAAAACTTACAAAACAATAATAATAATACGAAACACATATTATTCAATCTCGGAATCTGGATCTAAATCATTCCTGGAAGAGTCTATCTTGTCAATTTCGTTCATTTTATGTTATGAATTCTTGATTGTTTTCCTTCTTACAATAGGTCTTCGTAAAATGTATGATGGATGTGTGGAGAAAAATGAGAGTTGAAAAAGGTTTTGATACTTCGCAAGTTTGATTTCTGCTGGGTTGTCATACAGAGTTGGAAATACATATGCGCGGACTGGAATCGTGGGCGCCTTATGGTATTTTTTTGTTTTAAGTTCACCATAGCGAAAGGAAAGTCCTTGTTGTAGACCTGTTTAGGAAATAGCTGATAAGGATGATCTTCTCCTAAATGGAACTATTGCATATTTTTTTTTTTTCAGGGCGAGGTGGTAGAAACCGTTTATGAACACCTTATGGTCTTGTAACATCCCATAAGGTAGTGTGGGAGTTCCTGAGTCCCGAACTTAATCACCTCAGATATACCCACTGAACACTCCATCTCGTGTGGTAGGCTCGATCCTGCAACCTGGGCAGTCACGATGACACTTGGGCTTAACAGCCCATTGTATCTTGCCGCACCACTATCTCGGGCCATCGGAAAAATTCCGCAGTCGCTGGATCGAACCCGCGACCGGCAGCCACATTGAGTAGAAGATCGATGCTTCTACCACTGAGCTACCTGACCCCCCACTACTGCATATTACTTGCGCCTATAATATTTCATTTTATGTAGCTATCCATAGGAGATACCAACTTAGAGAGTTCTGAGAATAAATTTCAATAACAATGGACTTCCGACTAACACCTTTAACAAAACGTATTCATTCATCAGGACTGAAAATATTGGTAAGCTTATTCTTAGATTCATCTATTGGTGTGAAATCCTGGTCATACTCCAGGAATGAATGCCCAGAAACATGAAATCAATGGTAGACGCTTTTGATATAGCTGTTGCATAATGTATGTCCAGAACTTCAATATATTTTTACCTTTATTTGGCTCACCGCAATTGTCACTAAAGCCGTCTATGAGAGTAACCATTTCAGGCAGACATTCAATATATTCCAGAAGACTAGCACTCCCTGAGAGCCTTTTGATGCTTCTCCTTCATGCCACATATCAGAAATGGCCAGTACCATCAGCCCAATCATGTATTCCGAGATTGTAATTCCAAAGTTCACGTAAGTAATACATTATTAGAAATGGAGTAGGAAGAGTTTTTTGGAGATTAAAATATATGACCCGACGACTTCCAGGAGATTCTCTAGCTAAGCTAGTGGCATTACTTTTCGAAACCCTAACAGTACCGACTTTTCATAAATGAATCTCATGTTCGCAATACAAGAATTTCATTCCCTCCTAGCCAGGATTAAGTGCATTCATCTCTATTTATGGAATAACGCAGGTTGAAAACTAATATTATAAACTGCGTGTTGGGATTTTCGCGATATTTGCTTATTTTTTACAGATTTTTCCCCTTGTTGTGAACTAAATTCTTGACACAAAGAGTACTTTCTCGACAACTCCAATCCGGGAGATAGGTATTTCCGGTTGGAAGTGTTCTCCCATGTACGATGGCTGATGAATTTAGGAAAGGAATTTATATGCTGCTTTTCTAAATTCATAGAGTGCTCACCTAGTTTGTTTCCAGGAGGCTTACGACTCTGATCTGTGTGGGCTATTCCTGTTTCCTTGCATTTGTTTAAAACATTGAAGAATCTTCTCTGATAAATATCCAACGTTCACAAGAAAACTTCTTACTAACATGTTGGTCGTTTCTTACAATTATAGTGGTGCTTTTCTTCTGAGACACTGCACCGATTATGACGTTTGGGAGTACCTGTACTTGAGAACATATAAGGCAATAAGCATCCCAAAACTTCATAAATACACATCTCCATTCTCCTTCGGTGAAATGTTGAATACACTTGTATCTACAGGTGTGATCATAAAGTCTTACCGATTTCTCTTCATGTAATTCACCCCACAGCCAACATATCTTTGACCAGAGTTTCATTTTACTTTTGCTTCGGCTCGCTTCCACTGTGGTAATCGTGGAATTCCTTTTTTAGATTTCATTGTTTGATGCTCATTTTCTGCCATGGTGGGCTCTGTCTGATTCACAAGTTGAATGTGAACTATTCTCACTAGGAACGTAATACCGATCGTTATCGAAGTTATCCAAAAATGGGTCTTAAATGCAAAAAGAAGACTTATCTTAATCAACGGGAAAAGGGTTCTGAGTGCACTTAGATCTGTCCATAGGCCTATTATCCTAAGAAGACAGAATTGTTCACATTTAAACAGAGTATGGTCCTATGGAATGTGCTGTTGCCGGATTAGTTGTTCTGTGTGCCGGATTGAGATTTGTAATTATTATAAAGACGTCCGTAGCATTATTTATCCGTTATATTAGAAGCAATACTGTTGAAATGTCGTTTTCTCCAAAAATATTCCATAATTTATGGTCATCTGGAATATACAATCGATTTATAGAATATTCAAATTTTTAAATATGGAACTATTTCATTACATTGCATCATTTGTTCAGAAAGCGACAACGCCGCGCACCATTTATGAATGGGGACTTGGTACTGTACTACGCAATTTGACAGCTTCCGTATTTCTCGTAGCTATTTCGAAGCGGTGTTGCCTTACAAGTGATACCAAGTTTTCAATCATAGTTACGGCGTTGCCAATAAGGATCAATTATGACTCGACGGACCTCTTTGTCATAGTTCATGTAATCATTGCGACAAGTCAAATGGACTTATATGAATGAGATGTTTCGTCTCCTCAGGATAATAGATCTATGGATCTGTCTGACAGCTAATGATAACAGCGATCTATTTTGGTAGTTCATATGAGTGATCATAGATGGCAACACTAGAATCAAAATAAACCTTTCCATGATATCAAATGATATTTCGGTTTTCTATATCTGAAGTGAGTTCAATTTTTGGAGAGGAGACACTCAAATCCCTTGGCTTCTGATCTCCTCAATTATACAATAAATAATAATTGTTCAACATGATAAGTAAATAAGCAGCTCAACAGTTATAGAATTGTACGGGCCTACAAATAGAATGAATATCTCAACCTAATATTAAACTTAAATGAAATAACTACTAATTAAAACATTGATTTTCACTAGTTCCATGAAAGAATGTAACTATAGTTTTGCTGATACCGTAGCTTCTTCAAACAAATATTACTATGCTAGAACTGACTTAATACAAAAGAGCTAATTCTGATATATAACGTAATGTAATGTAACTTCATTAATAGGATAGATGGGTAGTGGAAATTTACCTAATTAGGTTTAACCCTTCGAGGGATTCAACGATAAACTGGTAGCAAACCGAAAATCTCATATTAGAAATTCAACAAGGTAGAATTATTAAGTATTTGTTGATCGTACAATAGGATATCGGACTTCCCATATTTATTAATTTCTAGGGATTCCAGCAAATATTATTTATTACTACCATTCTGAATGTGTTAACTTTTAAAATTATCATTGAACTTATGGTTTTTCATAATTAAATGTTCTAGGTTGAATCAGATTTATCATAATTGAAACTACACCCTATGATCATTGACCGTTTTTTGAAAGTTCTACCTGTCTGACCAAAATATATCTTAGGGCAAGACCCACATGTCAGCTTGTACAACCCAAATTTGTATTCATCGGATCATTCATCTTCACTGTTTCTCATAAACTTAGATAATTTATTCTACGTCTTATTCGTTACCTCAATACATAAATTACTAAGAAAATTCTAAATTTTCGTATGAGAAAATTTTTGTACCATAGTAGAAAAAATCTATCCACCTCAGATGCTATTGAACGCTTCGTTAAAACTACATTGAACTGCTTTGAAAAGGGAAATTTTTCCATAGCCTTATTTTTAGATCTATCTAAGGCTTTTGATTGTGTTGTTCATCAAACTCTATTGCAAAAGTTATCCAAGTATGGTTTTGACAAACAGAGCATATTATTAATAAAATCTTACCTAGAAGATCGCTATCAATCTGTTTTTTACAATAAAAATTGTTCCGAAATGAAGAAAATAACCATAGGAGTTTCGCAGGGATCTATATTAGGACCAATACTTTTTCTAATATATGTAAACGATTTTTCAAACTACATTTCGTTGGCGAAGTGTGTATCTTTTGCAGATGATAATGAACTTCAGGTAGAAGACAGTAACCTACATGATGTACAACAAAAAAGTGAAATTGTTCGTTTCAAAGCATTGGAATGGTACAATGCTAATTTACTATGTATGAATGAAAGTAAAACTAATAGGATGTTATTTACACTAAGAAGGGATGAAATGATCTTGAATGAATATTCGGGTTCTGTAAAATTTCTGGGCGTTCTCATTGACAGTAATCTTACTTGTTGAACACATTGCTCTCAAACTAAGTAGAAATATTTTTGTTCTTCGAAGTCTCTCTCAAACTATTTCCAAACAAATCTTACGAACGGCTTACTTTGCACTATGTGAGTCACATATGAGATATATGCTATATTAGTTTGGGGTCACTGTTCAGGTGGGGATATCATTTTCAGGTTGCAGCGGAGAGCAATTAGAATCATAGATGGATTGGAATATAGAGAAAATTGTAAAAAAAGTTATTCTGAATTGGGTATTCTCACTTTCCCATCTCTGTTCATCTTTGAATGCTTATGTTACGCTTTTAAGCAGCTTACAGGAATGTTACCTTAAATAGGGACATTCACGAATATCAAACCCGGCAGTCTGGAGATATAAGGGTTCCATACATCAGACTTTCGAAATCCCAAAACGGTCCAAACTATTTATGTTTCAAATTTGTTAATAAGCTGCCTCTACATATCAAAGCCCTACCATATAGATATTTTAGAGATAAACTAAAAAAATACTTTATTGAAAAATCTTTTTATTTTGTGGAGGAGTATAATAATATACAAAAAATATTGATTTAAATGCTCTTAACAAATGTTTTTTTAATCATAAATAGGTACGTGATTTTGTTTTATAATTTTACAATTTAAATTACATGTAATTAGTGTTTAATATGTAGTTTTTATAACACAATTATTTTAAAGTATCTGTTCCATAGTTTTAACAATATTTTCTTGTACTTATGTCCTAATTTTATTCCTTGTTGTGAGACTTGTGCAAATACCATTGTATATTAGTATGAATAAATTACTAAATTACTAAATTACTAAATTACTGAGTTAATAACTAACTTGTATCGTCACTTCCATCTACACGTAGTAAATAGCTTATGGGAAGTATTGTATTCAGGGTAGCAATTTTTTATGGATTTTCTCCTACATATCCGTTTTTAGCATTTCTGAATCCATCTGGAGAATTTTCGACATGTTGTTGTGAGTGTGTGCGATCGGGCAAACGTACGTACGTTCGTACGTGTCTAACCCACTGTGGAGGGGATTGCACCGTTCCTATTGGTCGTACGGATTTCAAATTTTGCAGCTGAACAAGTGAAAATAGGAAATGTATTGTCTTTGGTCGTGACAGCTCCGTTTTGAGTGCTATTTCTGACATCCATCATTCATATTCAATAATTATGGTATTTATTGAGCAATAACGGCTACCGTGTTTTTCTGGTTATAAATCTATATCACACGAATACATTCAACAGTAAGTGACCGAAATCCACATTTTAAGATCCAAGTGACGTCATGGTCTATTTTATGTCTTCATTGTGGTACATTTTGATAGTTCATTTGATAGCAAGTGTCAGTATAAAACCAGGTTATATTATAGTGTGAATGATTGCGAAAGTCAACCTGACAGCAGGTTTCGGTATGAACCATAGAGATGTTAAATATATTATGTAGACCATTTGGATGAAATTACAATATGTCATAGAGTATAATGAATGTAACGTCTCCCATTAATGATTTCTAAATCATTTTCTCTGTATATTTTCCACAATTATTCACATTTGATCCGCAGGAGTGTCCAAAAGCTATTTTGATAACAAAGTCATATGATCAGTTGACCACTGCTGTTTTAGATAGAATCTGATCTATACGTCCGAAAGAGTAAGCATCATTTACTGTGATGGTTTGAAGTATTGTGGATTATTGTCAGGTCAGGATAGGTGAACTTATGGAATATTGAAAAATCTAATTTGTTATTAATTTTCTTGTTGTTGAAATCCAAAATGTAAATGTAGTTCTCATCCTCCATTTCAATTTTCAATTCAATAGTTCTGTCAATTGTATTTATGAATTTTAAGAATATATTCGAATATCTGTTAGTTCCAATGAAGATATTAATACTAATTATGAATTATAATGACGAATACTAACGTATATGATTTAGAGATAGTGCTCCAGAAAATTGAACAACAAGGAGAATTAAAATTGGAAATATGCTATTTATCATCAAATATTGTACATTGATTGAATTTGTTAGTGAAGCATCCACTATTATCAGGTACATGACGATAGATATTATCGTACTATCTAGCAACATTTTATTTATATCCTCCACAGAATTATCATTCAGAGACATTGCAAACATTCTCGTTTCCCTGATGAGCTCGACAGAGTGAAACAGCTGTTCGGATATATTAGTTTGTAATGTTACTGGTCAATCCAAACTAGAGAAACCTCACCATTATTATCATGTTATATGGAACCAATTTTGGAGAATCGGTGCATGAATAAAATATTTAGTGCCGATGATTGATCTGATTTATTGATGAGGCATGTTTCTAAGATGTTGTATTCGTAACTGAGTAATACCCGGTATCCTCTTCAGTAGATCGATCGAGGATGAAATTACTTACCAAATAAATGATATCTTGTCGAAACAATGTTGTCACAATGCCGCAGTCCGTTAGTAATTATTGATTAAAGATTATTTGCTCTCTACTATTGAAGTCTTTGAATTTTCATTCTTTTGAAATTCTCCATCATCCATCCCGGAATAAGCCTTCATAATTGATGAAGCTTCGTATTGAGAACAGTTTTTAGACACAGGAGCATTACATTGGAAATTGTTCAAATAGAATTCTTAAATTTGTCAAGAACCTTCCGTTTATAACTTATTTCATTATACTCTAAAGTATAAAGCGTTGAAATATATGAAAATGAGCAAAAAACGAATATAACTTAATCTCCTTTGAGGGACAGGAGAATATCAACAATTATTCAATCAACATATTCTTCATATATTTATACGCTTCCATACTATCATGTCATCGAACATCATATTCCGCGGGAACAGTTCCGCAAAAACGATTAGGTACTCCACTCAGTATGATATAAAACAAATAATTGCATATTGCTTCTCTTCCTCAAATTTCAAGTGAATGTCTCCACTCGAGTAACGCAATATTATATTACACAAAAATGTTGGGCCAATTCAACCATCTCATTTAATAGCATAGAATCTGAATATGTTAGCTATTCTCTGCATGCAATGAACGTTCGAGCGTAGAAAAAACATTTGCGTGAATATGTTCAGACCGACTGCTATGAGTTGGTATTATCTCACTTCCTGTGAAAGAACTCGTTAGATTGTGTGCAAGTGACAGGCTTCGAGGGTGTCAGAGCCATTTCTAATTTAGCTTATCGCAAGATCGGCGCTTTATAAGACGTTTGTGCCGTAAAATAAGAAAGATTCGCCTGCTTTATTCAGCGTGACATATTTGCAGAACCAAAACAAGGGAAATTAAATTGGAATAGTCTGTTGAACTTCCTGAATGTAGACGGAATTGTTTTATATGTGGTATGTTCAATTATTCTAGTTCACAATACTGATGATGCGAATCAACTTAAATGGGCGATGTTTGTTTGCCTGTTTTTGGTGATGATATACCATATTGCTCTCCATAGGTACTCATTCAATGACCGCATCCCGGTTATTATATATTTCAATAGAACTGAATCTGGATGAGGATGAACAAGTATAAGGTTTCTTTGCACAATTGGCCACAATATCGTGTAAGTACATTAATAGACAACGAGGCAAATTTTCTGGATTATGAAGATAATTTGTATAATTTAACATAGGATTATAAAGATGAATAAACTTAAATCATTGAATCATAGTCGGGAATCGAACTCACTTTCCTTGATGTCTAGTTCAGCATATTTACCAATTACACTACTTTGGTCCGTCAGTTTCAGATTTGTCTGAATACAAACCTCTGAAAGGATAGTAGATCATAGATAAACACAATGCGATTCGATGCTCCGCTATAGAACAATTATTCAGGCACATCATTGCCTGAACTACTATTGATAATTACTCTGACAGTGCTCATCCAATGACCGTATACCGGTTCTCATATATTTCAAGAGCACTGACTGTGAAACGTTCTGGACAAGTATGAACAAGTCTAAGGTTTCTTTGCCTAATTGGTCACAAGTTCGTGTAAGTACATTGAGAGAAGAATTAAATTTTCTGAATTATGAAAAAAATTTAGATAATTCAACATAGGATTATAAAGATGAATGAACATAAAACTTCGGACCATAGGCGGGATTCGAACCCACATTCATGTCTAGACCAGCATGTTTACCAATTACACCACTATGGTGCCGTCAGAGTCTCATATTTTTGTGAATATAAGCTTCTGAGAGGATAGTAGATCATTGGCGAACACAATCCGATTCGGTTTCGAATGGAGGAGTGTAGGTTTGAGTATAACTTTGGTTGAAAATTTCTCTGATAATACTCATTCAATGACAGCATCCCGGTTCTTATATATTTCAATAGAACTGACTGAGAAATGTACTGGGTAGATATAAACAAATATAAGGTATCTTTGCCTAATTGGCCAAAATACATTGAGAGACATAGAATTAAATTTCATGAATTATGAAGATAATTTAGTAAATTTGACATAGGATTATAAAGGTGAATAAACGTAAAAGGGTGAACCATAGGCATAATTGTGTATAAAGTTATAACTACAAAAACGATCAGCAGTAGTTGCAATAAAGCTTAAGCGTCGCACGATTCTCATCTATTCTTTCGTCGATTTCTAAAGAACCCTAAAAATCAATAGTTTATTGTGGTTATTGTATCGAAACTATTTTAACCTTCGTTTATTTTGAAAGTTCAACTGATTACACCACAGAATGAACACAGAAAATAGAATGCGTCTTCACTTGATATTGAGAATTTCGAATACTCCTGCAAGTTAAGTAATGCTAATAATATATATTCATGAACAGAGAAACAAGGTTGATATTCTTCAATAAAATCTTATAATTTCATTAGAAAAAGTGGAGATGAGTTATAAAATATCACTCATAAGGGTTGTTCCAATGTGCAACAATTAAAAACCATCTGCAAAATTTTAAATCTATACTATTAATAGGAATGGCGCAATCGTCTCTGTAGTGTTTACTTTCGAGGTGATTCCATAAAGTTTCACCTGGAGTGCAATATGTAAGTTTTTCTATAGCTCCGAGGATTTTTCGCTGATAAAAGTGTGAGGCTCGGGCTAGAATTTTGGTATTTTCGGATAGGATTTGATGATTGATGTCGAACTTGTGTTCCGCAAGTATAGATCTACTGGTATCACGAAGCCTTGTACAGAGCTCATGTTCTTTCACACAAGTAGCTAATGTACGACCTGTTTCACCAGTGACTTTACCACAATAACAGAGAATGCTATAAACACCTTCTAAGTGTAGAGGGGGAAGTGACTCTTTGATAGGCTTGTAAGACTGAGACAGTTTTTGAAGTGTGGAAAACCGAGCAGAAATACTTTGAGGGTTTTGGAAATTTGATGTTATATTTTCAATATATGGGAGATAGGCAGTGGATGAAGCTGGCTAGGGGGGGGGGGGCGATTCAAAATTTTAACAAAACAGATGAAAGATGCTTTAATTTTGATTTCAAGGACTCAGGTTGAGTGAGATAAGTTGACAGCTGTGTGGACCAAGGAGCTTATGACAGATTACTTTTGTGCAAGGGGGTGGTGATGGAGGCTATTGGGTAATACAGTTTCGTTTATTCATGTTTTTGTTCGTTTCGGCGACGTGGGCTTTTGATTGAAATCGGTGCGGTAAAGACTCTTTGTGTAATACAATTAGTTTTTTTTGCATAAGATATCTAGCTTTAAATAATTTGAAAAAACTATTGTCTGTTCATTCATTTCACACATGTGTATGTGTGTGTGTTGTGTGTTTCAATGTAACATATATAGTATAAGTTAACGTCTTTCATCAGCGGTTTTTAAATCATCAGTGCTGCTCGGAAGCTATTTTGCTAACAAAAGTGAGGGAAGCCATTTCTGGTGATATCATCGAAGCCTAGGATTTTGGTTTAATTAGAAGATAGCGTTCAAGGTCAATGGAGAACGCCAACGACCTCTGAGGATGTGCCTAACTAGTCATGATATTGTTCATTCTAACTATGATAAACAGTGTTGACATTATTCTTCTGACGGTGGAGTGAAATCATAGATTCAGTAACCTACACCCACTTTCTCCTTGAATTATTTTAATTTGGCAATGGGATGTTAAAATCATTGTTGCAATCAACGACAATCATATTGTCCTATCATCATTATAAATCAATTACTCTAACATCGTTTGCTAGTGTTGAATAAATGATGGAATTTCGATTAATTATTCAATGCTACTAGATGATTTATGTTCGCTAGTAATGAATAGTTTAGTACTCACATATTTTATTTACATACGAATCGTTACAATGACATCCATTAACGCGTCGAATTGTTTTTATATTCTGAATAAATAATGTAGAAATGTAAACAAAAATTAACTACAAATTGTAATCCGCTATGAAGTGAAATTAACTTTGTTCGTGCTTCTGATATTTCGGACTCTTTCGGTGTGGAAATCTAGTCTATAGACTAGATGTGAATATAGACCTAAAAATTAATCAGATTGAAGACAGTTGTAAAACACGCCTGCGATTCAAGGACAGCCAATAGACATTGTCTTATAGCAGAACACGATTTTATTCATTAATAAACATTTTACGTGCAGTTTGAACATCTGCCCTGCCAGAATTCCAATGCGAATATTATAAGAATAAGAACGAGATTGTTATAACAAATCTGTTAATAATGTATGAAGTTCACAAGTAGAAACGTCGTCTTCTCCGCCTCCGATAGTTTCGAGCCATTATGAGCACGTCGAACATGGAACGTGAACATAAATATGGTCTTGAAATCTTGAAAATAAGTTGAATAGCAGCACTAAATCTCGTTTTATTTTCGTCCTCTTAACAATTCCATTTCTACCTCTTTATTCAATACTCAATGACATTTTACATGATTTTGATGAGCTGAAGCATTGAAACACCATGAGAGTGTGAATAAATGATTATTTATTCCGAGCGAGTCAGTCCAGATGTTGAGAAAGATATATTCAATCACGTTTCATCAGCGTGACTCAGTTTTAATTTTATGAGATATGAATGTGGGATAATAGTGACCCTAGATAGAGCCTTGTGGCACACCACACTCCAGTTTCTACACGTCGTCGATCGGCGTCAATATTTCCAGATACAGATGTTGCATGACTCATTGTATATTTAATGGTAATACATTGGCATTACACACAGAACACCTCTCAATATATTAACGTATTTAACCTCAAATAATTGAACTCCTGAAGGAATACTGAATGCCCCACCTCATGCGACTAAACTTGTGTGAGAAAAGACTTTAGGGAAAAGTTACCTATGATGGCACCCCTGAGAACTTTCGCAAATCAAATGACGTTCTCATCAGCTCAGAGACCCTAGATAATGACTCATAATGGTATAATAGTCGGTCATGCAAAAAATTATCCAACTAACTCGAATCTCGCTAATTCAAGTGATTTCCTTAACCAGATTTTTTACATCGTAGGCCATTGAGTAAGTAAATTACTAGTATTTTATTCTGACAAAAATACGTATACTCCTTTAAAACATAATGAGTAATTATGCTACCATTTCCAAACGTCAAAAATTAACGGTTTGAACTTTTCTACTGTCATCAGCGCATTGTGCATGACTATAACCAGAACAAATCTGACACTTAATCCAAAATTTCTTCGATCAAGATGTTCGTTATAATACAAGCAAACTCCGTCGGATCCCAGTGTCTTCGTCACATTCATCTTATTCTCGTTTATTTCTTAGATCTTCTTGTAATGCCTTTCTTTCCTTTTTGAGGACCTCCAGTTTTCCTTCTCGATCTCTTCCCGTGTCTATTTCATAAAGCCTGTCATCGCTTCGCCCTGTGATGTTCGATGTGTAGCTTTTGGCAGTGGAGACAGTTCCTCGATGAAGTCTTGGAAACCGCGCGAAGGTCCACCAAAAGTTTTTATTGATTTCAAAACGTTTGCTTCAAGTTGATTCTTCTCGCTGTCTCCTTCATTCTCGTTTATTTTCCTCCCTTCAAGCTCTTTCCTATTCATTTCTTCATTTCCTCCAGTACTATTTCCTTATTTCTCTTCAGTACCTACCCCTTCTATGTTTTCTCTATACTCTGATGAGCGTTATAATGCATGCTAAAATCATTCTTATCTGTAACTAAGGATGGTGAGAAATGTCATTCTTCAAATGAATCCGGATCAAAAGGTAGGATTCATGTTTTTTGAAATGCATTGATAACCGTTGATGGCAGTGCAGGTTTTAAATAGACATTTTGGAACAATCCAGCAACTCGAAAAAGGGTAGCGTTCCTGCCAGGAAATAGCTTCATCTACTATTGAATACAGTGGTTGTAATAAGTTTGAAGAGGATTAGAAACCCAACATTGAGCGAATGCCTACGAGGTGTATAATGTGCAGAGAATCAGATTATAACGATCCCTTTATCTTCAACTTACTTCGATATATCTACACCCTTGTGACTGCTATGCTCATCTATCAGTTATAATATTTTCTTATCTTCAGATGTACTGACGTGGTGAACGAAATGTGTCAACCATTGGGAAAATACTTCACTTCTTGTCATCCACTCCATTCTGAATAATATGCAATGCTGTTACTTGGACCGTTATTCATTAATTCTGCCTTGACTCTTTTTCTTGGGAAAATAAAAGTAGGTAGTACAAATCTTCCGAAAGCATTGAAACAACAAATCACTGCATCCTTCTTTTTATTCCTGGTTGGTACCATGCTCATTCTGGTTCCATCAACGTTTGAAAGTATTTTCTGGTTCGAAATTGTGTTCATACAATAACTCAGCTGATGCTTTGGAATATTCGTAGAAGTTGATGTACTTTTATTTCCCGAAGTTCTATTTGATATTGTACTGTTTCTGGGGAGAAATCCTCTGAACATTTTTCCCTGCCATACCTCTTCCTTTGGTGAAAGTATTATGTTCCTGAGTCAACACTAAAACTTATCCTGGTAACTGGTCATGCCAGAAAGTAGTGTTTTCAATTCTAAAACACGGAGGGCTAGCTCGGCTTTCGAGTCAAGACCGAATGTAACTTTGAATCCCCCTGAATATCCGTTTTTGCTGCCATTTTCTGTGTCATTCTCTTCCTTGGGGTTTTCTTAGGCATACATAATGTGTTTGAAGGCAACAACCAATCTATTCGTCTACATTCTACCTCGGGTATAGACGAAGCCATATTCTCTTCCCTCCATTCTTGGCTACGAGTTCTATTCTGAAGTATTAAAGGGAACAGCGTATCCAGCTACTTGAGTACTTATGGAAAATATACGCCTATGATGGCACACTGTGTCATCACAAGAACAGACAAAATCATATTCTCACAAATTAGTGTAATGAAAATTCATCTTGGATTTTAGTTGTGAAAATATTTCAAATAGCTCTAACGCTCCTCAAAGCAACTAGAAAGAATCAAATGTTTTCATTAATTACTTCGTCACTCCTTTCAGATATGCTTCCACCACAATTCTGATAAAAAACCGACATTCATAACATTCAACACTAACGAAAATATTCTAAATATGTTACCGTTATTGAAAAATAGGCAGGCAAGATACACAAGGATATCTGGATAGTATGTTATCATATGAGACTTTCCTCTAATATAAAATATTCACCTGTTTTCTAATAATGAAGAATTTTATTCTCTTTTTCTCACCACGAAACAAAATACACGCTATAAAATTAATGTATTTCTGAAGGAAAATAATCAATAGCTGAACGACATCATAATCCGTGCCCTATTTGTCATCGACGTTTTCCATCTTAGCTCTACACTTTGAATTTAAATTTATTCAAATTTGATGCTGCAAAGATTGATGAATTGGGTTCTAGTTAGCTCTTTAAGGAAAAGTCGTTGAAGTGTCGAATCTATTCAGCGCTTTAAGCTTTAGGGATCTCGAGGTTTTTACGAGGCAAGCTCTTTGCATTTTATATATGTGATGGCATAAAATAGTAGTATGTAGTTTTCTCAGACAAACCATCCGTTCAGGTATAAGAAGTTCCACGTAATTGAGTTCACGTGAGTAATAAATTGTGAATTAAACGATTCTCCTCTCTATTCGATCAGACTTTATCGTAAATAACTATCTGATTGTACAGAATTTCCAGATAATAGTATATTATGACAGAACATCTATTATTGATGAAGGGGATTTCACTTAAATCTTGTTGAACCGCACACCATCTTCGGATAATACTACTACATGATACTTCCAAATGTAATGCTATATTGAGGATATTTAGCTATTGCATCAACACTACATGAGAATCCAATCGTTCCAATCCAAACTTCATACATACTGCCACGCGCCAGTTTTTCATTAGAGCTGAATGTTCTTAGTGAGGAACCTTGTTTGAGTTTAGTTGAATGTAATTTGAGAGAAACGGCATCCTTAATATTAAGACTTAATAAAATGTATTGAGACAAATTAACAGATAAAATAAAACATGATAACAAATATTTTGAAAATTAGTTCGATTTGAATTGGTAGTTGTGAATAAAATTGGTAGTTGTGAAAAAAAAACGAATACTCTCCGTTTGTTCTGTCGGTCGCTTAAGTAGATTTTATTGATGAAATGTTGCAATTCAGGATTCACACGGTAAATGAAGTGGTCCCGCAGAATAAAGAACCCTAATGCTGACATGACAGTACTACGTATTTATTGCAATATAAAAGTATCTGTAAATTAAATTAACACCGACTGACAGGAAATATTATGATGGAAATAAAAGTGTTTCACAATAATGAAGAAAATATAGATTGGTGATAATTGTAGTAAGTGGAAGCGGAATCGTGACAAAATGGGAAAATCTAATGACACTCACAAGTTATAGATAACTTTTGATTTCAAATTACTTCTCCAGAAATCCTTTTACCTACCGTAGCCAATCGAATAATTATTCAATTCTAGTACCACATTTTTTTCAATTCTGTGTGACAACTTTTATTTTTATTATTTTTGTGTTATTTTTATAATTTTTTTTGCAAATGAATATGAAAAATGCTTGGGGTTATTCTATCTGAAAAAATAAGCTGCATGCTACTACCCCCGGTGGTTTGATATTCACCAAGGGTTTGGGTAGTGTGGCCAATATATCATGTAAAAAAGTAGTCGCAAACAAATCGCGCTCAACTAGTTCCAATATTTTTCCTTCAGCGTCCATTGATTTCAAACCTTGCAGATTATAATCTTTGTCTGGCAGGATTTCTTGCACCATGGCTGCATGATGATAGTCCATGAAGTTCTTTTCTTAATTTTTTTCTGCCGAATCTTCTACCTCATCAGCGTCCATTTCATCATCTACGAGTCCTTCGTCGTCGTTGACTCCTTCATTCTCGCTTTGATTTCATGCTCCCACTTCAGTTTCAGACACAGAACTCGTTGACGCCTCCAAAGCCTCTTCTTCGTCATTAAAATAGACGCTTCTCCTGGCGACAACATTGGAACGCTTCTTCTTTTTAGGTGGACCCAAAACAGATGTACTTGCGTAATGTTTCTTTTCCAGGAGTTAGACAGGGGCGTTTCCGAAATTATTCTCAGGGCTTCATCTGCTTCATCCTCTATCCAATCGTGTCTGATTGCATCTTGATTTGGAACCGCACAATTCATTTCCACCAGCGTCGTTCTCATCAATGTGGGAAATTCTTCTTCTTTTGAACTTGTCTTCTTCTGAGTTCAGATCATTCCAGTTCAATAAAATGGTCCTCCAGGCAGTTTTCACAGACCTAAAGGAGCAAAGTCAAAAGGTTGTGTCAGATGAGTGGAGTTTGATGGCAAACAAGCAAATGAGTTGTTGGTTTCTTGGCACAGCTCCAATACTTCATCTGTAAGATAAGAAGATAGTTTTTCGCCGATTAGAACTCTTTTCCATGGCATGTGGTGAAAACGTGCTTTTGAATCAATCTGTGAAGCAACTAGCTTCTATACATCCATTTTTACTGTACTACTGTAGCGGGACCCGGAACTGCAACAGTACTCATTACAACAAGGTTCTCCCTTTGGACCATTTTCCGTCCAGCAAACCCACATGTGCTCCGAATTGTAAATGACGTAGGGTGGTAGTATGGTGTCTGAGGCCGATCAACAGAACATGACGGAGATAGCCGACTTATTGTGATTAACGACGTTTTCAGGGTATTTTTCACCCCTTTTATACAAGAATTTCTTCTTACCTGGATCATCTGACATGTTGGTTCCATCGTAGTTAACTAAGTAGGATGCCGCTACGCCATCAAAGGTTACTTGAAAGACGTAGCGTGGAGTGACCTTTGTGACGCTTCAATAGGGAGTAAACCCAGTCTTTTCCTTGTCCAATATTTTTGAATTTCTTGACATCCCGACCCTTATCTCCAGAAATGTTTTTGTCATCATTTGCAACTCTTCCTAATTCATGGGATATCCCCAATCACCACATGTTATTACGCCATGAATGGTTGCCCATTCTTCTTCCGGCTTAAAGACCACCGTTTGTCACTTATATTATAGAGAGTGCCATAGGGAATTTTGTATCTTCCGCACGCCTTTACAATGCTCCATCCTTTCTCAGCGACTTTTGTTAACCCCTGTTCAATTATTTCTGGTTGATAATTCCTATAATTTCTTGCACCAGGTTTGTTGGGATAGGTACAGCTCATTGTTACTGCATCAGCTCTGTTATAAAATCAAAACTCAATATTATTGACTAATATAAATTGAAACAGTCTAAATTGATAGTTCTATCAATATCACCCCGGAAGTGTCTAAGTTGACCCGTAGAAATTGAACCGTTGGCATTCGAAGTTAGAAGTAAAAAACTAATCTGCACACGACCACGCTGTAAACTCAAACTAACAAATGACCGCTAGGCGGATGATCGCGGATACGTTTTGAGGGTTCATTCGAATTTTAAATAAAATCCCACGTGATTATCAAACTGACCCCCAAAATCAATTTAACCCTATTTCACGGTACACTCTTACAGATCAAAGTCAGACATATAGTTGAAAATTACCAAATTCGAACCCCCAAATGCCCAAAATATCTACAATCAAACATTCATATAGTACCCAAAAACAACTCAAAATGACATAGTCCGCGAGGTTCTCTTGAACCCCCTTCGATAGCGAAGTGATAATAATTGTCTGTAAGTTTATTGACATTATGAATGATTTAGAGAGAATACCCAGTATCGATAGCTTATAGCTATCTAAAAGCCTAGAACCAGTTCTGAATAACAGGCAAATCGTTCAAGATTACAGATTTTATAGTTGCTGGCTCGGTATGTTCTTTGAGATTAACTCCATCGAAAAGCTAGAAAGTCAATAGTTCTGCGTTAGTTCCTCAAAGGGAATAAAATATCAGGTAGGTATTTGATCTTGACTGGATGTGCTTGCCATTTCCTCCCTTCAAGTTTGGCGGCTTCTCAACAAAATGAAATTCACCTACTAATTAATCAGCTTCTATTGACAATATCGTCTCGTCTACATCATTGAATTCCACCACGCGTGAATTTCTATTGCTACGAGACTTTATGTGAAAATGTATTCAGTTTCATATAAGAACAGTTTTCCGATTTGAGCTTGCCTCTCACTTGATCTTCATCAACAGAGATTGGTGAATTAATGGTATCCCTGATCATAACAATGATTCAATTATAATATCAAGCCTCTACAATAATAATAATAACAATATTCTAGCTTTTATTGAAATGGAAGATTTAGTTACTGAAATACCAATTTCACGCCTTTTATCAAATCTTACGTAGATGACACAGTCTTAGAAATTCCAGAAAACAAAACAGACTCCATATCCCAATATTTCAATGCCAATAATCCGAAAGTGAAATTCACAATTGAAATTGAATCAGACCTAAGATTCCCTTTTTAGATGTCATAGTACACAGGGAATGTGATTAGATTATTAAATTATTCATCAAACAACCCTGTTCAACACAAGCTCAATACTATCCATATTCTTTGTCATAGAGTCATGGAATTGAGCCATGCAACTTTCCACTCTGAAAATCTGAATATTATATCTTCCCTCTTACGTCACAATAATCCTATCCTATTTTCTTTATCAAGCAATCTATTAATAATTCCCTTAAAAAACGCCATAATGTTTCAACCAACTCACATCGGAACATAATATTATCAAACAGGACACTTTTGAAATATGATACAAAAGAATTTACAATTTCATTTGGTTGAGTTAGCATGTTGGAATCATGATATATTGAGCCAGGTATTCTAGATTGCACTTTATTACTTCGAACGTATTTTCAAAGCCAGTTCTTTTTTCAGTAGATTAGATTCTACTTCGGCTATATAGTTTCTGTACGAACTATTTACTTATATCTTGAGTAATAATCTCTATTCAGAAGACTTTTGATAGAAGCAATTTTATAATTCCTAATATATTTCGATTAGGCCAAGGAGGATTTCGAGTATTGGTTTTCTTATCATTTCAGGTACGCTGTTATCAGTAATTTTGGGCAAGCTTCATTGGGATTATGAGTAGTTTATAGCCAATCGGCTTCAAGAAACAAGTTCTTATAATTGTTTTCTTTTATTTGATTATCAGCAAATTTTGATATATCCCTATTTTCAATAATTATGTTTATGTTCAAAGAAGGATGGTGTAAGTCTTCAGTAGCAAGAAATCGTTCACTTTTTTTAATTTTACATTACCAGATCCAATAGGAGCTCATTATGATTAGCTACGTTATTATATCGCTAAAAGTCTAGGAATTGTTTAAAATTTTTTCAACATTTGTGCATATGAGTCGTGTATGTTCGAGTTGCAGTTTGTGCTATCGAAATCTCACATGGATATCACATAAAAAAAAGTCCTCGAAAAGACGTTCTATGTTCCAAAGATTTGCACTCTTCTAACTCGCGAGCTACGTGAACGTCATTCGATTAATCGAAAATTAACCAATTTAAAACAGTTTTCGACCCCGTTTGTGACTATTGCGACCTTGTAAAAGGTTCAAAGTTAACATTTCGTTCTACATTCCACAACCACCCTTGACCAAGATAATTTTTAATTTGTAGTTCATTAATGTTTTAGAACTGAAATAAATAGGTATGAAATTTGTAGGTTATTGATGATGTCAGTGTGACAGTGACATAATTATTTCAAACCTTAAGTAAGACACACGTTTTAGATTCCACAACCACCCTTGACCAAGATAATTTTTGATATCCCGGTATATCAGGTTTTTTTACCTTCATATCGTTTCTGCTAACTAGTAATACGCCGCTACCTTTTTTCAAGATTTGCTCGTTCCAATTTCCAGTCACAACGGTACCTACACTATGTAGTTATTAGAAGATAGATCAGAGGAGGAAACATCACTTGATAGCCACGATTCTGTTATTGCAATGATGTTATAGTTTGTACTTACTAAACAGTTGTAGAAATGTATTACTTTAGACCTTAACCTTCTCACTTTTTGATAGAAACAGTTTAGATTGAAACTTGAAGTACTGCTTCTGGATAATGTTAGAAGTTTTTTAATTTTACGATTTTTGGCACATTATTCATGTATTCACGACAATATCTACTTCACCATTCTTATTTCTTCCTTAGTTTCATTTTATAAGATCTTTTTAGTATGCATATTATCAGTACGTTTGATCAAATGAGACACGGATGTTTTAGTAGAACTAAAACTTCTCAGATTCTTTGCTTTGAAAACGGTATTTCGTACATCCTGCTCATCACCTAAAGTAATTCTCTAGGGCCGTTTTACTGAATCTCTGAAACAACCCAAGCGCGTCGTTCTAGCGTTTGTCATATCAATTTTAGTGGTTGTAAAAGCTCGTTTGATGAATGTATCTATAGATAGAAATCCACTGCCATTCTTTCAGTATTCTCGAAACATGCTGGTTGTTCGTTAATACATTATATAATCAAATTATTCTTGCGTGATGATCCTTCATTGATTTCTTTTATAATATCTTCAAAATCGGGATTTGTGGTAGAAGAAGTCTTGTTCAGAGATTCAATATAGTCTACTTCTGACAACAATGCTGCATGCATATCTATAATGCTATCCAGTTCTACAGATAATGTCTTATTGGAAGCAGCAGCTTCATTAACTTCCTCGGTAAGATTTTCTATCATCATTTATAATACGATTTCTGAGATTTCGAAGTAATTTCATAAATTTGTCCCTTGACATCAGATATACTTAAGTTATTGATATAGTCATTCGAACATTTGGGCAAATAAATTCGTTATTTTTGCAAAACTTTAATGACTTTTTAGTAGCGACCTGGAATTTCAATTTCTACAGATTTCACAGGTAATATATTCAGGTCCCTGTGCGTGAGAAGTTTGGTTGAGCACAATATACGAGGGTTAGTCAACAAAAACTACTTTTGTTGAATTGGAATATTCTCATCAGTTAAGATACTCGTCTTCTAGCAGTAGGTGTACACTTCAATCAGCTTTTTTGAAGTCGTTCAAAAAATAAGATTCATGGGCATCTGATACGGCGATAACCTTCTCGTTCGACGTGAATCTTTTTTTGACGAGCTATTTTTCATGTGTGCAGATGGAAAAAAGGTGAAGGAAGGAAGTCTGCAGAAGACGGTAGAAGCGGCAACAACCATTCGTCATCGAAACTGGACATGTGTATATTGTTTCGGTGGAAGACCACTTTTATTTCCACCGAATGTCTGAGTTTTCTCCAGATTTCATCATATTCTCCATCTTCAGAACCAAATCGCATCCAGAAAGTCACGGTTTGTGCTGCATCCATGTTCCGTAAACGCAGGAATTCTGATGCAAAATCCTCAAGCAACTCATCGAATCGATCACAGCTTTAAACTTAGTATTCACTGGCAGCAAACGCGGATCCCACCTTGCAGATTTCCTTTTAATTCCAATGTTTTGTGCAAAATTTGAACCACTGAGTCATGTGATATGCCTTTGGCATCAGCAAATTTATGCTTGCACTTCAACTCAAGACCATATCATGGGCTTTGTTCATAATTCTGACGTAATGACCTCAAGTGGACATCCCGAACTATGTTCATAACTTGTGGATATACGACCATGTTCGAATTGTAAACAGTCTCTAAAGATGATGCAGATATGCCACAAACTTCATCCGACCCGGATATTGTTGGAGTTTGTCGTATCAAACTAGCACTTAACCTAGAAGTGGTGTCATAGATGAACATAACGGAAAGTCAGTGTCACCTACAGTTATAGCTGTTCTGTGTTCTACAGTATCAGTTTGATTGTTTTTCACTTAAGCGAAATATAATGTAGTTAATGTTTCATTTTCATCAATTAGGTTAGATGCTAATGAGGCGCCATATGCTGTTTTAAGACGGTATCGGTTCCGCCAAATTGGAGCCGGCTCTGTCAATTCTGAAAAGTGAACAGTGTACGTTTTGCGTCTCGCTTTCGTAAAGCTTATAATGAATCTTAAAAACTATTTTATGACTGTTTTAATTACTTAATAGTACTAAGATGTTTCATTTACATCGCGTAGTTGTTGTAGACGGCATGGTGCTCATAAAAGAGAATCCTCTGGAATTTCATTACATAGGTAAGTGGCTGGAGTAAAAATAGAACAGGATCGGCTGATAGCATTATGGCATACTATTTGGAAAGTATACAGTATGTATTATTTTGAAGTAACCATGTAAATATATCAATAATAGATTTTCATTGTTTTTCTCTCCTGCTGAAATTGTATATTTTCTCTGTGTTTATACGATATACGAGGACAAGGTGAAAAGTTCTTGGAAAATGAAACAAGAAATTATTTATTTGGCCAAAACTTATTTAATTTTTGAACATAATCTCCTTGACGCCCGATACACGCCGTTCAACGTTTTTCAAATTTTTCTGTTCCTTCCAAATAAGACGATTTCGGCAATCCTTCAAAATAGACGTTTGTTCAAGCGATGACCTCATTGTTGGAGGCAAATCTCTTTCCTCCGAGACATGTAATCATTTCAGAGGGCCAAATCTGGAGAAATGGTGGATGACGAACCAATTCGTAGCGTAATTCATGCAATTTTCTCATTGCGACTGCGGACATGTGCGCCAATGTGTTGTCCTGGTGAAAGAGTACTTATTTCTTTGCCAAACGCAGCTGCTTTCGCTTCAAATTGGCTTTGAATCGATTCAACAGCTCTGCATAATATTCGCCGGTAATCGTTTTACATCTTTCGAAGTGATCGATATGGACGATACCGTGTTCTAAAAAACTGTCGCCATGACTTTGTTGGGCGATAAACCCATTTTGGCTTTTTTTCGGCTTCGATACGCCAGGACAAGTTCATTGTTTCAACTGTTCTTTGGTCTTTGGTGTGTTGTGATGGCTTCATGTTCCGTGCACGGTTACGAAACACCGCAAAAGTTCTCCTTATCGTGATGGAACATCGCCAAACACTCCTTTGATTTTGTCACACGGTCGCGATTGTTATCAGCAGAGAGCAAATGCAGCTCATATCTGGCATATTCAAAAATGTATCCAATATGTTCCGTACCCGTTCGGTTGAGATACCCATAGCCTCAGCATCTCGTGCACTTCAACTCGTCGATCGTCCAAAATCATAGCATGGATTCTGTCGTCGATTCCTGGCATTGCAACCTCAATTGAACGGCCAGAACGTTCGAGGTCCTTTGTGGTCATACTACCATAACCAAAATCAGCAAACCACTTGTGAATCGATCCAATTGATGAGGAGAGTCCCCATAATACTCAACCAGCGACGCTTTGGTTTGCGTCATCGGTTTTCCACGCAAGAAATAACATTTAATCAAGGAGTGAAATTAACTTTTTCCCATATTCACAAAACTCGTCAAGGTTGCTTGGTTTCGATGGGTGTCAAAATCAAACTGAATGACACTTCAGTGGGATATAGGATTTTCGATTATGGCGCCATCTGTTTTATTTTCCGGGTACTTTTCGCCTTGCCCTCATACAAAACATTTTCCAGAGAAATTTCTGTAGTCCGGCTTTGCATATGTCGCCATATTGATACTGAAATAAATCCTCCCAAATTATATCGTTTATACTTGGTGTATTGGATGCTAACTGCGTCTCCTTCTATCCTAACACAATGATTCACATTTCACATTATTAAGCCCACAAACTTTACAAGAAGAATCGGTCGATTCCAACTCAATCCAATTCATTTAAAGACTGCATTGGGTGGTTTTGCGTAATATGGCTTTCCAGTGCAAAAAGATAATTCTCGTAGAGGTCCCATAGAGATATAGAGAATTCACTGATGAAATAAAATGAACAAGAATGGTTGAAATAACATAACATAAAATTTGAACAAGTACATTACATCTTTCTTTTGGTGCTAATTATATATAGGTACCAGCACGTTTTTTAGAAATAAGCCACTAAAGATGAATTCGGTACATATCACAGTAACAATCCAATAGATATGGTGTGGGGATTCGAAAAAGTATAATTACCAATACATGGGAAGAGATGAAGAATTAATTATCTATCACTGCTCAAACATGTCGATGGAAGCCTTAGGCACTGTTACATCTCAGTTTCAACGGTAAATTATGATGTTGGACAGAGATCAAGGTTGACTTACCAGAAATTGCCTTAATGATTATGAACATAATTACATAGAGTTGTAAAACTCATTGTCAATTCCAAGGTTTTCCAAGGCATAGAAAATAGTAGAATTACGAACAACAGCAACTAAATAATATATACCAGACATACATTCAACCCGCAGAAATGCCCGGAAGTGAAATATTGTACATACTCGTACAAAATTAGTAGGTAATTCATTCGTATATATTATAATAATACGTTGGAGGACACAATATCGACCCTTGTCAAGCACACTATTTTGTCAATTAGAATAAACTTCTTAAGTGATGACACAGTTACTATAATTTGATGTGCTTTATCCGTTTCTAATGATTTGAAATATATTTCCGGTTCGTACAAGTGAGGAAAATTAGTGATCTATGGATCACAGCTCTTCAATTAATTTTTGAGTAGAATGAACGGAAAATTATGGCATGGAGGGTAGCTAGGTTGCATTTCCTCTTCATGTACAAAATTCGATCTAGATCGATTGGGAAACTTTGAAGAGCTAAGTGATGAGTACTCCATAATAATTAATCATGGAATCGATATACCTTTTCTGGAGCATTACCTAAGACAGTTTAATTTCGAAACTCCACTTCTAATTGAGTGATAGAAGTTCAAACAGCGAACTTGACAAGTGCTTTTTTCTTGTGTAGCTATAGGCATTCGGAAAGCTGACAACAATTTCCACGCAGTTGGAAGCAATCCGTCAAAACCAATATACTTAAAGTGTTTCATAAAATGCCTCATTCATCATAAATTCCTCTCACAGAATGTACGAACATCGTACCGCTCTTATTTATATTTAACTGGAGCGTGTTAAAACTACGAAATTATACTTTGCACGCTTACCGGTTATATAAAGAGATTGATTCTTCATTCTTGCGAAGTTATCATCCTGGAGGGAATGCTTGTAGGAATTTCTGATCGTTAATATGTATGGTAATAAATCAGTCAAACTTTGGAGGACAATAAATCTCTTCCAGTTCCTGCAATAACGCTATTACTTATTTTTCATTTTGGAGAAGTTGAAGGTATGGCGTACTTTTATCTCCTCAAAATATCGTATTCAATATTTCATGAAACCACTAACACCCACATAAGATGATGTTCATTCTTGGCAACAAACACAAACAAAGAACTCTACCAGATACAAAGATGAATCAGACAACTGAAAATTTCATAAAAAGACAACTGAATACACCTTATTTCATTACTGAATCTATGAATACATTTTTCTCAACGGATAAGGAGTTTATTGATTCTATTATTAAATGTACGCAGTATCTCAAGCCAATTGTACATAAATTCCTCCAGTCTCTCTTGATTTTTGAATTCCTCTCCCATTGATTGAAGCATTCTTTAACTGCATGGGGATACGTCGGACTACAGGAGGTGTTTTAATGCCGTCCAATAGTTTTCACAAGACAACGCAGCTATATGGGATCTTGCATTGTCAGAAAATTCCAATTTCCCTTTGATGGGCAGGTTTACAATATTGTGAAGCGCCAATAGAGGAAATCGATCAAATGCTTTGAGAGTTACGAAAGAAGCTCACATCAAGATGTGGTGAACCAGTTGCTTATAACTTCCACTGACGAAATCTGAAAAATGCCAGGCCTACACTAAGACTGTGGGGTATTTGGGAGCGTCTTCTCAGTAGACTGTGAATTTTTTGTTATACCAGACTTGATGGTTATGCATAATAACCTCACTTGATCATGATGCTACTGAGCAAGAAAGTTATTGTGCAAATAGTATCACCACACCTTCCCACTCCGGACAGCCAATTCCATAACATGTTAAGGCCACACATGGTTCACTCCACTATATACTTTACTAGCCTGCACTATATCCCAATCCATCATTTTGTACAAATCGAGAAGAAATGAACGATTTCGTTTCTACATTGATGTGGAACTCTACATGATCCCATCAGCCTCATCTAATTGACGGAAGAGGTCATCGGAGGAGAAATTGCCCATCTAATAGCGATTGGCAGAAGCTTAAATTGAAGTATTCACTAAAAGAATGTGATACTGAGAAGTTGAGAATCGGCAAATTTCTGGATGGCAAGCTACGTGTTTTATTTCTTTCAATCGACTATACTAGTGCAAAATCTATAAGGTTTGCTGCAAATCGTGTGAGCCAGGGATGGACTGTTGAGAGTTTGACGTTCGAATTTTTTCAAGAGTTTGGATGGTATAGGCTACAGGGAAACCTGAACTATGTGAACAGTTGTATAGCTACGCCGGTGAATGGAAAAATGACGTTTGTATAGAACACAATTTGACAAGTCTCAGCTTGACAATGGAGGGGTGAACAGCTTGAGCTTGTCTAGTTAGCTTACCTGCAATCGCTCTAGCTACAATAAGAGAAAACACTCCCAATGAGCACCGACCATGGACACAACTGTAGAGTTTGGACAAATCGTCTACCTTCCTACGATGCTGTGGAGATTTCATTGAATTCGTAAATGTGACATCACCAACCTGACGAATGACTGTTCCGACTAGGATCGGAGCTTCAGTGTATGTTTCGGAACTGAACTCCAAACATGTGATCAGTAGTCCAGAACATGTTGTATCTGTTCTGTGGTGATGAGGAACTGCTGTGGTTAAAGTAGCTCTCGGCACGGGAAAGTAAACCAAGTTTCAGTGGAGCAGCTTTCGCAATGGACTTCTCAAGTGCCATGAAAAGGTGCTATTGATGGTGAGACCGAGCATGAATATTGAGAAAATTAGGGAATTGCGTCAGAGCAGGCTTTTGAAGTATAGACAATATGAAAGTGCAAATGCCTATGAGATCCTCACGTAATTAAATACTATAAGGTTGACTGACATGTTAATTAAGAAATAGGGCTTATGTCTCGACAGGTTGAACGCCATGGCGGTCACTGGTGACTCTTTTAGATTTTCCACAGGGACAGTGATGGTCATCGGTGACCGCTGGGTTTCTCTGAATAGATTCAAATCTCTCGTAGCAGTAACTTCAGTCAAATGCGTTCTATGTACATTGCATGGCCGCTATGGTCTCGATAATTGGATTACGGGAATTATGAAAAGTGTAATATTTTCTTAGAAACAACTATTTTTTTATTGAAAACGATACAATACAATTCCTAGACACATAATATGTAACTTAACTCAAAAATTACATTATTTTTAACTTGCAAATACAAACTAGAACAATAACGCTGATTTCCTACACAATCCTCTCAATATGTCGGAAGTTTTTTTACTTGGTTTTTGTTCATCCCTCCCTTGTGTGTAACATCTCTTACATTATTTTCTAACATTTCGAACTTTTACTCTTCCCTTCGAATATGTATGTATTGATTCGGGTTTTCTTTTCTCATTATTATTTTCTATAGAAGTCTCCGGTGGTGTATTCTAGCAGATATGTGATCACTTGCTGACGAAACTGATTCATATTCATTGTGCTCCCGTGTACGTTTTTGTATATGGAGTATGCATTTACTATTTCTGTACCATGTAGAAGTTCAATCGCTTTATTTCGATACCATTCCAAAGTGCGGCGTTATGCAGTGCTGTAACTGGACATTTGATCTGAAATATCTATACTGCTCTTCCCTGAGTTGTAGTCGATGATAGCTTGTGGTTTAGAAATTTTACCAGTACGCCTATCAATATGTATCACCTGATTGGCATGTTTTGTTGATGATACTAACACGTCTCGTTCATAATGCTATTTGATTACACAAATACCTTGATAATCATCAAGAACATACATCTCTCCCTTTTTCCCTGAATCACATCAAGGGAATTTTCTCGTCTATTAGATTGTAACGTACCTACTAAATTGGTACGTCTATCGAGAGTAGCAGATTCGCTAATTCTGAACTTGTGTAGAAATTATCCACTACAAGGGTCGTTTGGCATTCAGAAGCTACAAAGAAATTGATAATGCACTTTCAAGCTTCAGCGGACGAAGAAGTTTCAGGAAAATCACGTGTTACTGCTCTAAGCTTTGATAACAAAATGTCAAAGATAGAAATTGGGTGCTACACAGTATTTTGGGGATAACATCTTAGGACAAGTAAACAAAAGTAGTTGAACTCTACAGAACCTTGAATTGAACTTGAACCCATTCACCTGGGCACTTGCTAACAAGCTTCAAACGAACAAAAGAGGACAGCCTTGAAGAATATGAGGTGGAAGCTGCAAAATAAGATGATTGCACTGAGTATGAAAGTACACCACAGGACAAGCACAAAACGTCAGAAGTTGCTCTGAACTCATAAGAAACATTTTGGAACCAGTTTTCTTCCTGTCTTGAGGCGTATAAATTCAGTTTTGGATTCATTCACTAATGAAGAGATAATTGCAATAGAAACATATGACAATGACTCAGACGATCAATTGAGGAATGAATTGATTCAGTTGAAGGCTCTTTACCATGAGTTTCAAAAATATAATGAGAAAAATGTAGAAGTCAATAGTGAGAGGTGTAT
The DNA here is from genome assembly GCA_958510875.1 of Endomychus coccineus. Classification (NCBI taxonomy): domain Eukaryota; kingdom Metazoa; phylum Arthropoda; class Insecta; order Coleoptera; family Endomychidae; genus Endomychus; species Endomychus coccineus. The sequence goes on from OY294068.1 coordinate 37,133,535, forward strand.
GTATAAGCTCTCGGAAAACCGTTGAAGTTAGTTGTCAAGGCCAAGGCAGTCTCTTAAGAACTCACGTGGCCCGGAATTTTTTTATTTTAACACTCTATCAGTTGAATGTTGTTAGAGGACGTACATCGAATAAGGAAATATTATATAACGAAAATGGATAAAAAGTATAGAGCATTTCTTCTCAATCAAGTCAACAATAACAGTATGTGACAGCCAATGCATAAAGATGTAAGGCAAATGTATCGGGAATATAAGGAAACATTGAGTTCATTTGTATCTGATTGTTCATGGGATTATACGTTACCCTCGGAATTCTTATTTGATAAATCGTTTAAAACGGCTGGAATGGTTCAAGTTCTTATTTCCTATAACTCCGAGGTCGAACCGAAAGGTTGAATACTGATTCGCCGATCGATAGATTCACGACAGCCTCCGAGACGTAACAGAAATCGAATGTACAACCTAATTCTTTTTTTAAATTTCCTGTACAGTTCCTTCGAATTTCATCCGGAAATTATGTCTTGATAGAAAATTAATTGTTGTTGGTAGGAATTTTGTTTTATTCTCATTAAAATTCTGAGTAATAAACCCGTTAATTAACCGATTACTCAGGGAGCAGAGTGTATTATTGATGCAGATCCATTGAAGACTTACAAAAGGAAGCGTATTAAATCAGGATCTTATTAATATTGTCACGTAATGATTAGCGAGTAATTATAATTAAATGTAGATCTTGTATCCTTAAATTATAAGCTATGCCTTGTTCCACGAATTAATGATACGTAATACTTTATTATCTATTTTACAAGCAAATCACTTCAACAATTTCACTAAATAACTGCCGCTAAAATTTGCATTCCACATTATTTTGCTCTCTCTACATCTCGACCGGAATATGGCTCTCGTGGTTATCATAAACGAGTAATGTAAAATTTTCCATTGAAGAAAAGGTTTGGATTTAGTCTGAATTCATTGGAACACTTTCATTCATCAACCCCAATGCATCGACTGGACCGTCTTTCATTATAAGCGGGTTATAAGTCTTGCGGAGAAAAATTATACTTGGTGGTAGAAATGTTCCAGCAGCTGATATAACAGGCACATGTAATTAAAATTTCATCATATTCAGCCCTTGTGCAATAGTTAATTTATTCATTGACTTTTACTGGTTTTCCTTTAACTATCAGAATTTGCATAATTTATCGAATTTTACTTTTAAATTGGACTATTATTCCTTGAATTTACTTAATGATGTCTTCACTCCTACTGATCTTCAATTTGATATATTAATTTCCAAAATCTGTTATGATTTGGGCTGGACTATTTCCTGATATCTATTTCAATTCTGTTAGATTCTTTAATTTTTTTCCGAATCTGATTTTTATTTCAATGAATGAATACTATTCCTATTGAAAAGTTATTCTTAGAGGCAATACTAACATCAAATTATATTATTTTAATGTGCTTGTGTAATAACCTCAACAGCAATTTTAATACTCACAACAGCAAAGTTTAATACAAATGAATGTTGTCAATTAAAAGATATACCCTTCCTGTTCTAAAGTCACATATTATCCAATCGTATTGACAAAATTCGTTTCATCATGATAGCCTTGATTTCTCCAAGCATCATTTGGAAAGCAAACTCCCAATTTCCTGGTTTGTTTTTCTGTAAAACTAATCAGAATTCAGGATTCCCAAAATGTATGCTTGTTCTTACTTTCTAATCGATCTTCTCAATCTGTTGAAAATAATGTTCACCTTATAAGTGTCTTCAATTTGTTTATCTTCTGTTTATGAATTTATTCATGGACTTTTACTGATTTTCCTTTAACTCACTCACTAATCAAAATTTGCATAATTTATTGAATTTTACTTCTAAATTGAATTATTATTCCTTGAATTCATTCAATGATGTGAGTAGAAGTAAACTCATTTCAATTTGATATATTAATCTACAAAATCTGTTATGATTCAGGCTGGACTATTTCCTGATATCTATTTCAATTCTGTTAGATTCTTCAATTTTTCTCTCTCGAATCAAGTTTCTATTTCTATGAATAAATATTATTCCTATCAACAAATTATTCTTAAAGAAAATACTAACATCAAATGATATTATTTTAAGGTGCTTGTGTAGTGACCTCAACAGCAATTTTAATACTCACAACCGCAAAGTTTAATACAAATAAATGTGGTCAATTAAAATATATTTCCTTCCTGTTTTAAAGTAACATATTATCCAATCATATTGACAAAATTCATTTCATCATGATAGCCTTGATTTCCCTCAGCATCATTCAGAAAGCAAGTTTTCGATTTTTTGTTTTTTTTTCTATATAACCAATGAGAATTTAGAATTTCCAGAATTTATGCTTTTTCTCACTTTCTAATCTACCCTTTCAATTCCTCCAAATAATGTTCACCTGATAAATGTATTCAATTTGTTTATCTTCTGTTTATGAATTTATTCATGGACTTTCACTGATTTTCCTTCAACTGACAAAATTTTCATAATTTATGAGATTCTATTTTTAATTTGAATTACTATTCCTTGAATTTACTGATTATTGTCTTTATTTTCCCTCCTATTCAATTTAATATATTAATTTTCAAAATCTAACATGATTTAGGCTATTTCCCCTGATATCTATTCAAATTCTGTTGATTCTCAAATTTTTCTCAGATTAAATTTCTATTTCCATTAATTAACTCAATTCTCATCAACAAGTTATTCTCAAGATCAATACTGACATTAAATGATTTTTATATCCTTCGTAGTGTTTAAAACACCTTTTAGAGTTAATATCACTTTCACCGATCTTTCTTATTTTACGATTCACCTTTCTACCGAAATCATTAATTTCGGCCACTTTCGCGCACTCAGGTTGTCTATTTCTATCCTAACAACTAATTACAACTAAGAACAATCAAGGTTTCAAGCTCTTCCATTTATTATTATTTACAAGGTGGAAATAGTTAGCTGCGTTAACCACAAATGTTTCGAAATGTGCCTCTAACGATCCATTATCACAGCATTATTTTTTTTTCACCTCTACTCAAATTCTACAAGTTACGAAACCCATAATGGAAGGGTTGTTTCCGACCCCTGCCGAACATTTATGCATCTATTGTTGTTTACCTTTTCTTTTGTCGGGAGGTCTTTCTGAAATACCCTGTATATCTAATATTGTGAAGGTGATTTGCTTCAGATGACTGAGAGAACAAGGACTCCGAACCACATCCATCGGTTGGAGTCGTGAGATTCAAGACGGTCCAAGGATGGCGAGGCCCTAGGTGATGGTCATGCCACCCTACTACAGGCCATAGTGTGTGCAATACAGACCTGTGCCTCAAGGAATCTAAGATTGAACTACCGAAGTAGGCCGATTTATATCTGCACCCACAGCCTAGCACCATAGGATGACCTTTAAGTTTCTTTTTGTTTCGGAGTGCAGGGAAAACTTGACTCAACAAACTTCAGCTTTCTGGTTACTAGCCCACTGAGACGTATAAGGAAATTAAGTGTCCAAGGAAGTTCCCTAGGAACTCTTCTGGCTTGATCCAACGATCGCAATCTCATCGATCACCGGTCTCCGCTCCATCAGAGCTACTGGTTGAACAGTGGCTCTCGGAGTGGCGGAGTGCACCTAGCATGAGGCTGGCGAAGTTTCACATTGCGGAGGTCTTGCCCAAACGCTCGAAAACCTCTCGCCTCATGAGCAGAAGAGGTATAAAACTGGTGACATGATTTCTTACAGGCCACGTTTCCGTGAACAAACATCTGCACTCAACGAGCATTGTTGATGGTACAGATTGTAGTAAATTTGGACGAAACTGCCGTGTAGATTTTTGTCTATACCCCAGAAGAATTGTTTCCGATACTGTATATTAGTGTTGCCCAATATCGGTCTTGGTCTTGCAGTCTTGGTCTTGTTCTTGCATTTTTGCAAGACCAAGACCAAGACCAAGACCGCGTAATTTTAGCAAGACCAAGACCAAAACTGACCGTGCAATATTTGAGCAAGAACAAGACTAAGCCTGCGAGACTCTTGCGTCTTGCAGTTAGGACTGAGTGTCGTTTCAGGGAGCGGACAGGCTTAATTTATAATACAAGAAATTGACACATAGAAGACAAACGAAACGAAATAAAAGAAAGTAGGTACTAGTACATTAAATTTTGAAGAAGAAAATAGGCAGAAAATAGGAAGAAGTAAAGTACAGATATAAGAGACAGTGTATTTTCGTTGAAGGGGTAATTTACATAGTCCGAATAAGTAAATAAAAAATAATATATTAAATATAGTATGAAAATGAATGAAAATATGAAAATAATGAAACCGAAAAATAGACTATATAGAATAAAGCGTAATAAAATTATATGTAGTATGTTACCGAGAAAATGTTTATTTTCTTAATATTTCAAAAGTTCCAGGCCGAAAAAGAGATCTTACAAACTAATTTGAAATCTAACTTATAATAATAAGGTAGGTATAAGAGCGAAAAGCAGGACGCTACAATGTCATGCGTCTGTACGCCGCATGCGGGATCCTTTGATTTGCGACGGCATCCATTAATGAGAGCCGACACGTGTCAAAGCGACGCGGTACAAGGCGACACTAACTGAGCGAATGGACTATAAGTAATAGTATTTATTTCAATTCCAGTCATTCCCAATTGAGCTTTGCTTCGAGTCTAATGTAATAATTGATTTTACTCTAATTCTTGTTGTTCTCGGAAAACTTATCACGTTTACAATTTGACATGAGTGACCAAGATTCAAATAGTTCTAGTCAGAGTAGTGAGAGTTGGAGTTATAGATCTAAAAGATGAGTTTTTCGAAATAATTCATGCATACCAAATTGCTTTGTGTGAATTGTGCCAACATAAAAAGGTTGAATAAAAATGAAAAACAGAAACATTAATAGGTAATTGCGAGACTTGCGAGACTCTTGCTGCAAGACCATGACCAAGACCAAGACTGAGAGCGCAATATCAAGACCAAGACCAAGACCAGGTGTATTGGCGCAAGACCAAGACCAAGACTGGCTAAGTCTCGTCTTGTTCTTGCATTTGGGCAACACTACTGTATATGCATATACACACTAAACACATGTGGTTATTTCAGGCTCATTCCACGAACATGATGAACTACAACACCTACTGATGAGACAGCGTGAAGTGGAGTTTTGAAGGGTATGTAGGAGCGCTATAATTTAGGAACAATGGAACATTTGGTTTTGTTTGTCAAGGATTGTAGAAATACTGTCTTATGTTCTCAATTAGAAAGTATGCAGTAGATGAGCAAGGACATTAAACAAAAACAATTATTGTTTAGTTCCCTTGGTTGATTAAGGCGTTTGTAACTCAGTTTAATTTGAAGATGTAACGTATTTCTTCATGGTTGTTTTTTGAATAAGCTAATGTCATAATCAACCCATTGCACAAGGTTTCATCGAAATTCATTTTGTTGAAGTCAAATAAGAGATTTTGGTAATTTTAGCTCTTCGTTGACTGAACTAATACTAGCTATCTAGTACCTCGTGCTTTCATTGCTGCGAAGAGAATTACAGAATATTAATGAATGACATCGTTCATAAACAATTTTCCTCCAATACAGAATACTTCGAGTATTAATAATTTCATTCGACTATTATTAGATCTGAGCACATTATGGAAATGAAGATTTTTCAACAAAGTTAAGTCATTTACATTTAACAGCACCTGACAGTTCATTTAGTCCGTAGCTTTTAAAATTTTATATATAACTTGGCAAATCCTATTCCATTACTGCCTCTTAATGCTGAGATCATACAAATCCGATGATGATAAATGGGATTATTAAGATAGGAATAATCAAGTGCTGTATACTTTGCTCATCATGAGGACGGAAAGAGAATTTGTAACAAACAACATAATTGCTCCGAAAATTGAAGAAGCACTTTCAGATATCTCACAAACGGAAGTCTATTTATTAAGTCGGTTTGAAGAAGGTTCTCAATAAATTAGGAAAATGTTTGGCACATCGCTGTTTCAAACACACCCGACATAAAAAAACTCCCCTCATCGGGAGATTGAAATGGGCTTTGTATATTTGTAAATTTCTCACAATTGACTTCGAATTTCTAGAGGTTCGAAGTATTGTCATTGTATTTTATTCCAGTCTGCATAAGTACGTACTACCTACCAACATCTATTCTCAAGAAGACAATCTCCTATTTTGTTTTCTGAGTGAACTTAAAGCCAAGTAATCACGTTTTGTCTTCTTGAAAATACCTGTGACCTATTTCAATCGCAATGACATCGTTCGACCGCACACATCTTTACAAGATGGCTCCTTGTGCCTCATAAAGCTCGCTCAAGCATTATTCACCGTTCTTTGGATAAAAATGTCATTACGGAGGTGTTTTATTTTAGCTCCATTCCAATTTACCGCTGATTCCGCTTCTTGTTCTTGTGTTCGATTCCATTTTATTGCTAATGAAATATTCAAACCCATAATAATCTCCACGTTTCCTTCTGAGGAGTCAGGAATATAATAAAACTCTCTTCCTTCTTCCACAAATTCGGCATGCATCGCATTGATGATATGAAATATATTACGAGGGCAAGGCGAAAAGTTACTGAAAACTGAAACAAGAAATGATCTCCTTGCTGCCCGATACACTTCCTCCAACGTTTTTCGAACTTCATAGTCCATTCGACAGATGGGAGGCATGATATATTAGCTCTTATGAAATCATACAATTCAGTTTGATTTCAAATGTAAAAGCTCTTTAGAATAAACCCTCTAATTTCAAAAGCTCCTTCTATAGAACGAAATTATTAATTTGTTTTCTTTTCACTAACACACACACACTATTCGAACAATACTGAATGACATCGCTGCTTCGATGCTCATCTCCCATGAAATTAGCATCACATCTAGAATAATGAGTTATGGGTTCTTGAATTTGTCAAACAGTTTCCTCAAATTTGGATATGTTTGAATGTTTTCTCCAATAACAAATGCACCAAATGAAAGATCCTCCTTTTTCTTCCCAACGCTCGAAAACAATTTCGAAATATTCAAAAATTACGATTTTCAAGAGGAAATATTTTCAGAAAGTCTGAATATTCCAAAAACGGCTAAACTTACGTATTCATAGGGAAGAAGTTAGCGATCATCTAAAAAGTTATAACGACCGCAAAAAAGCACTTGTAAAATGATAAATACGTATCTTTTGAACAAGAATCTAATGTCTCAATTTATAATATCATAATTATATTATACTTCAATTTATCCGTTGATTATTCTAATTTACATAATATCATTAACCACTCTTACTAACGAAAACAACATAATTCTTGCTTTCTATAAATTAATTCATTCGAAATTTTTGCTCATGTACATTAGTAATAAATATCAGTTATTGCACTTAAGGTTCCATTTTCGATCCAATATTTTGGTACTTGTTATTCTGCATGTGTATAATTATTTCATCACTATTATCAATTTATTAACACTTACGAATAAGTAAATGAAATAGACCTAACAAATTGATATATTCTTAAAATAACTAGAATTTTAACCCGTTTTTGTTATTATGAGAACATATGATTCAATGAAATGGTGCGTATTAATAATAAACCGTTTCTGAATCAACATTCATACTCGAGATTTATTATTTAGATGAATGTTGTTTCGAACAGCGGATTCATTATCATTTACAATATTGTGACATTTGCATTTTGGCCACTACTATGTTCTTATATTTGAGTAACTTCCATAAATAAAAATATAAGGATGTAAATGTAATGTAATCAATTATCAGCTATATATTGGATAATAATATGTTATGGAACTATCATGTAATGATGACTATTAACACATTGGCATGAGTTGGATATAACTTCTCGGGAGAAATGTCACACTAACACGTATTATGCATATTATGTTCGTCTTTATGTACGTTTCGGTCTTACGACCATCATAAGAAGACGTATCAATGTCTAAAACATGATTTCTTAAGACTAATTTTATTATCACAAGGCGTCCTTATCGCACTAATTTCAATTGAAAATGCCCACGGCACGTTCTGAAACGAACAGAAACACGAGTAATCGAAATTGAAACACATACATGTTTCAAGTATATGAATCAAGAATCCACTTCTTACCAATTTTCTCATAAACTTAGGAGTCATATCAAAGCTTAGTTTGTAATACGACTAAAGGACATAGCCAAAAATACAACTTTCAAGTATCCACTTCCGTGTTCGTGTTGAAGATTTATGAGGTAATAGAAAAAGATTATTATAACTTATATGAAACATTGCTATATGGGCATTCTACCTAAAATATACTTTCAACATCACAAAGACGCATGTGGGAATTAGCAAGGGTTTTAATTAATTAAATTAGTATAGATCTGACTCAATGAAGATATGTTTCTATTCTTTCTCCAATCATGGGATTGAAAATTTATTTCGGGTAGCCAAAGTTTACAGTGAAAATTGTTACATCTATTAATCATGTACTGAATTTTATCATGGGGAACACACATTAGGCAATAATCTACATATACCGTTTAAAGAATATGGGTTGACAATTTAATGAATTTATTATAGATTCCTCCAGGCATTCCATACTGAATTTATAAATTCAAATTGATCTAGAGGTGTGTGGTTTTGAATGCTTGCCAATTATGGCAATTTAATTTAGTTTTCTATTCAATAGGGATTATCTTAGTTCTGTATCATTTATTTATCAATACATTCATGTCATTTTGTGCTGATGATGTATAGTCAGATTTCAATTTTTTGTAAGTTGTTTCATCATTTAATTTCCAATTTTGTTTTCGTAGTCATTTCTATGCATTATGACCGTTTTATCTCATTTATTTGCGTTCAAAACTAATATTTTAGGGTTAACATCTGAGAACTCTTTTGTCTTCTTTGTGTGATAGTTAAAACGATTTCATGGTACGCCAATTTCTAGTCTCTGTTCATTCTCTTTATTTGTCAAGATGTTACAAATTTCATTTCTAATTTCATTTTTTCCGCTAAATTGTCACTTCTAATTACGCATTCTAAATTAGCAATTATATCGTCGATAGGAAATTTTTTATCATCAGGCAATGCAAATTTCGAACCTAATAGTTCAGGCGACGAACCGGAAAATAAAAAAAATATATATAGTAAGCTAGAATTTCCAAATTTTTTTTACGTTTCATTCCAAATATCCCATAGATCATTCATGACTATCAAGACTGCGGGTGTCGACCTTTCTATCCCCCCAAAACGGGGTTTCAACCCCTCAGAGGAACATTCTCATAAAAACAGTCCAAAATTAATGAATTAAGAGCCGAAAATGACCCCTAGCATGTTTCTTGGGTCGCTGATCACGATTCCGCTGTAATTTTGACTTCTAGTCATTTTTGCAACAAAATTATACTTTATTATTCACAACCGTCTCAGGAAAATCTCAAATTTCTCGAATTTTCCATCTGGAGAGACTTTCTTGGGAAAAATTACAGCGGAATCATGGTCAGCGACTCAAAAAACAATTTTTGCAACAAAATTTTACTTTATTAACTACAAACGTTCCAGGAAAATCTCTAATTTCCCGAATTTTCCATCTGGAGAGTTTTTTGGGAAAAATAACAGCGGAATCGTGATCAGCGACCCGAAGAACCTACTGGAGGTCATTTTTCCAACAAAATTATACTTTATTATTCACCAGCGTCTCAGGAAAATTTCAAATTTCCCGAACTTTCCATCTGGAGAGAGTTTTTTGGGAAAAATAACAGCGGAATCGTGATCAGCGACCCAAAAAACCTACTAGAGGTCTAATTACAACAAAATTATAAATTACATACCATGTATAAATTTTCCAAATTTCCCATATGAAGGGAGTTTTCCGAGAAAACTAACTGCGGAATCGTGATCAGCGACTCAAAAAACATAATAGGAGACATTTTCGGCTCCTAATTCATTAATTTTGGACTGTTTTTATAAGAATGCTCCTCTGAGGGGTTGAAAACCCGTTTTGAGGGGGTAGAAAGGTCGACCCCCGCGGTCTTGATAGTCATGAATGATCTATGGGATATAAGCATCGACATATACTTATGGACTGCGCGTGGCAATGATAAGCGCGGCTAGTTCAGGCGAGAGAGATGGAAAACGAAGAGGCCGGCTCTATCGCGTTTCTATGGGCCGCTGCGTACTGTAGCTAGTATGTTTACGTCCCGAGCCGGCCTTTTCGTTCTCCCTCTCTCTCGCCTGCACTAGCCGCGGTTATCATTGCCACGCGCAGTCCATATGTATATGTCGATGTGTATTAGGAACAAAATGCAAAAAAAAAATTGAAATTCTAGCTCACTACATTTTTTTTATTATGGCCTTTTCCCCGGCTTATTGCTGGGACTATAAGCTTAACGTGTCCTGCATCACATCCGGAATTTTTGTGTCTGTTAGGTTTTTTATAAGTTACTTCATTGAACTATTCATCTTTTTTGATTGAATGGATTTGATTTTGTTGAACGGTTGTATTAACAGTCATTACATGTGGTTGCATACACTAATTTTTCTACTATCAGTCATAATAAAATTAGAAAATTAGCACTTTATTTCTATTAGGTCATTATTAAATCTATATCATCAAAATTGATACATTTTAGATCTGTCAGATGTTCAATGCAATACCTGATATTGACAGAATATTAATTTCTGAATGTCACGTTTCCATTGGCTTAAATCTGTTACATAATGAAAATCCGTGTTACAATGGATACAAAGGACATAGCCAAAAATACAACTTTCAAGTATCCACTTCCGTGTTCGTGTTGAAGATTTATGAGGTAATAGAAAAAGATTATTATAACTTATATGAAACATTGCTATATGGGCATTCTACCTAAAATATACTTTCAACATCACAAAGACGCATGTGGGAATTAGCAAGGGTTTTAATTAATTGAATTAGTATAGATCTGACTCAATGAAGATATGTTTCTATTCTTTCTCCAATCATGGGATTGAAAATTTATTTCGGGTAGCCAAAGTTTACAGTGAAAATTGTTACATCTATTAATCATGTACTGAATTTTATCATGGGGAACACACATTAGGCAATAATCTACATATACCGTTTAAAGAATATGGGTTGACAATTTAATGAATTTATTATAGATTCCTCCAGGCATTCCATACTGAATTTATAAATTCAAATTGATCTAGAGGTGTGTGGTTTTGAATGCTTGCCAATTATGGCAATTTAATTTAGTTTTCTATTCAATAGGGATTATCTTAGTTCTGTATCATTTATTTATCAATACATTCATGTCATTTTGTGCTGATAATGTATAGTCAGATTTCAATTTTTTGTAAGTTGTTTCATCATTTAATTTCCAATTTTGTTTTCGTAGTCATTTCTATGCATTATGACCGTTTTATCTCATTTATTTGCGTTCAAAACTAATATTTTAGGGTTAACATCTGAGAACTCTTTTGTCTTCTTTGTGTGATAGTTAAAACGATTTCATGGTACGCCAATTTCTAGTCTCTGTTCATTCTCTTTATTTGTCAAGATGTTACAAATTTCATTTCTAATTTCATTTTTTCCGCTAAATTGTCACTTCTAATTACGCATTCTAAATTAGCAATTATATCGTCGATAGGAAATTTTTTATCATCAGGCAATGCAAATTTCGAACCTAATAGTTCAGGCGACGAACCGGAAAATAAAAAAAATATATATAGTAAGCTAGAATTTCCGAATTTTTTTTACGTTTCATTCCAAATATCCCATAGATCATTCATGACTATCAAGACTGCGGGTGTCGACCTTTCTATCCCCTCAAAACGGGGTTTCAACCCCTCAGAGGAACATTCTCATAAAAACAGTCCAAAATTAATGAATTAAGAGCCGAAAATGACCCCTAGCATGTTTCTTGGGTCGCTGATCACGATTCCGCTGTAATTTTGACTTCTAGTCATTTTTGCAACAAAATTATACTTTATTATTCACAACCGTCTCAGGAAAATCTCAAATTTCTCGAATTTTCCATCTGGAGAGACTTTCTTGGGAAAAATTACAGCGGAATCATGGTCAGCGACTCAAAAAACAATTTTTGCAACAAAATTTTACTTTATTAACTACAAACGTTCCAGGAAAATCTCTAATTCCCCGAATTTTCCATCTGGAGAGTTTTTTGGGAAAAATAACAGCGGAATCGTGATCAACGACCCGAAGAACCTACTGGAGGTCATTTTTCCAACAAAATTATACTTTATTATTCACAACCGTCTCAGGAAAATTTCAAATTTCCCGAACTTTCCATCTGGAGAGAGTTTTTTGGGAAAAATAACAGCGGAATCGTGATCAGCGACCCAAAAAACCTACTAGAGGTCTAATTACAACAAAATTATAAATTACATACCATGTATAAATTTTCCAAATTTCCCATATGAAGGGAGTTTTCCGAGAAAACTAACTGCGGAATCGTGATCAGCGACTCAAAAAACATAATAGGAGACATTTTCGGCTCTTAATTCATTAATTTTGGACTGTTTTTATAAGAATGCTCCTCTGAGGGGTTGAAACCCCGTTTTGAGGGGGTAGAAAGGTCGACCCCCGCGGTCTTGATAGTCATGAATGATCTATGGGGTATTAGCATCGACATATACTTATGGACTGCGCGTGGCAATGATAAGCGCGGCTAGTTCAGGCGAGAGAGATGGAAAACGAAGAGGCCGGCTCTATCGCGTTTCTATGGGCCGCTGCGTACTGTAGCTAGTATGTTTACGTCCCGAGCCGGCCTTTTCGTTCTCCCTCTCTCTCGCCTGCACTAGCCGCGGTTATCATTGCCACGCGCAGTCCATATGTATATGTCGATGTGTATTAGGAACAAAATGCAAAAAAAAAATTGAAATTCTAGCTCACTACATTTTTTTTATTATGGCCTTTTCCCCGGCTTATTGCTGGGACTATAAGCTTAACGTGTCCTGCATCACATCCGGAATTTTTGTGTCTGTTAGGTTTTTTATAAGTTACTTCATTGAACTATTTATCTTTTTTGATTGAATGGCTTTGATTTTGTTGAACGGTTGTATTAACAGTCATTACATGTGGTTGCATACACTAATTTTTCTACTATCAGCCATAATAAAATTAGAAAATTAGCACTTTATTTCTATTAGGTCATTATTAAATCTATATCATCAAAATTGATACATTTTAGATCTGTCAGATGTTCAATGCAATACCTGATATTGACAGAATATTAATTTCTGAATGTCACGTTTCCATTGGCTTAAATCTGTTACATAATGAAAATCCGTGTTACAATGGATACAAAGGACATAGCCAAAAATACAACTTTCAAGTATCCACTTCCGTGTTCGTGTTGAAGATTTATGAGGTAATAGAAAAAGATTATTATAACTTATATGAAACATTGCTATATGGGCATTCTACCTAAAATATACTTTCAACATCACAAAGACGCATGTGGGAATTAGCAAGGGTTTTAATTAATTGAATTAGTATAGATCTGACTCAATGAAGATATGTTTCTATTCTTTCTCCAATCATGGGATTGAAAATTTATTTCGGGTAGCCAAAGTTTACAGTGAAAATTGTTACATCTATTAATCATGTACTGAATTTTATCATGGGGAACACACATTAGGCAATAATCTACATATACCGTTTAAAGAATATGGGTTGACAATTTAATGAATTTATTATAGATTCCTCCAGGCATTCCATACTGAATTTATAAATTCAAATTGATCTAGAGGTGTGTGGTTTTGAATGCTTGCCAATTATGGCAATTTAATTTAGTTTTCTATTCAATAGGGATTATCTTAGTTCTGTATCATTTATTTATCAATACATTCATGTCATTTTGTGCTGATAATGTATAGTCAGATTTCAATTTTTTGTAAGTTGTTTCATCATTTAATTTCCAATTTTGTTTTCGTAGTCATTTCTATGCATTATGACCGTTTTATCTCATTTATTTGCGTTCAAAACTAATATTTTAGGGTTAACATCTGAGAACTCTTTTGTCTTCTTTGTGTGATAGTTAAAACGATTTCATGGTACGCCAATTTCTAGTCTCTGTTCATTCTCTTTATTTGTCAAGATGTTACAAATTTCATTTCTAATTTCATTTTTTCCGCTAAATTGTCACTTCTAATTACGCATTCTAAATTAGCAATTATATCGTCGATAGGAAATTTTTTATCATCAGGCAATGCAAATTTCGAACCTAATAGTTCAGGCGACGAACCGGAAAATAAAAAAAATATATATAGTAAGCTAGAATTTCCGAATTTTTTCTACGTTTCATTCCAAATATCCCATAGATCATTCATGACTATCAAGACTGCGGGTGTCGACCTTTCTATCCCCTCAAAACGGGGTTTCAACCCCTCAGAGGAACATTCTCATAAAAACAGTCCAAAATTAATGAATTAAGAGCCGAAAATGACCCCTAGCATGTTTCTTGGGTCGCTGATCACGATTCCGCTGTAATTTTGACTTCTAGTCATTTTTGCAACAAAATTATACTTTATTATTCACAACCGTCTCAGGAAAATCTCAAATTTCTCGAATTTTCCATCTGGAGAGACTTTCTTGGGAAAAATTACAGCGGAATCATGGTCAGCGACTCAAAAAACAATTTTTGCAACAAAATTTTACTTTATTAACTACAAACGTTCCAGGAAAATCTCTAATTTCCCGAATTTTCCATCTGGAGAGTTTTTTAGGAAAAATAACAGCGGAATCGTGATCAGCGACCCGAAAAACCTACTGGAGGTCATTTTTCCAACAAAATTATACTTTATTATTCACAACCGTCTCAGGAAAATTTCAAATTTCCCGAACTTTCCATCTGGAGAGAGTTTTTTGGGAAAACTAACAGCGGAATCGTGATCAGCGACCCAAAAAACCTACTAGAGGTCATTTTTACAACAAAATTATAAATTATATACCATGTATAAATTTTTCAAATTTCCCATATGAAGGGAGTTTTCCGAGAAAACTAACTGCGGAATCGTGATCAGCGACTCAAAAAACATAATAGGAGACATTTTCGGCTCCTAATTCATTAATTTTGGACTGTTTTTATAAGAATGCTCCTCTGAGGGGTTGAAACCCCGTTTTGAGGGGGTAGAAAGGTCGACCCCCGCGGTCTTGATAGTCATGAATGATCTATGGGGTATTAGCATCGACATATACTTATGGACTGCGCGTGGCAATGATAAGCGCGGCTAGTTCAGGCGAGAGAGATGGAAAACGAAGAGGCCGGCTCTATCGCGTTTCTATTGGCCGCTGCGTACTGTAGCTAGTATGTTTACGTCCCGAGCCGGCCTTTTCGTTCTCCCTCTCTCTCGCCTGCACTAGCCGCGGTTATCATTGCCACGCGCAGTCCATATGTATATGTCGATGTGTATTAGGAACAAAATGCAAAAAAAAAATTGAAATTCTAGCTCACTACATTTTTTTTTATTATGGCCTTTTCCCCGGCTTATTGCTGGAACTATAAGCTTAACGTGTCCTGCATCACATCCGGAATTTTTGTGTCTGTTAGGTTTTTTATAAGTTACTTCATTGAACTATTTATCTTTTTTGATTGAATGGCTTTGATTTTGTTGAACGGTTGTATTAACAGTCATTACATGTGGTTGCATACACTAATTTTTCTACTATCAGTCATAATAAAATTAGAAAATTAGCACTTTATTTCTATTAGGTCATTATTAAATCTATATCATCAAAATTGATACATTTTAGATCTGTCAGATGTTCAATGCAATACCTGATATTGACAGAATATTAATTTCTGAATGCCACGTTTCTATTGGCTTAAATCTGTTACATAATGAAAATCCGTGTTACAATGGACCAAATTAATAGATCGGTAGCCCATATCCAATTCGCGTATTATAATACGACAGTAGAAATAATCATCTATATGTCTACCTAATTCAATTCTGGTCTTTAACATTCGATTCCGCATATAATTGAAACGAGACATTAAGTTATGAATTATGATGTATTAATAAAATGGTAACCTCTCCATAATTACATGAATAAATACTGATTGCGAGCAGTCCAAAGCTTAGCTGTTATATAAATATGAGAAATGAAATACTAGGCCACGGTCTGATGATGCCAAACAGACAAAGTTTTCCAAACTGCAGTCATGGTTATTGTTCCAGAGTAAACAGAGCTTCGTTCGTGTTGCCAGCTTTAGACAGAGGAATCTACTCAAATATAATCAAACCGCATCCAAAGTTCTTGAAATCGATCGCAAATATAGTTAGCGTTTGTAAACAACAACTGTTCACTCTTCGAAATAATTTAAAATCATCTCAAAATTACTGTGTTTTATATTTCGCTGTAATTGAGTTAGTGACACAAACAACTTAAGAGCTCAAATAATGTAGTGATTGATGGATTGGAACTTACCCTGCTTTAAATTCCCCCATTTTCAAATTTCACGGAAAAGTATCTGGATAAATATTTTATCAGCGCACACGTTTCTACCAAACCATGGTATTATGGACGTTTGTGAGAATGGAACAATAAAAGAGGGTGATAATTTTATTGCACAGCCGTTCTTTCGGATCAGAGTATTTTCGAAGCGTAAAATGGTGTACTATAGCAATTTTCATGGAATCATTCTGGGAAATATCATATTTTATATTGTTTAATTGGTTCCTATATCACAAACAAACTTATTCCATGGGAAATATTGTTGTTTACAATGCCATATTGTCAACACCAGCAATTAATTACCGTCGAATGAAACAACGCTTGAAATCCGACTCCCCCAAACGATCCTTTATCGTTTGAATTAATAAGCTGGATGAGTCACTACGAATGGTAATGTTTACACTTCGGAAGAAACGACGAAATAAGCACAGTGCAGGTTATTAAAAAGCATGAGCAAGAAAAAAATCTCATTTAATATATTATTGCTTCGCATCCTCATAAAATATTATGTAAAGCCTGATGAACCAATATCTAATCTGACATTCACAATTAACAATGAGATTGAGCAATTTTGTTTGGGCAGTAGTATGGCGGCTTCACCAATAAAGGCGATTAATTCTCAACTCAGATATGAAGCTGTATAGAATTTGAATTCTTCCTCATATTACCTCCGAAATTACCCGAATGAGTTACGTTTCAAAGTTGCCAATTAAAGGAACAATATACATTAAGAATAACAGAAGGCTCCATGTTTTGGTTATCAAGCTGCATACCCCCAAATTTGATCATGCAACTATAGTTCTATAGGAAGTTTAGGATGGAATCAATAAAGTCTGAGTTCACAAATAACACTATATTAATATTAGGTAAATTAACAAAACAAATAACTATAACTTCTTAACAACTTAACGTCTTTCGTCTTCTTATTCAACTTCCAACTTCTACCCGACTCTCTCTTCTCTTCTCCGTCACTCATCTGTTGTCCCTCTCACTCTCCCAGGTGGTGTTGTTGGTTGCGGATGCCTACTAATTTCCTATAACTCGGCCGTCCTGGATATCGTCCGTCTCGGATGATTCTGCGATAGGCCACATTTTCAGGTTCTCGGTATAAGTTGTGGTTTGTAGAGGTCCTTCTGCATAAACATCATCTTTCTTCACATCAAATGTATCATTTCCTTTTACCTTTGTTATTCTGTATGGTCCCAAAAACTTTGTGTTTAGCTTCAGATTGGGTCCCATCTGAGTTCGTTTTATGGCTACCAAATCGTTAACGAGGTATTTGCTAGCTGCACGTCTTCCAGTATTATAAGTCTTCCTATTTTCTTCCTGCACTTTCAGAATTTGAGTTTTTGCTTCTTCTCTTATCTTATTCCTATTTTCTTCGAATTCTTCCTTAAATTCTTCTTTTATTAATCGTGAATACTCTAAATCTAGGTTGTCTCTGATCTTTATACCAGATAATAATTCCGCAGGTGTGGTATCAATACTTCGTTGATATGTAGAGTTTATTATCTGTTGTAATTTAGGTACATGCTTGAACCATTTGGCAGATTCATCTATCGTCAGTTTTGATAAAATAGATATTATGACTCTGTTGAGCCTTTCTACTTGACCATTTGCTCGGGGAAGTCTTATTGTAATTAGAAAATGTTTTATGTTTTCCTCTTTACAATACTGAGAAAAGTCATTACTCGTAAAAGCCGTCCCTCTATCAGATATGATCTGATAAGGATTACCAAATATAAATTTCTGAGCATCAAGCTTCTGTAAAACCTCTGCTGTTGTCGTTGATCTGACAGGATAAAGCCATACAAATTTTGTAAAACCGTCGATCACAGCAAAAATGTGTTCATACTTCTTACTAGTGGACATCAAAGGACCAAGGTGATCTACATGATAAGTATACAACGGCACTTCCTCTTTATACAAAGGGTGTAAGAAACCTTCTTTCTTGCCTTATTTTTTATTTACAAGAATGCAATGAATGCAATTTGCAATGCATCTTGCCACTTTCTCATTCAGTTTCGGAATGTAGAATTGTTGCTTAATCGTTTCGGCTGTTCTCTTCACGGCAAAATGTCCTTTTTGGTGAAAGTTTCTGATAATCTCAGAATGCATGGATTTCGGAGCAACTAAGATGTATTGTCCATCAATGAATTTGTATAGGGCACTCTCTCGAAGGCAGTAGTCCTTGAACGGTTTATCTGTTATCAACTTCTTTGTCGTATTCCATTCTTCATCTTCTTCTTGTGCTTTTGTCGTTGAGGTTATCAAACTATTTGCTCCGATTGACATAACTGGATATCTGCTTGATGCATCAACGTGACGCATCATGGTTCCTGATCTGTGCACGACTTCACAATCAAAATCTTCCGAATAAAGAGCCCATCTCGCGATTCTAGCATTTGAATTTTTCTTTGCCATTGTTCTAGCGAATGCTGAACAATCGGTTACAATCTTGAAAGTATGTCCTAAAAGGTACACTCTGGATTCGTTCAAAGCCCGAATAACGGCTAGTATCTCAAGTTCGTAGCTACTATAATTCTTCTCTGGAGCAGTAGTAGTTTTGCTCATATAATAAACAGGATGTAGTTGTTCATCGTCAAGCGATCTTTGAAGTGATACGGCTGCGTAGCCATCTTTTGAGGCGTCCGTATGCACTTCCGTTTCAGCGCCTTGCCTATATATCGTTAAAATGGTTTTTTCTGTCAGTAGTCGTTCCGATGTTCCGAAAGCAATCTTCTGTGGTTCTTTAAACTTGAATTCTTCGTTTTTCTTAAGAAGTTCCTGAAATAACTGGTAAGGCCTAGATAACTCTGCACATGTTTCAAAGTTTTCGGTTCTGGAAATTTCACGATAGCTCTTATCTTTTGATTGGATGGATATATTTTTCCATCTTCAATTATATGGCCTAAAAATTCTACTTTTCTTTGCATAAATTGACATTTCATTTTATTAATCTCTAAGCCATAATCCTTTGCCGTATTTAATACTGTTGTTGATCTTAGAACTGCTTCCTCTTCATTTGCGGCAGGGATTTTAAGGTCGTCCATATAAAGTGAAGCTATGCCATCTGTAGTGTGCTTGTAGAGAATTTGATTTATATACCTTTGGAATACAGCTGGCGAATACAGAGTCCAATGGTACTTTCAGAAACTGATATTGTCCGTTGTAGGTAACAAATGACGTGTATTTTCTACTATCCTCTGCAACATTTACATGAAAAAATCCATTTCTCAGATCAATAGTACTGAAAAGTCCTGCATTTTCCAAACAGTCTAATATGTCTACTATTAGTGGGAGTGGATATCGATCTTTCACAATAACTTTGTTAATCTTGCGGTAGTCAATGCATACTCTATAAGAACCGTTTTTCTTCTTTACTACCACGACTGTACTTGCAAATTCTGAAGAACAAGATTCAATGATACAGTCTCTAAACCATTCTTCAACTTGTTTATCAACAACTTGTTTCTCAAGTGGAGGTAGTCTTCTAGGTTTGTCATAAATTGTTTTTTCTTCGGTAATAACCAATTTCGTTTCTACATAAGTTCCTTTTATTTTGTCTGGTTCATATTCTTCTATTAATCTGCTAACATCATCCTTTATCTTCTGATTCACTGCACTGCTTATGTCCAATTCGTTAGTGTGATACACATTCAATACCAATTCGTCATTTTTCTTAATAAAAATCCCATTTTGGTTTATAGTAACCTCTGAATGACTGAATAATTCATTACCAATCAAAGCTTCCATAGACATAACATCATCTGATACTACATATATTATACTGGGAAAATCGCAATCATCGATAGTAATCGTGTTCTGAAAATAGCCTATTACGCTTACGTGTGTTCTACCAAAACCTGTTGGTAACATCGTTGACTTCGACAACGGTGATGAACCAATTGTTTTGTAACTATTTTCTTTCAACATATTTAATTGACAGCCAGTGTCTGCTAAAGCCTAGATTGACACATCGTTAATCTTAATAGTTTTCTGCATGTGATGCGAGGGTGTCACACTCAAATTGTTAACCTGACTGGATGTGGATGGTTCCTGATTTGCAATCACTCGATTTGTGTCCAATCTTGTTGCATTTGAAGCACTTCAAGCCAACTTTGCAAGTTACAGACTTGTGTCCAATTGCTCCACAATTGAAACATCTAGTTTCAGTTTACTTAAAGGTTGTTTTTTCTTCAATTTACTTTGATTTTTCCCATTTAACATTCTTAATCTTCTTTCGATCTCGGTCGAGCCCCCAATTTTATAGGAAGTATAGGATGGAATCAATAAAGTCTGAGTTCACAAATAACACTATATTGATATTAGGTAAATTAACAAAACAAATAACTATAACTTCTCAACAACTTAACGTCTTTCGTCTTCTTATTCAACTTCCAACTCCTAACTGACCCTCTCAGAAATAAACTTGAACCGTAACTTATCAAATTTTGGATAACAACTTATTCGGAATTTCTAGTATTGAAATATCATCGAATGTGCATCAAAATCTACAGCACTTTTCTGTCTTGCGTATGTACATTGTTATTTTTCTGGCTCAAATGAACGTTTAACAATTTATGAAGAAGACTATTTCATAATCAGTTTGTGTACATGAACACGCTGGAATATATACCCATTTAGAGTAGGACTTCTGTATCTGTTGAATTCCATATAGTGATCATCTTTGATTGTCAAGAAAAGGAAGCTGTTATTGCAATATGGCAAGACCTTACTAGGTAGAGAGTTCCAGAATTTCGCTGTTCCATAGAAAACTGAAATGTGGTAGGAAAAAGTTCTGCAGGTCTCGAGCTCGACCTTGGATCTCTCATGTTGGAGTTATATACGAGATTTTTGATGAACACCACCTTGAAAATATCCATAGAAGAGGGGAAAAATCGCTTACCTTCCTCCGATGGTCTAGAAAGGTTGATAAATTTGCGAGTAAGACATCACCAATCAGACTAATAGCAATTTTCTGAAAAGAATCTGAGAGCGCCATCGTGTGTTAGAGAGCTCAACTCCAGAAATATGAACAATACTCCAGAACAGGTTAAATATGCACTTTGAAGATCATGAAGAGCTGCTGGGATGTGAAAAGCTCTTTGCTCGGAATGGAAAAAGACAAGCTTTTGTGAAGTAGTTTTCGCAATGGACGTCAGATGCTCGTCCTTTGAGTGGGTGTTGTTGATGGTGAGACTGTGTATGAATATGGAACACTTCATTGGGATAGTCGCACCTGCCATCATCATATTAGAAATTGTGAGTCAGGCCTTCCTGGAGAGGACAAAAAATCAAAATTTCCTCAGATTGTCAGATCCCCATTCCAAAATCGTTGTCAGATCTTTATCAATTGAATTAACTTGTGTCTGTCGCGATCCTCTAGCTTCATTGAATGTTATAGAAGCTTCAGATGAGGAAGCGGTTTTAAGCGTACCAACATCTGAAAATCTGTGAACGAGGAAAAAGGCTGCTTACAACAGATCGTTGATATGGAAAAGAAATGAAGTTGGTGGTTGTTCCACATATATCTGTGGAACACCAGCGTATATAGTAATTACACTAGCAGACTCTTGTACCAGACTCGTTCAAATGCTTCACAGGCAAGCAAGCTTCCTGTTGGTCTTCGCTGATGAAAGCCATATTACCAGTCATTCATGATTTTGGAGCTTTCCAGGTATTGGGAGATGGCTTTCCTCATCACTTTAGAGATCACAGATGAATATGCAATGGTACGTATTCATCAGGAAGGATCTCCCTTCCTTCTTGGAATTGATTGGACTTTGGCTGTTTTCCAGCTGGAAGGAATCTAATCGACTTCGTATGGAAGGGTGAACAATCTGCAAAAAACGGTGTTAATACCGGGGCACATTCCTTAAGCACAACAGACGGAATTTCGTCTAGCCCCATAGCTTTTTGGTATATAGATCAAACAGAACGCGCCTTATTGTGCGCTGATGAAAGACAATTCCAGGTATATGGCTATCGATGGCAGCAATATTATAGGAGGGTCCTTCTCTTGTGGATCTGATGTTGATGCTGCAAGCATAAGTCGTTTAACAGTGACTACCGGATGGATCAGACATTTTTCAGATCACAAAAATTTTACACCGCGTACTCTTGGAGACTCTGTACTATTCCCTGATAGCTTATTGCAATTAAGAATGCGATGTTTTTTTTATAATAAACTTATATTGATAACTTTTCATTCCATCAGGTGTTACCCGACATAGGCATGCATATCCCAATATTTCCATAGTAAACAGAGATAACTAGAGTTTTATTCCCATATAAGGTGAAGTTTAAAATAGTTAACTAATTGTATTGTGATCAGTAAGGACAATAATGGTAAACTTCTCATATTAAACAGGATTCAAATTGAATTGATGAAAACACGGGATTGGTGTTTTGAACTACGACAAATTTGGAGAAATTCACAAAATATTCAGTATTATCATGAGACCTCGGAAGATATGCTCCATCTAACTACTGTTTCGTGATCATAGATATGCTCTAAAAAACGCTAAGATATGCGCTATCCAACCGAAAATATCCCCCATCAATTTTTCAGTTATGTGATTTGATTAGATTAACTGTTTTGAAATAGATTAAATGTTCAGATTATGTGAATAAAATAAAAAGTTCTATGAACCTATAATTTCATTTGTGCCTACAAATCTCGGAATATGAATATTAAGTAGAATAATTTTGATAACAATATACAACTAGAACTCTTTCTATGTTATCTGTATGAATACCTTGAAGTTTATCGTTCAACACTAACTCGTATGCAGAAAAAAATCACTCGACATCAAGAGATGTTAATGAACAAATTTTAAAGCTAGACTATTCATTTAATGGCTTTGCTATTTCTAGCATGGTACTACTACCATTGACATAACTGTTCATATTTTCAATGATTTCCAAAACGGGATTTTTGGAAGTTCCGAAACCTCACTTTGAACCTGAAGAATGTCATTTAAGTAACTATTAGTGACAAACCCTGCTTTTGGAAATAAGTAATTGACTTAGGTGAAAAACTGAAATGGTAATTGAATGAAACTAGCAATTTTTTATCAGTATCACTTTCAAACGCTTTTTGGCTTGTTTATTAGAGCTGTTTTACCTTAAGCTATCGGAATATCTTGACATAAAAATAAAAATTAAATCATACCACACAACGCTTGAATAAACACCGGTTGAGTTTATTTTCTGGTCCCATATACAGTAAAGACAAATATTGAGACCTAAATAATATATTCAGTAACAACAGATTAACTAATATTATGGGGAAAGATAAGTAGATTAGGTATACCAAGAAACTCAATTATTAATTTATATCCTCAAGAACCTTAGAAAGTACTTTCTCTAATAGTTTATCAGGTAGAAAATTCGACGAAATATCTACTATGAGTTTTCCCTCTTTATGACAAAACTCAGTAAACTTTAATCACAATTCAATAATACATTTGACAACATTTCCTCTAAATACGCTCTCACACAAGAATAATCAAATTATATCCTAACAGTGAAAAAAGGCTTAAATATGTTTTTCATATGTCCTTATGTTAATACATATTTCCCGAGGTCTGATTATCATAAAGACACATACGTAACACTGGGTAACGATTAATGATGATTGGTGAGTCCCAAATCATTGAGGGCTGCAGATGGATTGCAAATGTAAATATTATTTATCTCTAGTACTATTGGAGAAATAATGTATACTGATCAATGACAGAACTATTTTAATCACGTGTTCAGATGTGATACACGTATTGTGAATCCAGAGAATCAAAGGGGACTGTTCGAATTATCGGAATAATCATATTCAAATTGAATTCTCTCCATGGATATTACAGACCCAGCACATTCAACTTCAACATTTCCATTACCACAATCAAGCATTCCAATTTTGGCTATAGGGGTTGAATGTGGCTCAAGTATTGAGGCCTTCAGAGATAAATAAAAGTCTCTCAACTGAAACCCAACATTATGCATAATGTTATGTCGTACTTAATTTGAATGTTTATTGTATTTGTTAGACTCTCGCTTTATAATTAGGTTTGGCGTGAAATAAATAACGAAATACGAACTTTAGAACAAACTTACTTTTTTCAATTACGAACCGCGTCCGCTTGCTGCAGTGTAGCGACCGAGTTTGAGGAAACAAACATGAAATAAAGAAAACCGCTCAAGTTTCTCCCGCGACGAAGTAAAATAAATCGTGCATTCCAGAAATAAAACTGCACACAGACTTTTTCTCAGCAATAGCTGAATGTAGAAGATTCAATTATCTCGAATTATTACTTGATGTTGCCAATAAACTGGCATCTTTTAACGATAAAAAAAAATTCGAGGAATATAATTCGCAACAAATAGATGGTGTCCTACTAATCATATCTTTGTTACTAGCAACAATATTCGTCATCATGCTTGGTTCATTCGAATAGTCTCTGCATTAGAAACTGTACTGCGGAGAAGTGAAACCAATATCAACACAGAATCACTGGCAAATTGGAAGATATTGTGATAACAGTTTAGTACAGATTATTTCCAATATTAAAAAAACAAAATCATGTTTAGAAAATTACAATTCCATGTAAAATTAAAATATCTTGTAGCAAAATATCAAGAACACGTAAGGGTTGCCAGATATTTTCTGTTTTGCATCAATAAGAAATGTTAGAGGAGGGTGATATTATATCATAGCTTGCATAATCAAGATCATTTCAATAATTGAACAAAAGTTTCTTGCTCTGAAGGAAATTATAAACCTATCAAGATCAATAACCAATATAGGACGAGCAAAGAATGCTTAGCTACAATAAATTTTTATTTTAAGCAACTGGAGAAGTTTTTTTCTTCAAAACCAACTGTTCATCTGAATATGGAAGTTTCTTTCTTTTGTAAGTTACATAATTGAACAAAATATATCACACGTGAATCCGAACGTAATGTGGTACCTAATCATCAAAATTGTAACTAAATATAATTTCAATTATAGTTGAAATAACTAATAAAGAAGAAAATCAGTAAGTATTTAAAGTTAGTATTTAAAAAGGACAGATAAGTTCAGAAAAGTACACCGTTTACATTCTGAAAGAGTGGTCTCAAGAGAAAGGAGAATAATCATAAACTATCTTACTGCTTGAATGGTTCAACCATTCTTCTAAAATTACTAGTAATGTCATTGGTAAAAAATTAAAAGCAAGATCACTATAAGTAGAAAGATTGGTTAAACAATTCGGATCCTTCCCTAATTGTAAGAAAAGTACGTATCAAACAGTATCGGCAAGTATTTATCTTGGGTACGGTGGTTCCATGGATATATGTTGAGAGAGCATTACAATTTCTCCTCGACTCGCTCGAGGAAGGGATAGGATATCGACGTCACGACACAGAGATAGGAGAGTCAGAGCGGTCACCTCAGGACGGTTGGCAAGAATGAGTCGAGTCGCTGTGTTGAATTCCCACGTGGTCAGTTAACGCGTGGGGTGGGGCAGGAGGAGGGGCGCACAGAAGTGCGTCTCTCTTGTTTGTGTGGTATTATCATATCATTGTGTTCCTTGTTGCTCGTGTAGATTTCTCTCTATACCCCAGAAGAATTGTTTCCGATACTGTAAATATCAACTGAAGTGCGAAAAACCTTAAGTTATATTCTCTATCTTGGATTAGTTTCTTGGAAAATCACGTGGCACTTTGTCATTTTCAATTGATTTAATTTCAATAGATTATTCAGAGTGTTTTGAGTGAGAGGGTGTTTTCGCTAAGGTCAGAGTTTCGTTTTTATCTAAGTACAAGTCAATAAATAGCACATTCAATCAGTTAATAACTTTCGAATTCCATAAGCTCATCCTGGTTGAGAAATAGTTTCAATACTCTCAGTTTCATTTCCTTAGTTCAGTTTCAGATTCTCTAGGTAATTTCATTTAACTTCAGGTTTCATTCTCAGAATAATCTTATTAATGATTCTATGATTTTAGCAATGAAGTAATTTATAATATTCTCTTCCATTATGTTTAATTATCATAGACACTCTATCATCATTATCATCATCTTCTGATTGTTATTCAATAAATATTTCATTGTTGTTTAGTACGAGTTTCTCCGATTCCTATTATCGTTTATCCCTCCACTTACCTCCCAGTGATTGAATTCATAAATGTCTAGTGAAATAAAATGTAACTGTCAAGGATATTTTTCACGTTTCTTCTGCCTAATCAATGATTGGGATCAAACTTCAACTTGTCATAGTTCTCTGAATTAAATGGCCACACTATAGATAAATAAATATTGGTGAATGGGAATAACGCAAATTCCTTAAGTAGAGTTTGATAGACAGAGAGCCATGTTACAATATACAGCAGGGTGATTGGAAGAATACAAGGTTGTACACCTGAAATTAATGTATACAGCAGGAATACAAAGTTTTACACTCCAGCATATTGGTCAAAACTCAAACAGAAACTCATGAGAGTCATGAGTATTCAGAGATTAACTTCCTTTCAGAACAGGAGTGATAGGCATCTCACGAACTGAAACTCGATCATTAGAGAATTGGACATGTAGTAATCAAAAGTGTGGTGAGATTGTGAAGGGACGTGATTTTCCAATATTATTAGCTCCTTCCACTAACCGTTCGGTTTGACAGAAAAGAAAATCTAGTGAGTAAGAAGTAAGACGACCTAGACAACCTAACCATGAGGTCTTGTCTGCAGGACAGAACCAAGAACCACAATTATTCATGTGATGCGCTCACCTTAGTATCAGCGGCGGCTTCTCTTGCAAGGGAGTCAATGACTCACCTCAAGAATCAAACATCAGAAAAATAATAAGCTTCCATTGAATTAAACCTAATTTAACAAGATTCAAATATTGCAGAGCATTGCGAAATAAGCATATACCTATTCATACTTTATTGTGACTACGGTACAATCTCCAATGACCCCGTTGAGGTACGCTCCTCATCAAAAGACCGTGGGTTTGAGAAGCTCACGACACTGAAACGAAAATCTTGGGAACAGGTGGGAGTTGTGATCAAACTTCTTTTTTTTTGTTCTGTTGAGGTTCGGTACAGTACCGGTGTCGGATGTTGATAATCCTGCAATTACTGTAAATCATTTCAATCGTTGTGGTGCTGTAAATAAGAAATAAAACCTAGATAATAGATCAATGTCAGATGACGGTGTAGATGGAATCCTCAACTAGACAAGAAGGATGCGAACTCGAATAGTGTGTATGAAACATTGCATTATCTTTCAGATAATAAATGCCGCTTTGGTTATCTTTGTGACCGAAACGAGTTGTTCGGATGAGTGTTCAGTTAACGTTTACGGTATTGTCAATAGGCATATTGGTTAGATGAAATTCCCAGAGCATGAGATACATATGCAGCATCCCCAAAAATTAAAAGTTTTGGTGGGTATTCACGGAGATCATTCAAGTTGCTCCTTCTTATACCCGAAAATCTTGATGACCAAATGTGTCTGGAATTGTTGGAGCCATAATTTCTCAACTAGACAGTGCCCCTCCTCATTTCGCCCAACAGGTTGCTTGAATTCTCTGATGAAAACTTTCCCCAAAACTAATATGCAAGGAAGAGTAATATTGAGTGGCCACCAAGGTCACCACATTCGATCCTGGTGGGCTTTTATCTTTGAGAGTAATCTGAAGTCTTGAATTCATGCTACCCAGCCCGAACCAATAGATAATTTGCGAAATCGTAAATTCAAGAATGATACCAAAATTTGTTCTATTGCATGGTGGTAAATGGCGGTCATTTACAGCATTCAACAAACTGATCAGATAAGTGAGTGAAGACTTCTGTTTAGCATTTAACTTTTTCAAGAAGAAAACTACAAATAAATAAACCGACCCTTCCAAATTTTATTGGTGACACCCACCCCCGCCTAAACAATTGGGAGATATTGAACTTTTGACTTCAGACTCCCATTATGAAGTCAGTAGCTCCTGTGATTAATTAAGTATCAACTAAAATTTGTTGGTCACAGATTTTGACAAGATGTCATATCAACAGGGATAATAGCAGCGAATTCAAACTTGTACGTTATAATAAGAGTGGAAATAACTTTGAAATGAGGTATCACTCGATACCCCTTCTCAATGAAAATTTTGGGGTAACTGTCATCCCTGATCAGGGATTGAAGTTGAAGGGTTGGACATACTATGAATATTGTTTCCCTAAAATCAATATCCGATGAATCCGAGCTTGCAAAAGATCTTCAGAGCCGCCCATGATTCATATTGACAGGAAAGTGAATGCCCAAGTCTCTAATATGAACGTGTCAGATACAAAAATTCGCATGAAGATGAAGTCCACAATAATAATGGTCAGTATCACCACCTCTGTCACTGTCTCATTTATTATTCTAGTAACTGCTTCACAGCAGCATGGTGTCTATTCTGTATCAAGAGCTAGAAGTGATCTATATTTATCTGGTTGGTGTTGTCACATTCACAAATTCATTTTCCCATCTTTCCCAGATCATCGTAGGAATGTGGGCGATCTCTCTCATATGTCTTTGCTTATCGGAATTGTCGTCTGTCATCCCACCTCGAACGATTTCACGTAGCTCAGACAGGCAATTTAGGAAATGCTAAGTATAGACATAATTCAAAATGAATGCGAAATTTAGAGAATGGGAAAATTACCGTTTCCACTTCCTCAAATTACATTACACTATACCATAATAAAAACCATATGACGCAATGGATAAACATATGGTTCACAGAAAAAACAATTCCAGAATTCGTTAAGTTCCATAAGTAGATGTAGAATGCTTGGGAAGGGAAGTTTATGAAGAGCAAAATAATTCAAAAGTCAAAATGTTTACTCCACTTTTCAACTCATAATGTACGTTATAACTATGTAGCTCTAAAGGTATAATAAAACGGCAGAAGCCTCATAAAGATGTCGAGTTATGTGCTGTAGTCGTCTAATAATTGTGGAATTTGTTGCTTTGCTTTATAGTGAAATACAGTTCCGTTGCATATTCTTCAGTATATTTATAGGCTAATTTGAAAGCTCATCAAGTAAGTGAGTATTCAATGAGTGCAACAATCCCTTTATGTAATTAACTTTCATCTCTTAGTAGTGTTTCGGAGCAACTCATTTTGAATTTGTATAATCTCTCGTCAGTATTTTCATCCCACGATAACAATCACATAAAATACATTATCAAAAGCAACGTGTATTATGTTTATAGCATCAGATCTTGCTAAGCATTTAATTAGGTTTAATGCTTGCATATAATAAGCATCTAAAATTATCTTGGTCAAGGGTGGTTGTGGAATCTAAAACGTATGTCTTACTTTACGTTTGAAATAATTATGTCACTATCACACTGACATTATCAATAACCTACAAATTTCATACCTATTTATTTCAGTTGTAAAACAATAATGAACTACAAATTAAAAATTATCTTGGTCAAGGGTGGTTGTGGAATGTAAAACGCGTGTCTTACTTTAAATTTTTGAATATGTTTTGTTGTGTCAGAATCTGTCAAGTCATTGTGCTGAAATTTTCTAATCCAGTTTTTGAATCATGCCTCTTACCACACAGCACATAATTTTCATGATAGAAGCCTATTTTCGAACGGGTGCGCTAGTTAATGTGCATCGAACAAAACGGGGGACATTTCCAACAATTACTGTAGTTTAGTTTTCCTTGTTACTAAAACCGTTATTTCATAATTTGTAGTTCATTATTGTTTCACAACTGAGATGAATGGGTATGAAATTTGTAGGTTATTGATGATGTCAGTGTGACAGTGACATAATTATTTCAAACGTAAAGTAAGACACACGTTTTAGATTCCACAACCACCCTCGACCAAGATAATTTTTGATATCCCGGTATAATTAATATTGTATCATTAGGATGATTTAAAAGTTAAAAATAGATACACTACCACATTCATATAGTCTAGGAGCTAGATCGATTTGGTGAGTCCGAATTAATACACCATGGCACTACTGTATATTGGTGGAGAAAGGTTCAATGTACAATAGCTCTCATAGGATGAATCCTGTATTGTCAGGCGTTTCCAAGCTACAGTGACCTCAAATTTTGGACTTTATATTTCACGAACCTTTTTTCGGAGTTGTTATATATTGGAAAGCATGTATTTCTGCAATTGTTATACACTTGCACCTAGTGCCAATGTTTTTTCGAAGCAATGCCTTGGAGCTGGTCAGTTAATTTAGTAAGCTAAATGGAATTCTCTAACTTGGTGGAAAACATTTGTTACCGTTGCCAGTTGTTGAGAAAACACATGCCAAGGTTTTTCATCGGGGCATTTTCGAGTAATTGAGCATTATCTGGACCAAGAGTGCACTTTCTGACCACTTTATGACTGAAACGGGCGCATTACGACAAAATATATTGACACCTTGTCAAATACGTTAATTTGGTGTCAAAGAATTACCAATATGAGTGCCAATGTTTTTTTCCCAGAAAAACCCCATCCTCAACCTCGAAAAGTTCCTTCAAAAAAAATCTGTAATTTTGATATTTAAAGGCTGTCGACGTCTAACTAATTGCGTAATCTTTCGTATCAAATTTATCGATATCAAAGTTACTGCGGGAGGCTTAGAGGACGATTGTATTGGGAAAAAACATTGGTTATTCTTTGACACGAAATTTATGTATACATACTGAGTTTTTTTGTCGCAATGCAACTGTTTCAGCCGTAAAGTGGTCAAAAACTCCACGGTAAGCTCGCACATCCTATTTCAAAACATTCTTAGATTAAGTGAGTAAATATCTTTCTCACAGAATTTTAAATAATATATGTTTAAGCGTTAATAATTCTAAATTCACAAACCAAGCTGCGATGTTTATATACAAGGTGTTTGGAAATTCGCCACACACTTCCTGCAGGGAGAGTATGTTGCTTGAGCGTTTCGGGGGTATTGTCTTTGAGAATGGCATCATAGCTTTTTGGTGATGCTGCAATTTTTTATCCTACCCCGGGACCTTTCTTTCCGAATTCCTCAAGAATCATCTTGACTGCATCATAATTGCCATCTGTTATGTCAAGTGCATTCATCCAACGCAGCTTCTATATTGTTAGTGTTTGCTGCTTGGCTTTCAAATACAAGTTTGGATGTAAATGTTTATTGTAAATATCCCAGCTCTACTATCCGTAAGAATTTCAGTTTCGGTCGCTGATTTTGGGGTCAGAAATACTTCTACTCTACATGGTTGATAGCACATATTTCCTGTTGAGATATAGTTGCATATTTCACTAGGGGTATTGTTGAGAATACGTTCAGATATTTTGAGTTAATATCTGCGTCATCATCAATTTCGGATTTAGAGTCATATCAGTGAAGACATGAGAGTCTTATCTTTTTTTCATTCATGACATCCATATCAGGAGATATTTCATTGAGTCTCTCAAAGATTTAGTTCGGTGGTACGTTCTCTGTTTCCCAACTGGGAGAAAGTTCCTATTCGACCCCTCAATCCAGGAGGTGACAGTGTTGGTTTTCCTCATTTCCCTTGTGCCAGAATCCGATTTAATTGTGACTCATTCGATTGTTTTATTGAGGTCTTCTGTCCACCAGATCAGTGCACCATAAATGATGATTATGAAATCAACCTTTAAAACGCTACCTTCGCATCTTTTGGTGGGATACATATGCGAATCCAATAAAAACGTATTGATTGAAAACGTTAACATGGACGGTCTGAAGTTTGCTTAATTTCTTGTGATGCGCATTAGTAACTTTGCTGTGGATGATACTATGTCAACTGGAAATAATTCACCAGACGAAATACTGCACAAAAAAATAAAATCCGGCTCGAAGGACCAACATTTTTTGTGTATAATTTGAAGGACCAAAAAAACTATGAGTTGGAATCTATATAGCATCTTGTTTTTGTCTATCTTTGGAGATGGTCTCTGATAATAATAGGATGTCGAATTAGGAGAGAGCCAGATTAGAGAGGTATGTAGGTAGGATTGTTGTTTCCTATCTATAAAAGTTGATTCACGGCAAATGTTAGATGAATGATAATTATCACAAAAATCGTACGAGCTAGATTCTGATTTATTCCGATTTGTTCGCTTTTTGCAGCGAAAATTGTTGAATAAATTAAATCAAAACTTGAATGATAAATAAATGGAGAATCGGAATCACTGGCTCTATCTTCAACTCTCTCAACTCACAACTTAGCCAAGTCTTCGCCATATTTAGAAGTAGTAGGTGTAAAAACAGGACAATTCTTGGACTCGACTGATTCTTGAACGCAAGAATGAGAGCGATCAAGTCCTAAGTATATATATCATTGTTATTATGCTTTCGACTTGGCTTCCATTCGATCGCTCGATATTTTAAGACTTAAATATAATGACAAAATTCAATTCTATACAAAAGTTGCATCTATATTAAGACCCATTCTGGAGCATATTTTCAAAGTGTGTATTGTAAAACAAGAAAAATTCGAAAGTAGTAATTTGCACAGTTTCAACGAAAAGTTTCTATCGTTGACACTTTTTCTATTATTTTTCATAGGGAGAATGAGAACGAGAGTGAAGAAATAAATGGAATTGTGCAATGAATTTGCAAGTGTACACATAAAATAGTTCATCTGCACGGTCCTTTGTGTTGTTTCAATTGTATGTCGGAACTGTTTTCAATGCATTCGGAGAATCCATTGCTCTAAATGTGCAAAATATTCATTCTCAACGATTGTAATTGAAAAACAAATAGTACAACCACAGTTCCGACACAGTGGTAAAATTTAACGACGCTTTCGGATACATTCTTCTAACCAAGATTCTACTTTGGTTTCATGTAATTGTCCAATTTAATGTATAAATTAATAGTGCAGTTATTTCTAAATACATTGAAACATTGAATGGTGAACAATTTGCCTGGAGCAAAAGCAGGTAATTCGACTGAATATATGAAATGTATGTGGAAGTATAAAGCACCTGCGGTCTAAATAATTTGTTCTAACTAGATTCTTCAATTACATTCAAAAAATATCCTGTCATAATTGTTATTCCCAATTACAATAGCTAATATAAATCGAAAATGAACGTGGACGTATATGTCTTATGAAACGATAACCGATTTGACATTGTGCAGACGAATCCATAACACATCCACTGCAGCACCCAATTTGGCACTAACATCAATTTTGACATTACAGGGCTCCAGGTCTGTACCGTTTACCGTTCAGGCGGTGCCGGTCATATGTGTCTAGTTGACAAACATAATCAAATGACTGTTTGGTAGTATTTATAGCCCTCCATATATCAGCTAATGTCCCAGATATTGAGGTCTGTCAGAGTATTTTTTTTAATTCTACTACACAAGAGGACAACCTATAATGTTCGATTAACATCGTCTGAGTGGAAGAAAGAATGTTGGGGATAGAAATTCGAATTTTCTCCAGAATTCTATAGGCTAAAGGTATGAGGTAAGGCCTCACTACACATCGAGTTACACAACTTCGCCGCTGGATAGAAACATCGAGTCTGATGGGAAGAGGAACGTAGGTCTTGAGCTTGACAATGAAGGAGCTCGAGCTCGTCCAGTTCGAATAAATCTAACCTCTTGTGGTGAAATTCGAGATTCCTGATGAACAATGACTACGGAAATATCTATGGAGAAGGCATACCTTCCTATGATGATCCATAGAGGTGAACGAACTCGTAAGTGTATAACATCATCAGATACTCTGAACAGAATCCAAGAGTTTCAGCGTATGTTTTTAGAGCTGACCTCTAGAACTGTGAACTGTTCTCCGAGTCAGATCAAATTTGTGCTTTGTGCTTGAGAGAAGCTCCAGGGATGAACCTCACATGATCGTCACATTAGAGGGTGCTGTTGGTGATGATATCGAGGATGAATATGGAAGAATCCCCAGGTCTAGTCATACCTGACATCATAATTTTTGGGCTCTGGGATCCGCCTTCCTGGAGGAAATACAGGCTTGATTAGGTATCAAATCCTAATTTAAATGATGTTGCCAATCTCCATGAACTGCGTCGATGTTTTTTGCTTGTTCCTCCTCTGGCTTTATTGGATGATATAGAGAAATGAAGGATGCCATCATCTGCAGAGCTTTGAACGGGACAGAAGATTACTTCCAACAGATCGTTGATATGGAGCAGGAACA
The DNA here is from genome assembly GCA_958510875.1 of Endomychus coccineus. Lineage (NCBI taxonomy): Eukaryota > Metazoa > Arthropoda > Insecta > Coleoptera > Endomychidae > Endomychus > Endomychus coccineus. Next base: position 37,168,192 of record OY294068.1, read on the forward strand.
AAATTGGTGTGAAGGTATATCCCTGTGGAACACCAGCATTATGGTCATTGTATCGGAGGACGCTTCCAACCACCTCATGGAGTGATTCATCTGAGCGGCAAACCATATGACGAAAGTTTCTCACAAACGCCTTGGTATCGAACTCGGTCAAATCATTTGGAGATATTCAATGCAACAGTTAGAGATAGCACATATTTTTCAATAGATTTCAGGCATACATGTATTACGTGAGCAAACAGGTCTATATTAATTTTTGCTGACGAAAGCCATTACGCCGGTCATTCACGATTTTGGAGATCTCTGAGTATTGGATGAGCTCAAAATTGATAGCTTTCTCCATCACTTCAGAGATCACAAATAATAGTGCAACGAGTCTATGGTAATAAGGACTTTCGTTGATTTCAGACACCTTATTGCGATTCTTCGGAAATGCAAGTGAGGTAAGAGAATTTCGCACTAAGTTTAAAGAAGGAATAATGTCAGCTTCGTCTTCAGAATGTCGAGTAACCCACTGTTAAAAAAAATCGCATATCATTTGGCTCAAAAATATCTATAATGACTGAATTACTTAAATAAAACCTCATCAATGATCCCAAAAAAAGAAGATATTATATCATTTCATAATATTTCTTCAAGATCATGAATCATCTTCCAAACTTTCGAATATCATCGTCTTGAAATACGGAACGTGCTAAAGTCATCCGTTTCACACTCGAACAAAGGAATGCTGTGTATACTACACCGCCTTGATGAGGTATAACTGAAGCTACAGCAATGTAATGAGAACAGAATTATTATTTCATCCCGTGGAAAAATGTCGAGACCACAAAGTAAGCAGCTGCGATAATTCAGACTCAATGAGGAAGTTGGAAGTATAATTGTCGACAATAAAGGAGTGTATATTACACTTAACACAACAAATTAAGCCTCACTTCTAGTAGAAAGTACAAAGAACAGAGCAGGTAAGATGCCATTAATTTCGCGAAGTTAATAAAGTTATTGTTATTATGTTGCTTTTCTAAATAATTTATTTTCACGAATGAAATGTTTCTTCCATAAACTTTCAACATCAACTTGAATGCACCACTCAACAGCTATTCACGTACGACTTGACAATTTATACAATTATTGTAGATTCCTTCTAGCTATAGATAATATTTTGAATTCCTCGACGCGTGAAATGAAGTCGTCAGTTTTGTAAAGACCAGAATATTGATACAATGTTGAATTACATCTAGCTTACAAAATATATAATCATTGAGAACATCATGTTTTTTGGTACCATGATATTTGGACATCATAATTATCAGGAATTAATACAGACTTTGAATGTTTATGAATGTTATTCATTCCTACCAAAGTTGTTTCCTTTTTACACATTGATCGATGAATGTGAAGTGGATGAAACGTTAGTAGATTGCATTTCGTACAGATCATGGTTTTTCATCAAGCATTCATTTCATCATGGTCATCTGTGCCATTTTGTGCCATCCAGTTTCAACACGATCGTAATTTCCTAGTGATGTGCTGATAGAACATATGTAAAGGCGAAGTTGAGGAACTCTTCGCCTAGTGAGTTTTATCACCCCTGCTATATGTCGCACTCCTCAAAGTCCTCATCTCGGATAGAGGAGATTGAAAGAACGAAACTCTCACCCTACTGCCACAAGACAAGCTCGTATGGTTCACAGATGAGTTCAAGGTAGGTCAGGTTTCTGAGGCGAGAGTGTACCTGAAGAGGCCAAATTGCGTGGGGTCTCGCCCTTCTGGGCCAACTGAATAAAGAGTGGTCTGAACTGTGGCGAGAATCACCACGCATGAGGCAGGCCTAGCTCTCCATCAAAGAGCCTGTGACTAGGCTCTCAAAGAAACTCTTTTCTCTGAACAGAATGCACATCAGAGAGATGACTGGAATCCTAGCCTTTCACTGTCGTCATTAACAAACATCTTCACACTATGGGCATCACAGATATGTAAGAAATGCAGATGCTCTCACATCCTGTTAGAATGCCCAGGATTAGTTTCATTCAGGCACCGACACTTCGGAGAATCAAAACTGATCTCTGAAAAACTTATGGAAGCCAACACTGGCCATATTCTGTGTTTCTGGCGGGCCACAGACCTGCTAGAATAGAATGAGCTTCTGGCACGGGGCGCACAATAGGCCCAAATGAGTGGCCCCAGTGCATTAGGGGGCTGAGCCCCTCCCCTCAAATGATGATGAGGATGATGAGTTCTATCATGGTCTATAACGTCCGACTTCCAACGAATAAATGGCAATGAAGCTAGGCATTGCCCCTCAACATTACACCACTGCTTCATAGGATGTTCTACAGACATTGTAGATTTTTCCCTCTCGTCTGGTCAAAATATGTCAAAAAAACCGACTAAGGCAATCAATACATATATAATAACATGTCCTGGCTGACTGATCGATCAAGAAATTTTCAAAACTAATGAGCCGAAAGACTTGAAATGTGAGTCGTAGGTTCCTTGTATAGTCTAGGAGCTAGAGCGATTGGTGGAGGAAAATACAACGTACAATAGCTCTCACAGGCCGAATCGTGTATTCACATTTTTAATTTTTTTATTGCAGGAACACTTTTTCGGAGTTGTTGTTTATTGAAAACCATGTAACTCTTATACATTTGCACCTAGGACCAAGGTTTTTCATCGAAGCAATTTCTTGGAACTGGCCAGTTAATTTAGTATGCTAAATGGAATGCACGAACCCAGTTTCTAACCTGGTAGAAAATGTTTGTAATTATTGCCAATTGCTGAAAAATGAACTTTTGACCACTTTACGGCTGAAATAGATGCATTACGACAAAAAACCTTTGCACCGTGTCAAAGAGAATATCCCTTCGAGGTTAGAGGAATACAGTTCCCTATCAAGTTATTCTTTGCAATGAGGGAGCCTTTCGGGGTTGAGGGGGGAATTATATTGGAGAAGAAACATTGACATCCATATAGGTTATTCTTTGACACCAAATTAACGTATTTGACATGATGCCAACGTATTTGGTAGGAATGCAGTGGTTTCATATATCAATAACCAACCAAGAAAATTTGGGGTAAAACTAAATACCTTATTTGAACATGTTACATGATTGAAACCAAAACGTAGTGTTCCAAATTAAATTGGTCCCAGAATTGAACATTGTGGAACGCCCTGCTTCAATTCAGTTTGGTTGGAGCAATAATGTTTCCACAACGTATACAGCTTGTGTGTTCTTTGTGACAAGTTTAATTTGAAAAGATCCTATCATACGCCTCCATAGCATTCCAGCTTCTCCAACATGTTAATGGGTTAATGTTGTCAAATGCCTTTGTGAAATCGGAATACAAGCTATCTTTTCCATTATTCTCATCGAATTGCTTCATGATATTATTGATTGCGTTGAAAATGGCAAATTCAGGGTACACTTTTGGTCTAAAGCCATATTGTTGCTTCACAAAGACTGTATCTTAGCAATCTGTTATATATGAGTTTTTGTATATGTTATTTTGGCTCCTTTGAATCATTTGAGAAAGCTCCCAAGGAGAAAAAATCGTTCGCAATGTGTGCTAGTGGTTCACATACAGCGTTACCTACCGGTTCCAGGATATATTGGTCAGATTTTATACAATCCGAAAATGTTTTGAGCGTAAACCACAAGTAACATAAAAATTCAAATAAATTGATTTGATTCAAGAAAATATGAGATTCCAAATCTCCACCACCCCTTTCAACCTTGGAGTGTTTACTAAACAAAGCACCTACTCTTCTTGGATCGTCTATGAAATTATTAGTTCTTTAGAATCTTCCGAGTAGTTGCTGCGGGTGGCATTGAAAATAGATATTGTCGATTCCAAGAGAATATTTTTTCGAGGTTAGAGAAACACAGTTCCATTCCAAGTTATTCTTCGCAATGACTGATAACATGTATCAAGGATGGTCACTGAACATGACATTAATCGATTCTGTAGCCCAGGAAATGCCGGGTATATGAGCTAGTTATGAATAGACATAACGACATACTGGAGCAAATAAATTTTCTAGAATCGTATTATTTGGAACTAGGACCGATCATGTCCATAGACCTCTTAGTATATAAACTGTGCTTCAAAATATCATCAGTGTGCCGACATCTGAGGTGATTACTTCGGTCGGTTCCATCGTGCCAGCATTTAAACCATAACCAAGTCGCCACCACTGCACTTTGGTTAGGAATTGATCAATCGATAATATATTTTCCATTGCGAACCATATTCACAGTTAACTGTGTGAAGTCAATTTTGCCCCATACGTAATGTATCTCGCTTTTTGACTCTGATTTTGCAGTGCGCTGAAAAACTAGGCGAGGACAAGTGATTACAGATATAAATAAAAATAATGGCCTAGTTAGTGGAATACTAGAAAGATCAATATTTCAAAATAATGTTCACATTCCTACATATATATTTGTTGGGATTGGGGTTTTTGATGATCATCAAATACTTGTGATATTGTTAAAGGCGTCGTTAAAGGATCGACACTAACTAGAAAAGTCGTATTCCATTATATTTAGTACAGTACAATCTAGAACATATATGCCCACGTAAAGACACTTCGGATTTACTGGATTTACAAAAGTTGGAGAAACAAAAGAAACAGGTCCCTTCGATGATGGTGTTTCTTTTATTAAATTTATGAAATAGTTAGGTATTTAAATTGAATTCCATTTTTTTTTAATGATTTTGATAGGAATGGAATGACATTCTTCAACGTGTTTCATATTTATTAGTATCTAGATCTTCCTTGAAATTTGTCAAAAGGTTAAAAAAATGTGATGGAACACTAACAAAATACTACTCCAATTGATAATCTAAGGATGCTTCCGTGATTTTGCTGTTGAATTTTCAAATTGATAAACTTTCATGCTAAGTTATTTTTCATATCTTTTTGCGACACGGCGATTCCCAACAGACCACAAACGTGTTAGTACCACGTAATACAGATTCTGTCACCGAGAAAATGTATCTCCGTATCTGTAATTCTGAAATAAACTGTTATTCGCAAATGTCAGGAGTATCCAGACTATATGATTTGAGAAATACTGCCATACAATAAAATTTTCGAATATTTAACGTTCCTCTAACGTGTCGGACGAGCCACCTTAGATTTTGACACACTACTCGCTGTACAAATAGAGAGTCCCCCATGTTCTACAAGGTCTATGGTACGTCTTGTCTGTTTTCCTAACTTATAACTCAAACTTGTTTAGGTAAATGAAACAGCGTCGAGGGATTATGAAATTGGCACAAATAAATATGTGTTAATAAAATGTAGGTGAATAAGAGAGCTCTAACAATATTGGATGAACAAGGCGAAATATCGCAATAACTAGTTCTTTCTCGAGGTCAGTGTATTTTAATCTCTCCAAATAACACGAAAAGTTCGCTAGTTATTTTCAAATAACTTCAAGGGAATTTCATGGAATCGTACGGTTCTATAGAACCATCAGAAATTCACTTAGTTTCGGCGTTCCTTTAATTATTTTGAAGCAAGAAGTTCGCTCTTAAAATGCTGAGAGAAGAGGTAAATAGAGAATCTAAATAAATAAATTGAAGAACGCCCGCTCCTTCGCTTATCAGATATTAGTAATTTAATTACATCTTGCTAGTGCAAAAGTGAGAAATTATACACCCTTACTATGTTCCTTTCCTTTTAGTGTCAGAAAGAAACGTTTATGAAGTTATAGAGCTCTTTTTCGTAACGTCATTAAACTTGAAAAGGAAATAGCGCAAGACATTTATAAAACATCAATGTAGTTATTTGATATGATCTGATTAGTATAGTTATCAAAGAACATCAAAGCCATGATTGATATTCTTGAATCGTTGGTATAGATAACGTAGTTCTTAAAAATGATAAACGTTGAATTCCGAGGGATATTAAGAATTACTCAACGCATCTTAGAAATTTTCATTATTATACAATGAAACAAAATCACATGAACTTCTTATAAAATACAAGCAAGTTAGAAAAGCATACAACATTTTTTCATCAGACTACCAGAAATCACTGAATGATAGTAGAATATTTTCTTCAAATAACGAATCGAGGACTATTTGATCTATTTTCAATGCCACCCTCAGAAACAGTTCGAAACATTTTATAAAACTGATCGAAAATGATAATCTTATTGACGATCCAAGAAGAGTAGCTGATTTGTTCAGTATACTCTTCAAGGTTGATACAAATGGTGATGTTTTGAAATGTCATATTTTCTTTATTTTCTTGAATCCAATCATTCATTCGAAATTTTTGTTGTCATTGTGGTTTACGCTCAAAATATTCTTCCGGATTAGATGAAATCTCGCCAATATATCCTGAAAGCAGTAGCTAATGCTGTCTGTGAGCCATTATCGCAAATAGCGAACAATTTTTTTCCCTTGTCATTTGAAAAAGGGCCAAAATTATAGCTGTATTCAAGAAGAATTGTAAAGCCCTCGTATATGATTATAGACCAATTTCCCTGCTACTTTCCTTCTCAGAAGTTGAAGAAACTCTCATATATAACAGATTGCTAGAATAAAGTCTTTGTGAAGCAATAATATGGCTTTAGAGCGAAAATGTACAATAAACATGCCATTTTCAACGCTATCAATTATATCATCAAGCAACTCGATAATGATAATACAACGGCTAGCTCATATTCCAATTTCACAAAAGCTTTTGACACCATTAGCCTGTTGGAAAAGCTGGAATCCTACGGAATTAGAGGCGTATGCTTGAATCTTTTCAAATCATATTCGTCACAAAGAACACACAAGCTATATACGTGGTGGAAGATAATGAAGAAGCCAAACTGAAATGAGCCAGGGCGTTCCACAAGGCGCAATTCTAGGACCAATTTAACACTATATCTCCGGCTTAATCCCGTAACATGTTCAAATGAGATATTTGGTTTTACCCCCAATTTTCTTGGGGGGGGGTATATCAAACTACTGGTCTAATGAGGTATCTTCTTCACGATTTTTCACTACGTCATATAGTTTGGGGGTTGGAGGATTAATTTTATTCAACTTATATTTTTCGAAGATTGATAAAATTGTATAACTATTGTGTATAAATGATTTTAATTTAAATTGAGGGAATAGTATCTTTCATTATTTCTATAACATTTTCTTTGTATATGGAATTATCATTTTTCCCAAATATGTGTTCTTTGAGAAAACTATTCTTGCATTTGTCTTTTCCGCTTTGGTAACTATCAAGTTACCCACTGTGATTTTCTGTTGAATGGTTTTGAATGTATGTGGATTTTGTTTACGTTGTATAATCTGATTTTGGATTGAATTTGTAAATTTTGATCCTGGTAGATTCATGTCTATTAAATTTGATAGTGCTAATTCTGATTTTATTATGAGCGTTTCTATTATTGTTTTATTATCAATTTTAGATTAAAATTTGGGACTACAAGACAATAAATTAGTTTCTTCTATAGAGAATTGAATATTAGAATAATTCGCGTTGAGTATTTTTACGTACAAGAATAACGATTTCATCTCTTATTAAATCATGTGAAAACAATACTCTTAAATATGTGTATTACCACCGATTTGTTACAAAGTCATAGTAAATTGCCGTACATTTTTCGTTCGAATATTTTGATATACCTGTTCTGGCAAATTGTGCAAATAAAATATTTGTAATATAGAAGTAGACAGGTGACAGAGGACACAGGGCTACATGGAGTGATCATATGATAAAGTTAGAACATACTCGATGTAAGCGATAAAGCTTATGATGGAGTATTAATGAAATAATAGACCCGGCAATAGCGCTTGAAGGCCCCTCATACTGATTATGAAAAATTTCATAGGAATTGAACCCAGGAATATACTAAATATGAAAAAGAATATTTCCAGATGCAGTTTTGAAATTATTGATGATCTGGAATCAGATACCTGCAGGATTTCTGTGAAAATCAAATAAATTCCTTTAGATTTGACTTATAAGCGTATTTCAGGTGGTTGTTCATGGTTATATTTCGAAGTTCATTTTGTTTCAGTTTCAGTTATTGATTTTTTGTTTCTTCAATAACAGGTAAAGCATTTCATGATAACAGTCTCACTTATACCATCGTTAGATTTGTACTGACGCATTTTTATTTGAGTTTGGAAGTTATAGGTATCAGAGAAGACTTCATTAGGGGAAGATTTTCATAAATTTGTCGTTCGGGGGAAGGATTAGGCCTGGTAGATCTCAATTCGACATGTCTTGAGCTTCAGAATGGATGATTAACCAGTCCGAGCTCGTGTGGGATCTGAAAACTGTAATCGCTCGTGGTAAAGTAACATACGAAATTTCCGATGAGCACCGATCATGAAAGTATCTATAGTGAACGAAAAAATCGACCACACATTTCTAAAATGTTCCAAACAGATCAATAATTCCGTGTTACATCACGATGAATATCTCTTCCCTGAATTGATTCAAGGAGTTTTGGTGTTGAACTCCAAACGTGTGAGTAGTTGATACTCCAGGAGAGGTCAACCTGTGCTATTTAGATCATGATGAGCTGCCGAGTGCTAAATAACTCTTGTTTCTCTTTTCTCCAAATCTATCACGTAAAGTATGATTAGCTATTGGACAATCCTTGAAAATGCTAGAAGATTCACAACGCGAACTAATAACCAAGACTGGGTTCCTGAAAAATCCATCGAAATTTCACTTACATAATATTTGAGTCCCATTATTGAAGGAAGCTCTCACAACAAATATTCTAGTCATCATGCTACACTTGAACAAATAATAATCTGAGTCGTTTATTTGAGATGGACATAATTTATATGTATCCTTCTACATGAATCATTTCAGAACAATATGAATAGAGTGCGTTTCAGTTATTACCAAATGAATCAATTAGCAAGCGAGCTATGCTTTGTGAAATCGCTTTTGTACCTTTGAGTTCCCTTACATAATACGTTTCAACCGCATACGTAATATCAACCAAACATCTTACTGTAGTACACGTTACTTCCAACTGAGTACATTCCAATTTCACATTTGGATAATATTTCCTAATCAGTGAAGGCATTAACTTACTTCAAAACTATCGTAAAACTATTCTCACCTACGTTCGAGTTCATTACGATGATCATAATCACGAAAGATAAAATCTTGTTTAGATTTATGTTCGAAAAACTAAATCATATTGGTTTCCAACTGAATGACTTGGAAACTCGACCCAGCGTTTGTTGATATGTATAATTACTCCTCGAAAGTGGATTGCTTCAAGATTTCGGAAATAACAGCATTTGTCCTCTGGCACTGTTACAATAACCTGAACAGTTCTCTAGAAAACTGAGTTTCAGGAATATGTGGCATTTCAAGAAAGCCACATCGAGTGAATCGAAGGATATAGAAGAACGAAAAACTTTCCAGTGGAGTTTTCGGTCATTCCAAGACATTCCACAGCGATCTCCTTCAAAATTCATCCCCCTACCGTCAACCTCAATCAGCTCTGTATGGTTGATTTCAATAAACTCGTATTTGGATACAAGCAATAGTGTGTAACCAGAGAGTAATGATATACGTAGAAGCTAACCCCACACTTGGCGAAAAATCTGCTCGAGAGTGTATATGCACTTTACCAATACAAACTTCCAGATAACTTCGCTAGGCAAAGATTTCCATTACTCTGCCGTACGATAGACGAATGAGGTCTGGTAAAAATTAGTTCGATATATCTCGAGCTTTATAATGAAAACTGGAATCGCTTGTTGTAGAGTAAAATATGAAATTTCTGATGAGCATCGATCATGGAGATATCTATAGTGAGAGGAGACATCGACCACCTTTGTACAATGAATTTGTAAGTATGACGTCACCAATCAGAGAATTATCTCTTCTCTAAATTGATTATGAGAGCTTCAATATATGGGAGTTGAACTCTAAACGTGTGACCAGTAGGCACTCCAGGACGGGTCAAATCTGTGCTTTGTAGATCATGATGAGCTACCGGGTGTAAGATATTTTTCGTCAATCTTGGCTCCAATTTTATAATGGAAAGTATGATTACCTACTGGACAATCCTCAAGAACGGTGAATGATTCGGAAGGCAATTGTAACGTGTAAATTTCACTCAATTGCTTAGAAATGGCCGTTGTACTACAATCGGCTTACTCCCATGATGTCAGCTATGCTAGTCCGTATATTCTCCGAGTCATGGTTATTCAGTGTCGAATTCGGTAGTTACCGCTTCTATTTCGAGGTCGTTCTGTGAGACATCGAAGAATCGTGATAGCCCGGAAAACGGCTTACTTTGGTTGATTCGGTCAAGTGGAAGGTCGTCCAGTTTTCTAAGTTATTTCAACAGGGAGGTGATACCAAACTTATGTTTAGAACCAAAATTCTGGGAATATTCTTCCGTTGGAAGCAAATGTATCAATTACCAATTTGGATTGGAATAATTGGAAGGATAATTAGGGGATTGAAACTTAGTTTCGACGTGGCTGGTTTTGGAGAGAATTAAAGTTTGTTTCATTAAAAGGAAAAAACCCTATCGTGATAGAGGTAAATATCATTGTAATTCCATTTGATTTATTCACTAACTTCAAGAATCAATTCGCCTTCCCAGATGATATCTGACAGGACATAGGTTAGTCCTATTTTTGTCCAACAATCGTTATGTATTCTGTTCATGTCTGTCTTCTGAAAACAATGGAGCAATAGAGGTTTGAACATTTCGTGATTTCAGGTTTTTTTTTTATGTTGTGGTAGATTCAACAAGTGTACGGAGTTCTGAGGTTGGATCTGGAAACTGTACTAGACTTGTGGCAGGAATCCATACATCAAGTAGGAAGTACCAATCCATAATCAAACAGGTATAACATCTTACCCATCAGTGACCAGGTCAGGCTACCCAACTTTTGGTTTATGTAATGTTTGAAATAATCATTTGAGTACTTATATATGTGTAAATTCTAACTGTTGTTCACTTTGATTTGAGCGATTTAACTTCAATCACTTCATACCTCATTTAATATTAGGATCTGTGCTAAATTGTAACAACAATAGTATTTTGATAACCAGTAAATTTCAATCATTCTTGGAACGTGTCTATTTTTTTGCATACTTTCAGGGTAATTTAACCTGGGGACATTTGAGTGTTTGAATCCCCTAGTTAAGTAACATAATTTTATTGGTTGGTTAAAATACTCTGGTGAGCAAATCTTAACATCTAAATATAACTCACGACCGTCTGTAGCTGTCGGTAACCAAGCGATAAAATACATTCTGTAGTTTATCCCCAAGTAAGAGTTATTTGTACCCTCACAAAACTTATAACAAAAACTGTACTCCAATAACAAGGCTCCTAAAAAGTTCATCGAAATTTCATTAGCATAATATTTGAGTTACATCATTGATTCTACAAAAGCTCTTACAACAAATATTCTGGTCATCATGTTACACTTGAACAAACAATCTGAGTTCTTGATTTGAGATGAACATAATTTATATGTATCCTCCTACATCAATCATTTCAGAACAATAGAAATAGAATGCGTTTCAGTTATTGCCAAATGAATCAATTAGCAAGCAAGCTATGCTTTGTGAAATCGCTTTTGTGTCTCTGAGTTTCCTTTCATAGTACGTTTCAACCGCATACGTAATATCCGACCAAACATCTTACTGTAGTACACGTTACTTCCAACTGAGTACATTCCAATTTCACATTTGGATAATATTTCCTTATCAGTGATGGCATTAACTTACTTCCAAACTATCGTAAAACTATTCTAACCTACGTTCAAGTTCATTTCGATGAATATAATCACGAAAGATAAGATGTTCTTCAGATGTATGTTTAAAAAACTGAATTATATTGGTTTCCAACGTGATAACTTGGATACCCAACTCAACGTTTGTTGATTTCAATGATTACTATTCGGAAGGTCCTGGAAATAACGACTTTTGTCCTCTAGCACTGTTACAATTACCTGAACATTTCTCTGAACAACCGAGTTTCTGGAATATGTGGCATTTGAAGGGAGCCAGATCGATCGAAATGGATGAATGTATGAAGATATAACCCTACCCCTTGGTCATTCCGAAATGATCGTCAGCGATCCCCTCCAGAACGTATCCCCTGATCGTCCACTCAAATCTGCTTTGTATGGGTAGTTTCAAGAAAAGTGACTGCGGATACAAGCAATCCAGAGGGTATTGATACAAGTTGCAACTAATCCAACACAATAAAAACTTCCGGATAACCTGCTGAATCCAAAAATACATAAAATGTTACAAACCAACTCACGATGACGTTGCCGCTTGGAGTTTTGAACCTATGCTAATGGAAATGAAAGTATATGAAGTCGTGGTCTTCTGGCCTGGACTACAATTGTTGATGCAAAATCAACATTGAATTCGATATATCAACTCTTAATTCGTTCGTCGCTTTGCTATTAGACACGGAACCGATCAAGCATATTCGGCAAGATTCGTAGGATTATGTATGACTTGTATTCGCAGACGCTTATGGTTGGGGCTTGAAAATCTCAAGCTGACTCTTCAGCTATAATTTGCAATGAACCAGCTAGTTTGCGATAATGTTATACAGTATAGGTATTTCTCAGATCGATCAGTGGCACCACATCTAAATAGTTCCAGATATCTGTTTCGTCTTTTCTCGTTCATCAGTGAAACAAGTAGACCTGTATTGTCACCGATCTCTGCTGATGTATACATAAGCCAACAATGGAAGATGCTAGAGAGGTAGAACAGCTAGCGTTATCTATCCGCGAGTAGATATCCCTTACAAAAGCCAACGCAATGTGAACATTTACTAAATTGATCTTCTGTACTCAATAAAAGTCACAACGGGCAATGTCTTGACCAAGTGAGCCTGAAGCCGACACAAGCTAATGCAAAATTCAACCAGTATTGCCACTTGGAGAATAGATGAATAATGTGCGTGTCAAAGTTACTCTTCGCAAATCATTCAATTTGGTTACTGATATTCATATAAATGTTCCACATTCTATTAGATACTCTTCGTATTTGTGTAAAGGTAATGAAAAAAATTATTCAAATACGTTATAACTGACTGAATAATATACAAATCAATAACGTTTTTGAGAAAATGTTTTTGTAACCAACTTTCCGCTACTGAGATTCAACCCGAGTGGAATCCGAGCAGTTGAAGTACGGTGTGATCTAAGTTTACTCCAATGATTGCTTTTTTGTTGTTTTTGTTGAACGATTTGGTTGAAATTTGGGCGAAAGCGGTTCCAAATCAACTTAAATTCACTTTCGAAGTTTTGAATCGATTTGATCTTCAATTTGAGATTGTGATTGTTTAATTTTCAACCATTCAGGAAAGGGTGGGTTTATTACATGATTTCCTTGAAAAATAATGGGATTGGTCAATTCTTCACTAAACGATTTTCTGTCAAAATTCTGCTTCTGAGCAAAAGTGAAGGCAGACAGAGAGACGGATTTTTTCAAAGTTGCTTAAGATAAGATGAAAAACACAATGGTGAAGGAATTTTTGGAATGAGCCTTTTTTTCAACGATTATAGAGATAGCTTTGAGTAAATGTAATGAGCTCTGTGGACTTTGTCTGCGGAGAGTATATAATTGAACATTTACGTGTTAGAAAATAATCTAAGCCACAAAGATGGCACATTCTATTATTGGTTCATCAGCAGAGATATCGAACTGTTGCACTACAGTTCTACTCGTTTCTCTGATGAACCAGAGGAAGCAAAACAGCTGTCCGGAACTATTCAGTTGTAGTATATCTGATTTGTCTAGATAAACCTATACTTCTTTAGTGGATTGGATTAATTTCCAACGAGTGATTGTTTTATTATTGACTTTTATTGTGTAATATTCTATATAGGGTGTCTTGAAAACATATTTCAAAAACTTGGGGAGGGGGTATTCAGAGTGACTATCCGGTTATGACTTATGAGATATGCAGAATAGTCGAACATTCCAGTAGAAAATATCGTCAACTCAACATTCATAGCGTAGAAACCAAAGCAAATAAAAAATAGGCTTGCTTGATGATCATGTGAATTGAAGGCCAGCACCTGCTGTACGTTTTATGTGTGAAGCTGCTTCTCTTGAAGCATTCTCTGTGCAAGACGAGACTATTTCTCACATCGGCTGATATTCTTCGCGAATTATTCTTCACATTCTTTGCTGTAATTGATCTTCCCCTCTCAGTTGTTGACAACGACCCTGATCTCCTCGATTGATGGAACTGTTTTCCAAGTGAACCGATCTCCTGATTTTCCGAAATTTCAAATATTACTTGTTTCTCTTCAGACACTTCCAGAAGTGTTTCGATTAGACTATTTAGACACTCACCTCTTACATATTCAAGTTGAGTAATTTTAAGAGAAATATTTATAAAATCAATGCATATTTAACATGTTCAAAGCATTTGATACCGTAAACCATCATCTACTAGCACACAAACTGGGAACAGTGGGGATACGAGGTTCAGCCTCAAATTGGGTCAGTTCGTATCTAGAGGAAAGAACCCAGTTGAAATAAACGGAATCAGATCAGATACGCAAGAAGCTGAGGAGGGCACTCCACAGGGCTATCACATATCTCCTACTTCTTTCAATACATACATCAACGATTCACCAGAATACGTACTACTAGCGGAAAAACCAGTACAGTACGCCGATGACAGTAATGTTATTGACACAGACGATAACACCAGAGAATTCATGGAAAAAAATTAATTTACGGTGAGATTTATGTCACATCTTGAGATTTGAACGGGCTCAAGCTAAATACAACTGAATCATATGCAATGCAATTTGCAAAAGAAAAAATACATCCAAACTGGAAATAGATTATTGGAAAACATAACAAACATGAGATTTTTGGTAGTTCGTATCGATCAAAAGCTAACATGGAGTAAGTTCATGCTGCTTCATGATGAAAACACCGTCTCTCATAATATACTAAAACTACTCTATCTTTGATTATTCCAGTCCATCATAGTATACGGCAATATATACTGACGCATTATGCTATTTTGGTAAAATCAATGCGAAAAAAATTATGAGAAATTTGATGAAGATACCACAATAACATTCTTGCTAGAGGCATTTCCGAACATTGAGTATAATGACATATCCCTCTCTGTACATATACTCGATAATATTATACAGAATAAAAAAAATGGGTAATGCACATCGGAGGCAGGACATTCACACTTACGACACAAGCACCAAAAACGATCACCATTTACCATTTTCCAGATTATCTGTTGGCCAACATAATCCCAATTAAATCGGGAAGAAATGCCTAACCAATTGAAAAGAATAACCACTGATTTCGCAAATATTAAATTAAACTCCAGTCTCAAACTGAAAAAATTGTTATTACTCGGTAGACGAGTTTGTTTTCAGAAAGTACCGAACGAACAAGATAGCAAACAAGCAATTGAATCGTCTCGTGGGAGAAACTTTGTATCGTAAAAACTAATACCGTAACAGTGCATCCGACATTATCAAACCAAAAATTTCTTTCTTCAACTAAAATGTTTGCTCTGTTTTGTTTTAATTAGTGATTATTATTGTCAAACACTGATCCTAATAATACCATAATCGTTACTAATAATTATTTCATGAATATGTCTGTTTTTATATTATATACAGTGTGTAAACGCCAAATGGACTAAATTCATTATTTCGAATACTGTACATATTTATAAAAAAATCCCGAAACACGTCAAATTTAAATTATAAATTGACATTCTTCTAAGTTAATATGCAGGGTTCGCTCCTTTAACCCCCTCCGAATGCCAGATACAACCCCCAATTTTTTAAATGGGAAGTATAGGCTCCTGATATATCGTTTGAAAGGTCTCTCCATTCTCTATTCAAAAACGTTATCGCTTTCAAGTTTTTTGCAACAATTAAGATAGAATGAAATAAAATTATTTGGTTACCGAAATTCGCTAAAATTAATCAAAAACTAAAATGTAATTCAAAACGTGATAAAACGTAAAACACTGAAAAGAACTATGAATGTTAATGAAGTAGGTGTTCAAAATGTTCACCGCGAACGTCTTAGCAACATCCTGATCTTATTATTGAATATATCAGGCGTGATCGACCTCATCGCAAGCGTTATTCGTTGTTTCAAGTCATTTAAATCAAAACGTTTAGTTTTGTACACAACGCTCTTCACATATCCCCATAAAAAGGAATCTAATAATGTAAGATCAGGTTTTTAATGGATACCATCTGAAAAGCACATTGCTATGGTTTTTGCTTACTTTCTTATTATCAGGACCTAAACGGGAAATAATTATTGAGTATATTGTAATAAGTTTTGAGTATTTTTTCGCGAATCTCGGTAACCAAATAATTTTATTTTATTCTATCTTAATTGTTGCAAAAAACTTGAAAGCGATAACATTTTTGAATAGAGAATGGAGAGACCTTTCAAACGATATATAACAAAGCTATACTTCCCATTTAAAAAAATGGGGGTTGTACCTGGCATTCGAAGATGGGTAGGGGTCGCATTATCACGTACAAGAATGTCAATTTATAATTTAAATTTGATGTGTTTCGGGATATTTTATAAATATGTACAGTAATCGAAATATTGAATTTATTCCATTTGACATTTACACACTATTTATATTTTCATACTATTTTGATATGTAAACACTGACAAGTGTGAACATTCTATGTACTTGATATGAATAAATCTATCTTTCTGAACCTATCTATCTATTTATTTATCTAAATATCTATCTATCAACTGAAATCAGACATTATATTCTCAAAGTTGATTCTCAACATCCCATGTATTGAAAAAAGTAGTATTCAATAGCTGGAAGCATAATCTGTGGTAATGAGGCTTACCATTTCCTGAATATAACTCCATGAAAACTATTAATGACTCTGTCCTGAACCTTAGTCACGACAAATACTATTAATCGTTTTTCTTATTAAGAGACTGTTAATAATGAGATATCCTTCGAGTAAGAAAAATATTCTAGAAAAAATTCATATCCCATTTCTATGATGAATACGTCTATCGCATGAATATACTCCAATAAATTGGAGGCAATTCACTTGTTTGTTCTTTTCTCCGGAACGAACCGTACCTCGTAATGCAGTGAAGGTCCGTAGCCCTCAAGATTCCTGAAAAAGCAAGTGGAATACGAACTACCAGACTGGTTTATTAAAAGGAGCTCTCAGTTTGTTGAAACAGGGCTTCGTTGGATCTCCAATAGATGATTTTCCTTTTATGCATGTTCTGAATCTACATCGAGAGAAATTCTCGAACAGTAAAGACTTCAAACGAAGCAGAAGTATTAGATTTGTTCAGTTGCCTTATAATGTGATTATCTTGAAAAAGTTCATGTGCTGTTGATATAATCAATACATTGTTCGGAACATATTGAAAGAGTCTTTATAGAAGCTAGAAAGTATCTTATTTATGTAGTTTCATTCTGTGTAACTTTTTAGCATCGAAACTTTAAAATTCAACTTAATGAAATATGCCGACACGTGCACGAAAGTGTGTTGGTGAAAGCAGAGTGAATATGTACGAGAGCAAGTCCCTAAAAAATGAAACAAGAAATGATTTATTTGGTCAAATCTTATTTTTTTATTCCTCAACATAATCTCCTTTCAGTCCGATACACTTCGCCAACATTTTTCTGATTTTCCGATCCCTTCCAAATAATACGATTTCGACAATCCTTCAAAATGGGTATTTGTTCCAGCGAAGCCTTCATCGTTGGGGGCAAATCTCTTTGCACCGAGCCATTTCTTTTGTTTGGAAACAGATAAAAATCGCAGGGGGTCAAATATGGAGAATATGGTGGATGACGAACCAATTCGTAGCATATTTCATGCGAATTTGCCAGTGCGACTGCGCACATTGATCGATCCAACAGCTCTGCATATTATACGCCGGTGATCGTTTTGCCCTTTCCAAGGTGGGCGATATGGATGATACCCACCCACTTTGGCCTTTTTCGGCTTAGATTTGCCAGGGCAAGTCTACTGTTTCGACTGGTCATCGCTGTGTTATCATGCTTTCATCTACGGTTACGAAATTTTGCAACATCGCCAAACTCTCCTTTGAAATTGTCACACTGTCGCGCTTGTTATCAAAAAAGTGCGGCACCCATCTGGAAAATGACTTCCTCATATTCGAAAGTTTATGCAAAATGTTCCGTGTCCGTTCGGTTGAGATGGGCATAGCCTCAGCAATGTCGTGCACTTCAACTCGCCGATCGTCCAAATGCAATCATACCATGGATTTTATCGACGATTTCTGGCGTTATAACCTCAATTTGAGGACCAGAACGTTCGTAGTCTTTTGTGGTCATACTACCACAACGAAAATCAGTAAGCTACTTGTAAATCGTTCCAATCGATGGTGAAGAGGCCCCATAATGTTTAACAAGCGATGTTTTGGTTTGCGTAATGTTTTTTCTACACATAAAACAATGTTCAATCAAGACGCAAAATTTCCTTCTTCTCATCTCCACAAAAAATGTCAAGGTTACTTTCTTTCGATGGGTGTCAAAACAGAACATATCAATTTTCGATTGTGGCGCCATCTGTTTTGTTTTTCAAGGTCTTTTCACCTTGCCTACGTACGATGCTTATCAAGTTAAAAATTTTGAACATTGTATCAATTTATCTGTATACAGGGTAGGAGAATTACTCTAAATTTAATAATTAGAAAATATTTAAAAAGTTCGTATACACTTATGTGCGCAAATGCTTTGTTATGAAGTAAGTGAGTGTTGAAATATGCTAAAAAATATATTATTTTCAAAATATCTTCCAGAGTAAGAGAGATATTGGAGCGAAATTTCGTACACGACATATTTCCATTAACAGTCATAAAACGTGATGATGTGTTGTTTCTCAGGTAACCAGTAGCTGAGAAATGGGGATCTAGTCAAATTAAATTGGTAAAAATTATAGTAGGCACGGTAATACGCATCTGGGCAAAATGAAGTGTATTAACATTTAAAAAAAAAAAATTTACACTGAATAAACAAACCTCTCTAGATTTTCTCGACTTTTTTACTCACCTACCTAACAGTAGTAAAATTAGTATTCATTGACGTATGAAAAAAATCATACATACATCAATACAAATTATTATTATTGTTTCATTTGAATCGAGAAGTTGAAGAAGGTGCTCGAAATGACCTCCATGAACTTTAATAAATGCTCTACATCTTCGTTGCATTGAATCACGTGTTCTTTGTAATTTGTCTGAACTATTCCTTATAATAATAATAATAATGTTTATTCTGTAAATATCGATATACAATACATAGGTTAGGCAATCTTTATAATGAAGATAAGACGTTTTATACAGACAAACATAGGCATCCCACTAAAACCGAAGTTGTGCGTGGGTATTCTTCCTGCTAAGACATGATATGCACATATATATATATATTTTAGGCCCTTTTTTCGCTATTTGTATGCTAGTATGCTATATGAGTAATGAACATATTCAATCAGTGCCTAAGGCCCTTAAAAACAAACTTATTAAGTGAAACATCATCCAACAAGTTTGGTAATTCTTCTTGCACAAATTGCGCGTATGTATGTCCTGTCAACATATGCGGTAGGAAATATGGTCTGATTAGATAGTCTCCAGTCCAAACATTAAGAGAAAACATTATCATAAAACGTGATGATGTGTTGTTTCTCAGGTAACCAGTAGCTGAGAAATGGGGATCTAGTCAAATTAAATTGGTAAGAATTATAGTAGGTACGGTAATATGCATCTGGGCAAAATAAAGTGTATTAACATTAAAAAAAAAATTTACACTGAATAAACAAACCTCTCTAGTTTTTCTCGACTTTTTTACTCACCTACCTAACAGTAGTAAAATTAGTATTCATTGACGTATGAAAAAAATCATACATACATCAATACAAATTATTATTATTGTTTCATTTGAATCGAGAAGTTGAAGAAGGTGCTCGAAATGACCTCCATGAACTTTAATAAATGCTCTACATCTTCGTTGCATTGAATCACGTGTTCTCTGTTATTTGTCTGAACTGTTCCTTATAATAATAGTAATAATGTTTATTCTGTAAATATCGATATACAATACATAGGTTAGGCAATCTTTATAATGAAGATAAGACGTTTTATACAGACAAACATGGGCATCCCACTAAAACCAAAGTTGTGCGTTGGTATTCTTCCTGCTAAGACATGATATGCACATATATATATTTTTGGCCCTTTTTTCGCTATTTGTATGCTAGTATGCTATATAAGTAATGAACATATTCAATCAGTGCCTAAGGCACTTAAAAACAAACTTATTAAGTGAAACATCATCCAACAAGTTTGGTAATTCTTCTTGCACAAATTGCGCGTATGTATGTCCTGTCAACATATGCGGTAGGAAATATGGTCTGATTAGATAGTCTACAGTCCAAACATTAAGAGAAAACATTATCATAAAACGTGATGATGTGTTGTTTCTCAGGTAACCAGTAGCTGAGAAATGGGGATCTAGTCAAATTAAATTGGTAAGAATTATAGTAGGTACGGTAATACGCATCTGGGCAAAATAAAGTGTATTAACATTAAAAAAAAAGTTTACACTGAATAAACAAACCTCTCTAGTTTTTCTCGACTTTTTTACTTACCTACCTAACAGTAGTAAAATTAATATTCATTGACGTATGAAAAAAATTGTACATACAGCAATACAAATTAATTGTTTCATTTGAATCGAGAAGTTGAAGAAGGTGCTCGAAATGACCTCCATGAACTTTAATAAATGCTCTACATCTTCGTTGCATTGAATCACGTGTTCTTTGTTATTTGTCTGAACTGTTCCTTATAATAATAGTAATAATGTTTATTCTGTAAATATCGATATACAATACATAGGTTAGGCAATCTTTATAATGAAGATAAGACGTTTTATACAGACAAACATGGGCATCCCACTAAAACCAAAGTTGTGCGTTGGTATTCTTCCTGCTAAGACATGATATGCACATATATATATTTTTGGCCCTTTTTTCGCTATTTGTATGCTAGTATGCTATATAAGTAATGAACATATTCAATCAGTGCCTAAGGCACTTAAAAACAAACTTATTAAGTGAAACATCATCCAACAAGTTTGGTAATTCTTCTTGCACAAATTGCGCGTATGTATGTCCTGTCAACATATGCGGTAGGAAATATGGTCTGATTAGATAGTCTACAGTCCAAACATTAAGAGAAAACATTATCATAAAACGTGATGATGTGTTGTTTCTCAGGTAACCAGTAGCTGAGAAATGGGGATCTAGTCAAATTAAATTGGTAAGAATTATAGTAGGTACGGTAATACGCATCTGGGCAAAATAAAGTGTATTAACATTAAAAAAAAAGTTTACACTGAATAAACAAACCTCTCTAGTTTTTCTCGACTTTTTTACTTACCTACCTAACAGTAGTAAAATTAATATTCATTGACGTATGAAAAAAATTGTACATACAGCAATACAAATTAATTGTTTCATTTGAATCGAGAAGTTGAAGAAGGTGCTCGAAATGACCTCCATGAACTTTAATAAATGCTCTACATCTTCGTTGCATTGAATCACGTGTTCTTTGTAATTTGTCTGAACTATTCCTTATAATAATAATAATAATGTTTATTCTGTAAATATTGATATACAATACATAGGTTAGGCAATCTTTATAATGAAGATAAGACGTTTTATACAGACAAACATGGGCATCCCACTAAAACCGAAGTTGTGCGTGGGTATTCTTCCTGCTAAGACATGATATGCACATATGTATATTTTTGGCCCTTTTTTCGCTATTTGTATGCTAGTATGCTATATAAGTAATGAACATATTCAATCAGTGCCTAAGGCGCTTGAAAACAAACTTATTAACTTATCTAACCTGATCATATAAAGTTATAAAGTATGATGGTAGAAAATAAGTAGACAATATGGTATTATGCTTTCATTATTCGCTATTATTTGTGATTATATTATGAACAACATCCCTATTCAGGTCTAGCAAATACCTTTTGAAAATTCTTTTCACAATGTTTATATTATTCATTTTCCGTATATACATCCTGTGTATTTCAGGTAGATAGTTGAATATTTTACTGCTGGGGTTATATGTGTGTTGTCCAATGTTTTTTCTTGTTACAGTGACTTGTACGTTGCCTCTAGATTTATTTCGGGTGTTATAGTTATGTTCGAGATTTTGAAGGATTTTTTTATTCTTGTAAATAAATAATATAATGTTATACATGTATAGTTGTCTTATATCGAGTACTAGTGAATCCCTGAAAATAGAGTTTGATGAATAATCTTTTTTCCTGTAATACTTTATGCTGATTTTTTTTTTGTTGCAATACTTCCATTTTTTTAAGGTGAATGTCAAGTGAGCCACCCCAACTGAGAATGGCATATTGCAGGCTAGATTGTACTAAGGCTTGATATATCGTTTTAAGGTGTGTTGTATTGAGGATTGATATAGATATTTGAATTCATATAACATATACCTGAGAGTATTCGAAACGTTTCTAACATGTATATCCCATCTGAGGTGGGGAGCTATCGTGATACCTAGATATTTGATGTGACTTGCTCTGATAATTTTCATGATTTTTCCTTGATTGTTAACTTCTAATCCATCAAAATTCGGCAACTGGTTTCTGTAGCTCGCGAATGGCAAGAAGTGCGTTTTCTCAAAATTGATTGTTAGTGATTTGTGATAAAACCGGTCTTTGAGTATGTTAATTTGAACCTCCACTTTTAATTTGAGTTTTTTCCAGTTTTCGGCTGTAAATATCAGCAAAGCTCATGATAGAACCACTTCACGCCAGGGTGAGTAAGCTGTTTATATATGAGGAAAATAGCAGAGGGCCAATTGCAGTGCCTAGTTCCCAAAACTAGTTTCTGCTCCTGTGCTGAGAACATTGTTAATTTTTACAGCCTGCTTTCTGCCAGTCAGGTAGCTTTTTAATAGCTCTTGGGAATTACCTCTTATACCTGGGCAAATTAGTGCCTCCAATAACTGAATGTATTTGTGAACTAGAAAGTGTATGTATATAGTCATGTTATTTTTCACCAAAGGGAAGTATTGTGGAATTTGAGGATCTGCTATACAGACTCGAAACTCACATTAAACTGAGGAAGGCAGAAACCATAATTGCAGGAGATCTGAATGCTAAGTCCACGATATTTGAAACTAATGTCACTAATAGCAGGGGACTAATCCTAGAAGAGTTGGTTGGGACTAAAAACCTGGTTGCAATGAACACTGTAACACGAACGGAAGCTCGACAATTGACGTTACTATGGCGACATTCGGAATTAATAGATACATGAAGGTATGTTGATTCCGAGGTCGAAAACATGAGCTTCCACCGGACCATCAGGTCCGACCTAACTACGATGAACACCTCTGTGGAGGCATAATAGCAGGAAGAGCTGCACTGATACTCGCGACCCAAATAAGAAACAGGTGCAACAAGTATATCCACAAGAAAAAATTGATTGAAAATCTCAGGAAGATCTGTATCAAGGATTGCAGGATCCTGGCAAGAAAGAATGAGACATACTACAAAAGAACAGACAAATTCCAGATACTGACACGTTACAAAACCAGCAAACAGAATCTTAGACGGGAAATTGAGAATAGCAAACGAAAGGCATGGAGAAAACTGTGTAATGACCTTGAGCAAGACATTTGAAGAAAACGCTACCAAATAGAAACTAACAAGCTGCATATGAGGAGAAGGACCACTCTGAACGATCACTAGATACAGAAGATAGTAGAAACCCTGTTCCTCAACATCCAACGGTGATATGGCAGAAGGTTCCATTTCCTTCCTTATGATATCAGATGCCCGTATAATATTTTTTGGAGCTCGTTCACATTTTCATACACAATCGACTTTACATATCCTCAGAGGAAGTAATCTGAATAATTACAGTCGGATGATCGTGTCGGCCACTGTACTGATCCTCCTCTGCCGATCCATCTACTCGGAAATATGTCGTTCCATATTTGTTTGAAATTGAGTCTGAATTGTGCCGGAGCCCTATCATGCATGTATCACATGCATTTTCGAATATTAAGTGATACATCATCCAACAAGGTAGTAATTCTTCTTGCACAAATTGCGCGTATGTATGTCCTGTCAACATATGCGGTAAGAAATATGGTCTGATTAGATAGTCTCCGGTCCAAACATTAAGAGAAAACTGATGGTATCGGTATTCGCAAAATCGCCACTCATCAATTAATGACTATCGCTTATGAATCTGAACATACGTAATTCCTCAGTATTGTTACCGCGACAGAGATGACTAATGTAGCAGATAAAAATTCCACTGGTATGGACTCAAATTCTAGTAACTATGCTACAACATTCCATGTCGATTCGAGCTATGTTCGAATTTTCAGTCTGAAGTATAAAGACGATACCGATAAAATCACTATCTACTATTCACATTGTTCAAACTCATTCGAATGCAAATATCAGATATTTGAAATTACCCGAACTTCAATATCTCGTATTATAATTGGTCCGGTAATAGCCTTTTGTTCGAGATTCATTCACAAAATGAAGCTAAACGTAATTTATTCCAAATCCGAATAAGCAGAACAGAGAATTTTTCGATATTATAAAATCAATGATTATTATACTTACACGAACCTATTTCCTCATAAATCATATTTATGAATGATACGTACAACTTATTCGATGTAACCATACGATTTTTCCGGCGAATAATTGCACATACGTCATCATAGTCGAGTCAAAAAAAATGTGAAAAAATGGGAGTCATTACTAAAATTTTATAGACCGCTCGAAAATGATAAATTCTTCTTGTATCGTGTTCAGGATGGCTATCACATCATTAGTTGGAAAAGGAAGGGGGGCTCGTCATTATTGCTGTTAATAAGCAATGAAAAATCATTTTCAATTAACAAATGAAATGTCTTTTATAACAAATGTAATATTTCGAGCTCTTTTAATCCAAAGCTTCTGAAATTTGATATCAGATGTCTTCTAGTCCTCTGAACTCGAATCTGATGTCGGAAAATGAAAAATCCGGCCCGTTTGCTATCAATTTGGAAAATTATACCAAATTTCCCTCGGACTTGAGTGGTATCGAAATAATAAGATGCTGTGATGTGTCTCGGTACAAATTTCACTGAAAGAAAAAAATGTTGGAAGGTGGGTGGAAAATTGCATCGTTTTCCTTCATATTCGTTCCTAGTCCAGCGTGTCAATTAAAACGTTTTTGTGATAGCTGGCCATTATTTTATGATCATCGAATCAAAACCGACTGGAGTTTTCTTGGAAACTCCGAAAATTTAAAGTTTTCCATATTTACGTGACAATCTTTGATTATTTTATTTTACTAAAGATTTCAGTCAGTGTTATTGGAATAATGAGTTACCGTGATTGTTCTCGGTACAAATTTCACTAGAAGAAGGGAAATTCTGGCAAAATGGTGGAAAATTGCTCGGTTTTCCTTCATATTCCTGCCTCGGGCACAATGGTCACAAAATCAAAATCAACTACAGTTTCCTAAGAAACTCCAAAAAATTTGAATTTGTCATATTTACACGACGATATTCAATTGTTATTTTATTTTCGAAAATATTAGACTATTATCATGTCAAAGTATTTGAAGAATGTTTTATTATGATATGTACAGTACCTTTTTCGAAGCAGGTAAAACTGAGCAGATATTTTCGAAGCATCAATGATGATACGTATACCATAGAGATCCCATACACAAAATCTCTATGACGTGGATACGTCAACGCGTACGGAGAAGACAGTAGCTATCTTCGAATGTGGAGGGCAAGGAACAGGCATACTGGCAATAGTACCTGAGATGCGGCTGTAAGATCACTTAATTTCTCATATTTTATTCTATAAAACACGTGTACTCTATGAAATATCGATTTGTATTAAAACAATTATGAAATTATGCAAATTAAGTCAACGTATATTTGTATTCGAAAAAAAATTGTCAGCTGAGTAACTTAAAAATCTGATTCACAATAAAACGAACAGCTCACGGGCTTGTGGTGAATTCAAGATTCAAGATTCTCGATAATATGAAAGTCGAGGCTATTTTATATATACCCGAGTAATATCATCATCATTATATGGATGTTCCAATACAATACATACATCATACTATCTGCGGAAAGTCATGATACACTTTGCTCCTTTGTTATACAAATAGCTATTGATATGTTATAAATTAGAACAATGTAGACAGAAACATATTCAGCTTACAAGCCATACTCATTGTAAATGTCATAGTATTCAATTGAATTATAAATCGATCCGTAAACTATTGAGAACAACATCAATTTCACTAATACTATAGATAATTAAATTGCTATATAATATTCAGGATATGGTTTTGCGACAATGAGAGGAGAGCATTTAACTTTTCGCCATTCCTCACACCGCCAGGAGGACTTAACACGATCGGCTTTCTTGTTATTGTAATAATATTCATTATTTTTCTTCTTGTGATATCAATAGATCGATAAGCTCTGATTTCTTTCTGACGAGATGAAAATTCGAATAATGTTCAAAGTTCACCTGAAAAAAATTTAAAATGAACACTCAAAAATTGTTTCTATTAAATACTACTCCTAACAATTGTATTTTATATCATTTATGTTCCTATCAAATGTATTTCCTACCATAAAATACTCGATCAAATATACGTTCTTCAAAAGCTCATTCTTCTGTTTTCCGATCAAAAGAGTTCTATATCATTTTCCTCTCGATCCAATTTCCGCCACCAATTGAAGATTTGCAGGAATCATGTCATTCCCCCAATAAACATTCTAACATTCAAGCTAAGCGATCAATTCCGAGATTTACTGTTGGCATAATTCATTGAATTCGAAAAATACAGGTCTCCATGGCGACCTGAATGGGTTTTGCACGTAACAGTTCGCTGCTTTTTTTAATAAATAATCGCAATTTTGTATAGGAACTTTTCCCAAATTTCCTTACGGAATATCAATTCCATTCCCGTAGTACCTCATATCTTTTTTAGTGAGGATCAATCGGCCAATCTGAAATATGTATGGGGGGATATGAACAAGACAGGTCAATCAGATTTGGAATTTGCCACTTTTATGACACGTTCACACTACACAATTCCACAATTTTCCTTCGCATTCTCATAATGCATTAGTACATTAGTAAGTAATCAAGAAATCATGTACGTTCATGGATAAGTTTTGAAGATAATCGCAATGGAGGAAGAAAGGCATTGCAAAAGCCATATACCTATATTTTTTTCAAATTGTTGGGAATAAATGTAGAGTTGTTTCATCATATCCACTCTCAGTTTTGACTTAGAAACCAAAATTGCCAAAAAATTCGGGTATTCTATCAATAGCAAAGTTGATATCCACTATCAACTTTCGATAGAACCGGAAGTAGAGGAAGATTGAAGACATTCCAGAATTGTAGGTGTGTTTTGAAAAACTGTTACACGATATTGCTTTTAACTCTGAGGATACGTCTAGATGGTAGGTTCAAATCGAACATTCTGTATATAGAACGATGTTAATTAGATCTTCCAAACCTGACTGAATAGAGAGCTCACAGGTTGAGAAAGGCAACTCGCAAAAAAATTAATTCGTTCAAACATATTAGACCTATTTGCCTGGCGCAATGCAGTGAGAGACAAACTTTTCCCGCATTAGTAATTGCCTGCTAACATTTGCTTTCCGTCGCTTCAACAGAGCAAATTATTTAAGGCCTTCGGCCCTAACTGCAGGAAGGGTACAAAAATCTTTCCTCGGGGACTCTACATCTTACGCTTCCCGTTGACTGTGGCTTTTATTTGTCCGCAATTCACTAAATTCGGAGAGATGAACATTGTCGCCAAATGCCGAGATAGTTCATTGTGTTCATTTGAAATGTCTGGAGTAATTTTCATAAACACTTTTATCACTATGTCTGAATAAAATCTTATACATAGATCAAGTTGAATATCCCTTCACATTAGACAATTTACTGCAACCTGTATAGCTGTACTGATAGAGGTTCTGAGTCAGATCGATAGGTAGTCCCAAGAGAAAACATATCAGAATTTCAAGCTTCTCAATGGATGTATCCATCAAATTTGAAGACAGCATCAAACTGTACATCTGATTTCAATATTTATGAACAATCATCTTTGTCGGCGGTTTCTTTGAACATCCGAACACACATGCATGCTTACGCATGCATTTTTGCCTTAGCTTTCTTTGTCAATACAAGACCGTCTCATATCCGCAAACAATGCTCAGAACAAATATTTCCTAACTGCAATTAGTAGGGTTTCCTCGGGTCCTATTCTTGGTCCGCTACTTTTTCTAGTGTATATTCAAGAACTACCTCTTTGCTTAATACCTAAAACATTCGTGTATGCTGATGCCACGAATTTTTTCGCTGATCCTTCTATTTATTAAGATTCCTTGAAGTCCGACTTACATTCCCTGACCGTCTAGTGAGGAACATGGCGAATGTAACTGAATATCAAAAATGCTCTGTATAGTCCAGTAAATTAATTTACCCACGCATATTTTTATACAGGCTCTGAACTTATGAAACTTGGTGGCTAGATGCACAACGTGTCCCAGATGTTTTGTGGCTAGCTTCTGATTTCAAGGTGTACTTTTAACTTCCTGCTTTTTTGGGGACAAAAATGTGCAGATTGCGCCAGTAAACGTGTTCAAAATAGATTGGACAGTGTAATGTTTTGGATGTTAATAAATTATCATTTAATGTTCATTTATCTATCCGATAACTGTTGTGATATATTTTATCTCAAAAAGAGACAACCTCTGACCCTTGTAGTTTGATAGACCAAGCTGAGTATGTCAATGCGGTGGCGAGTCGTTGGAGAAGCACGTTTCTCGACATTCGGAGGAAAGTTGAACGTGAAGATGATCATCTTGAGTGTGACTTTTGACAACGTGAGATCGATAAAAATCAATTATGTTGTTCTATAGTAATTCTCTAACTTGAAAGTTTAGTTAGTTGTGGATAGATATTATTATGATATTTTGATTGTTCTGATTACGAAATATCAATGTGATATTCGCTATTTGAACTTCTACATTTTCATTTATTGAACTTATCACTCTTACATACCAAGATCATTTTTTCTTATATTTGGTTTCATGTAATTGAATGCAAAACTATATTTCTTCATATCGTCACTGAATAGAGTATTAAATTTGTTGATTATCTATATTGTTCATATCGTTTCATTACGGCTTGTTTAACCCGATAAATGAACCACGTCGTTTCGTGGTATTCCGTAGCACCTTGAAATGACATTCTTCATGATAAATTTGATGCGGTAAGGGCATTTGATGCTGAAGTATTAGTGATAACTGATATTTGATCTGAGTGAACATAAATGAAGCCAAATTTCTCAGTTACTGCTTGATAGGAGCGAATTTTCTGATATTATTATTTGGACATTTAGAAACGACAATATTACTATTCCGAGTTTCATAACTTTTTTTTTGCATAACTATAACCAGTCAACTATTCATTTTCATTCAGATTTCAATATTGTAAGAATCGTTATTCTCTGCTTCACAAATTTCCTGTAATTAATTCATTCTCTTCAAGGCTTGAATTCCGTTTTATAATTTTGAATAGATATACATCTTGGGTAGACAACACAATTAGTTGTCAGATTATTTTGATTATTTCTGCTGATTTAATTATTTGTCCCTCGAATTTGAGGTCAAGATACTGCTCGCATTGTCTATATTCCAGGGTTTAAACGATAGAGACGTCTCCTTCCTTTTCCCTCCCATGTAGCAGGAGAGATTCCTGGTAGAGAGCTTAGTTTAGACTTCATAAAGCTCTCCCAAGTTTCGAAGACGGTAACATTTCTCGGTTGGATTAACCAAATTCTCGGGATCATCTGTTTGTGATCTCTGACCAAAATCATTGTCTACAAATTAACTTCTCCAACTCAAACTTTGATTCAAAACTCATTTTTCTTCCTTTAAATGGAACCGATTATTTCTTTGTGAAATCAAGATAATTTTGTTTTCTATTATAACTCCCCGAATGAATAAAACCAAATTGTTGAAACTTGTTTTTGTTTTTTCTAATATCACCAACATTTATCCACCTCGTGATGCTAGAAATTCTTGATTGAAGACTATTTCGTATCTTTTCGTAAAGCAGTTGGCGCTCGAAAAAGCAGTCCTATTCAATCAAGAACTGAAGGAAACGTTTGATTATGAGCCCTGAGATTAATTAATACCGTGAGCTGGTTGCGATTATCAGTGATACGAGAGGTTTTTTCAAAACCTCACAACAGATGGTTGACTCCTCATTAACATTAACATTGCTCACTTTTATTTCACACCTTCATGATATATTCCACTGTTCATCAATGAATATTTATTTTATGTCATTTTCAATGAGCTTTACTAGCATTAGCCTCAACTCTAATCACCATATGATAATAATGATAATAATAATAGAAAGTTGAGTGGCGGCAAGTATTTCCCTCCGATATACATGTCAAATGTAAACGTGGCCTCAATACATTCCGAAAGTGTATTTTCTAGACTGCTGGTGCAGTCATGTGCAGGAACGTTCTCATGTAAATAAGCTAGGTATTGCAATTCCTCCTCCCCGAGAAGGGACTGAAAGTGTCGTCGCACTCTCTAAAGCGGGGGCGGAACAACCAATGATTGGACCAGAGCCAACCTGTGGATTTTCTCATGCCACAGCAAAATCTGTAATCCAAAAATGACTCAAGACTGAGCACCGTTCCTACTGAAGGAAATTTTCTCGTATGTCGTACTCCAAGCTACTATTGGGAGATCTCGAGCAGCAACGAGTGGGTAATCTGCTGACGTTCAGCAGACAAGAAATATGGAATCTTATTGCATTCCTGACCGGCTACGCCTCATGCAACAAGCACCTCTGTACAATGAGTCTGGTAGATCAGACATCGGACATACCTCGGAGACAATGAAACTATACCCGAGGAAATCAAGTACCCCCTACATCTGGCTACTGAGTTTCATAGAATACACCGGATTGATGTGGAGATAGCAATATGTGAAGGCACAATGGGACTCTAATGACCGCAGTGCAGTGGAACTCCCCCTGAGGAGGAGAACAACCTCACGGGGGACTTCCCCTCCTCGACACACAAAAATTTCTCCTCACTGCAGACGCAGCGATTGTGGACGAATATTGAAAAAATATTAAGCTGGAATACGACACGATCAAGTGTGAATCGATAATCACTTCACTTTGATCCATACACGCATCGAATGTAAATGTTTTATAGAAACTGGGAACTCAAAATATGCATCCGCTTGCTTTGTAGATGTCGCCAGAAAGTTTTAATAGCTACACTTCCACGATTTTCTGGTAACCTCCTATAATTTTTATATGCAACACACGCAAGGAAAGCTTGATTAAATTCTGTTTTTTGTTGATGTAATAAATTCAACTTTCGTCGGTATTTGCCTCTCGTGGCAAGAGTTAATTGCATAACGGAGGCTCAAACAAAAATAATAAAACTCTTCGGAATTATTATACCATCATATTTATGAACTGCACTTTAGAATTTTGTTAGCATCATTATAAACTCATTCAAAATATCAGTTGAACTAGGCATTATCATGATCAAAATTTAAATTATGAAAAATTCTGTCGCTTCACCCTTTCCTATGTGATATGAAATTTTATTCATATATTTTAATTGTATTTTCCGATACCCGAATCTTCACAATTGAAAATATATGACAACAACTATAAATATTTATTGGTGGACAAAGAAAAGAGGTGGTCATTCTTAAGTATAGGATTACATGATGAGAGTTATTATACTCTACTAATGATGATTGTCTATGTAATAACAGACTAGGTATAGGAATAACTAACCAGGACATATAGTTTGTTGAGTAAATAATACATTAACTAGTTTCAAATAATGGTCTGTTTCATCATTACAGTATAATATTGTTTTCATGTTATGAATTTCGAGAGATTCCATCAAGTTCAGTTACGATCCTTTATCATCTGTAGTATTTTAAATAATTGTGTCTGATTCAGGAAAGGAATGGTTATTATCGAAAAAGTGGTTCGTAAATGTGGAACCTGTTTTAAAACTCTAACGCATGCTTCTAAGATGTGTAAAGCGGCATATGGGAAAGAACGCGAGAGCATATAGCAAACGTAGTATTTCCTTTTTCTGACTCATACGGCACGTTTCTAAAGTTTCTACATAGCCTCCATAGCGGTCAAACGATGACTTCGGTTTACCCAAACAGTTTACAGCTCACTGAGCTCATTCACTCACTCTTACTCACACTTTTTGGTCATATGCGCAGCGTACAGACCAACCTTCTAGTATGTTCAACAAACACACGAGGGCAAGTGGAAAAGCTCCTGAAACATAAACCAGATGACGCCACAAGCCACAACCGAAAGTCCCATGTAATATTTGTGACGTACCATCTTCAACTAGAACGTATTACAATTTTTTGACACCCAACGCCTTTGAAGATGTTTGTAAACATGGGAAAAGTGATACTCGCGTCTTGATTAAACATTATTTCCTGAGTGAAAAGAACATCACGCAAACCAAAGCATCGCTGGTTGAACATCATGGAGACTCCTCATCATCGATTGAAAAAACGATTCACAAGTGGCTTCTGTGGTCGTTTGACCACAAAGAACTCTTAACGTTCTGGTAGTCAATTGAGGTTACAACAGAAATCGTCTATGAAATCCATGGTATGATATTGGACGATCGGCGAGTTAGAGTGCACGAGATTGCAGAGGCTATGGTCATCTCAACCGAACGGGTAAGGAACATTTTGCAAAAATTTTTGAATATGAGAAAGATATCTGCCAGATATTTGCTGCATTTGCTCTCTGTTGACTACAAAGTCGTGGCGACAGTTTCTTAGAATGCACATGGTATCGTCCATATCAATTGCCTTGAAAAGGGCACAACAATCACCAGCGTATAATATTCAGAGCTTATAATGGATCGATTCGACGCCAATTTGAAGCGAAAGCGGTCGAATTTGGCAAAGAAAAAAGTGATTTCCTATCAGAACAACGCACATGCGCACAGGTCTACAGTCGCAATAGCAAAGTTGCATAAATCGCGCTACGAATAGTTTATCATCCACCACATCCTCTAGATTTGCGATTTTTATCTATTTCCAAACTTGAAGACATGGCTCGGCGAAAAGAGATTTGGCTCCAGTGATGAGGTTATCGCTGAAACAAACGCCTATTTCGAACGATTGTCGAAATTATTCGGAAGAGATCGAAAAATTAGAAAAACGGTGGACTAAGTGTATCGGGCTACGAGGAGAACATGTTGAGAAATAAAATAAGTTTTGCCTGTATAAATCATTTCTTGTTTAGTTTCTTAGGGACTCTTCACCCGGTTCTCGTAATCAAAAATAAGCGTCCTGTTCGCATTTCAACAGGACTGCTCACGAACTTCAGATTTATCAACTGATGTAGGTGTCCTGTCTTCATTAAGACTGGTTGAGGCGTAGCCAAGTGGAGTCGCTCCTTGAATCGACTCATATTGTGTGTTCTCGTGTATCGGCCAAACGGTGCATGCAATCCACTTGAAATTTCGATACAAACTAGCTATTATGCTCGAAATGAACTAGCATCAAAATTCAAAGTCTTACCTTGAGCCGTTTTTCAGTTATTGAGCAGAGCGCTCCATCGAATAATGGACGTATTCACATTGGTTGGTGCACTGTTCGGTGCGCTAACTGTCTGGTCGATTGTAAGAAGAAATAGACTGAAGTGTCTGTGCTGTTGCAGCAGTACACTGGAACCTCCTTATTCTTGCTGAAAAGTTGACGTCGGCATTTTTTGCTTAAATTAGACTTTTTGCGAACATAATTTAATAGTTATTATATGAATTATGTTCTAATTCACAATTAGCTTCGAATGCTGTATACCTATGAGTATGATGTTCCGCAATATTTTGGACTTTTTCCAAAATATGTAACACCAGCAATTCTCTCTTCTGCTTGAATTTCAATAATATGTACTTGGAAAGAAACTGGAATAAGAAATGTTTATTAATGTTACCTGGTGAATCACTAAAAATGAATGGGTAGCCTTCAAACTATATTTCAAATTTGAAAATAAGTAATAATTAGCAATAACAATAAATTGATAAACGTGTAAAATTCCCTCTACAAATATTGCCTAGTTATGATAGGTCCTATCACTATTTACCGTGTCAGTAAAATGGAGAAGTGTCATATAGATTCGAAGCTTATGGTAAATTTGTTATGAAACATGATTGCACACGTATTTGATAAAGTACATGCAACGAAAGCCGCATATCTGTTTGAATTAGCGATTACACGTTAAAAAGTCCGTTTGCGTACAACGGGATTTGTTAGCCTTTTGATAAGAGACTACGAAGAGTAAAGCAAGAGTTGAAGCATGGGTCATATTTGCAGCACCTGGCTCGAATACTAAGCAGGACTTTAATGTAGGAGTGGATGTTACATAAAATTTCTATCAGAACGTGTTTTAGACGGCTCGTTAATATCAAAAGTAACACAAACAAAGGAGCCATGAGGCCAGATTTGGTTTATTTCTTCTCCCTACTGCAATTAAAATTCTAGAACATCACTAGACGTGGTTGTGTAACTAAGCCTATTATTTCAGGTGACCATTAAATATTCTTTCAGATGCTCGAAATGCATCTCCGAATTAGAGGTGTTTTATAAAACCGAATGTGGTTTGGATGGAAATGTTATGAAATTGTATTATAGTACGGAGTTCGAGCCTCTTGATGCACAAGACATCAGTATCCATTTTTTACATTTTCATATGAAGTTTGAATTTGCAAACTTATCAAAAAATGTTTAATATATCTAACGCATAGATGACTAATATGTGGCTGCTTCTGATTAAACATCGTATCAAGTTTTGGTTTGATATTCGACATAGCCACCCTCAGCTTCTTTTCCATTCCAAGTTTGTTTCTATATTTTCTCGAAATTGAAGAAGTAGGAAAACGAATTCAGTAATCGTAAGAAATAGGAGAAGACATCAATATTTGAATGGCTCCTGCTTAAATGAGAGGACAATTATAGAAAAGTTTACTACAGAAATGTATTACGAATTGATAACAAAATTTGATTTCCCTAGAAAAGTTGAAGGAATTTGTTACGCTTTCTGTAGATGTTGATCGCTGGATGTCACTAATTCCTAGTCACCCTACTCAATATCTTCTTCTGTGGACACCCATTGTGTAAACATCCCACAAAAACGTCACTCCGGAACTTCATTTTCTTTCAAAAAGCGTAGAACCTTCTACTCTATTTACGTGATAGACAGTTCCATACATAAATGGATCATTGTCATAGTTCAGACTGTCTATGATGAACAACACATAACCCATCAACAAAGTGAGTAACGTTTACATTAGATAGCTGATTTATATCTACAGTGACAGACCACTCCACAATTCAATTCAAATAATAGCCACCCAACTCAACGTCAGAGTAAATTTTTTTTCACGCCCTCAGCTATTTCTACTCATTTTTGGGG
Source organism: Endomychus coccineus (assembly GCA_958510875.1). Taxonomy (NCBI): domain Eukaryota; kingdom Metazoa; phylum Arthropoda; class Insecta; order Coleoptera; family Endomychidae; genus Endomychus; species Endomychus coccineus. Next base: position 37,203,837 of record OY294068.1, read on the forward strand.
AATGACATCTCAGCGGTGGAGCCGACGCCTTCTCCTACGGAAATAAGCTGTTTCTGTGGGTGTGGCTTGAGAATCAGATATATTTCTAATATTTCCCCTAAATTGAAGATTGAGCGAATTAAGTTTCTCGAATACTACTAAGTATGAGAGTGTAACATGGCTCTCTCTCTTCTCTCTCTCTCTCTCTCTCTCTCACTCTCTCACACATACGTTGAAGTTCGATCCCAATCATTGATTACCCAGAACAAACGTGAAAAATGTCATTGAGACTTACCCTTCCGTTTCACAAAACACTTAAGATTTAACACAAGTAAGGCAAGTGAAATCGTAAACGCTAATGTTGATCAGATGAGTCGTGATCAACAACAACAATGAAATTTTATGATAAAGATAACAATTAAGTGATAATGACAATGATAAAAGAATATTATAAGCTTTATTACTAATTAAAATGAAAAAAAAAATATAATCGAAATCTGAACTCAAATGAAACAAACCTAGATAATGTAAATGAACTGAAAGACAGAAATAAAACTAAGATTATTGAATCAATTTTCCAACCAGGATGAACCTAGGGGATCGGAACTAAATAAAAAGATTCGAATGTGCTATTTAACAAGAACCTTGAAATCAAATACTACTCTGACTTAGCGAAATCCACCCTTTTTTACGAAAACACTCTGAAGAAACTGTATCGTGTAGTGGACTGTATCAATTATTAAAGACGCTTAAACGTTGTAACAAATGTATATATTTGGATATATGTAACAGATAACTGAACACTATGTTTACAATAACGAAATATATAATGTACAGGTATAATACAAACTACTCAAGTCTTTCTACCCGTTCATGTCTTACACCCTCTACCACACAGATCTGTCCTTTTCTACCGTTCGCTAGAGGACTGGCTATGAAATGATAAACAGACACATAAACACACAATGATATACAGGTATTATTATGAACAGAAACTATTAAGTTGAATTGATTGAAATTAACGAATAGTCACGTGATTTCTAAAGATAATGATTCAAGATAGAAAACATGACTGAAGGTCTTTCGCATTTTGGTTGATATTCATAATGCGTCCTTTTTCTTAAAAACCAAACTACAATTAGGGAAGGAATTGTTTAACCAATTATTTTACATATAGTGATCCTGCTTTTAATTTTGTACCAATGATATCATTAGTAAATTTGGAAGAATGGTTGAGCCGATAAGAGGTAAGGTAGTTTATAATTCATTTCCTCTCTCATAGGACTCTCATTCAGAATTTCACTTTGAGGATTACTGAACTTATCTGTCCTTTTCTAACTATTACTAACTGATTCCCTTTTCCATTGATCATTTCATCTATAATCAGGACTGTATTGAATTACAATTCCGATGCTAAGATACTACGTTATGTCCCGATTCACGTGTGATACCTTTTGATTTATCATGTAACTTATGGAAAAAAGACGTTTAGAACTTCCATATTACAATCACAGCGAGACTGGAAAAAATTCCACTACCTAAACTTCTTCAGATTAACATCAACATTCATTATCCCTTAGCATTCGTTTTCCGTTCTTTATTGGTTATAATCTTGACAGTTTCATGATTTCTTTTAGGATGAAAAACTTCTATGAAATTGTTGAAACCTTCCATCCCAGCTATGGTATCATAGCACCCTCCTTGAAGCGGTTGTGAACTAATTTGTGTTTAGTTTTGAAATTATTTTACTATTTCTCACGCTAACATTCGTTCTTGATACTAAACAGAAAACATCTGGCAACCCCTATACATTCTTGTTACTTCGCTTTGAGATATTTTGATTTTATATGAAATTATAATTTTCTAAACATGATTCTTTTTTTTTCAATTTGATATAACCTATAATAAATCCTTATTACAAGAGTTTCTTCATTATTAACCAACACAAAGATGGCAATAGAATTAATATATGATCTACTGAAGAGTATCAACTGAAGAGAAATACAACATTGACTATAGAGAAGCTACAGGAAACAATCGACGACCTAGTAGACAGATAATATATATAAGAGAGGTATGTGAATATTGAAGAACCAATTGCAACCAACTACCAGCCAAAAGCTCACAAGAAGGCAAAACGTTTGACAGCTATGTGGAGGTAAAATATGACCCTCAGGTAAGTAAAATTCAAGGTAAGATAGTTGAGGGCTCCTAATACAACATATACTGTAAATTTAAAGGAAATATGCGGAACGACTGTAGAAGACTGTAGAACTGCAAAATTAATATTCACCAATTGATTTTCCAAATATATGTGAAATCGAGAAAATTACCGGTAATGAATCAAGGACGAGTAGCATATAACAATATACTTCCTGCATACTTATTACTAGTCCAGTAAATGAAGCTATTAATATTAAAAATTTTTTGTTATGAGCCGATTTTGATCTGTGAGGACTCATTTCCTTCGTAATGATGTCTAGAACAAAGTGCGAGGGTTTATTTTTCTGACTAATTTCTCATATTGTTAATAAACAATAATTAGTGTTAAACAAATGGGAGCATTATAAGAAAAAATTACAGTACAGGTTTTAAGCAAGTAATTGAATATTTTCAAGTGTTAAAGTAATGAACAAAGGTTCACAAAGCTTACTCAATGTTCATAAAAAATTTGTTAATGAACCATTTGTTAATAAACAATTTGTTAATCTGGTCTGGTTAGGCGATTTTGAACTCGATTTCGGATATTTTCAACTCGATGAACACGAATTTGTTGATATAATTGCAATAAATCGTTCATTTCATTTGTTAATAAACAACTTTTTAATTAACAAATAAACGACAAAATGAAATTAGGTCTGATTATGCGATTTTGGACTCGATTCCGGATATTTTCAACTAGATGAACACGAATACAAATACCATTTCTTTATAAACATATAGAATAAACAATTTGTTGCAATTATTAAATCACCAAATTCGTGTTTATCAAGTTGAAAATGTCCGAAATCGATTCCAATATCGCATAACCAGACCTAATTTAATTTTGTCGTTTATTTGTTAAATAACAAATTGCTTATTAACAAATGAAAAAGATAAAGTATTGCAATTATATTACCCAATTCGTGTTCATCGAGTTGAAAATATCCGAAATCGAGTCCAAAATCGCATAACTAGACCTAATTTAATTTTTTCGTTTATTTGTGAAATTAACAAATTGTTTATTAACAAATGAAATGAACAATTTATTGCAATTATATGAACAAATTCGTGTTCATCGAGTTGAAAATATCCGAAATCGAGTTAATAATCGCATAACCAGACCAGATTAACAAATTGTTTATCAACAAATGGTTCATTAACAAATTGTTTATGAACATTGAGTAAGCTTTGTGAACCCTTGTTTAATACTTTAACACTTGAAAATATTCAATTACTTGCTCAAAACCTGTACTTTAAAATTTTTTCTTATAATGCTCTGAGACACGCATTTGTTTAACACTAATTATTGTTTATTAACAATATGAATAATTAGTCAGAAAAATAAACCCCCGATTTAAATATTCTGGTCGATTTTGGACTTCATTTACTGGACTATACCGTTTCCTATTTCATTATAGAATTTATTCAATAAGGTTATGGTTTTGATCAATTTGTCGCTCAATTGAATAAGTTCATGCCGAATTTAATTGTGAAGATATTAAAAGTTATTCTATCGAATAATTCAGTTCAATATAGTATCAACAAACACTTGATCTAGGTGGTTTGCGCCCAATTAATTAAAATGTTTGAGCTGTTCAAATGGAATGAGATAGGTATAGAGAAAATCAATCGTACTCTCCAGATGAGTTTCGATAGAGCCTTCCAGAGAGAATGAATGCGTGGCGAACATCAATTGGATTGAACTGGAGAACAAAATCAATATACACGGTTTTTGAGATTTTAACAAACTACCAGCTGAAATGTTACAGAGCGATGAAAACCTTTGAAACTTTAGGATTCGGAGAAATTGTAAATTACGCGTCCGCGTATGTCTGAATTTCGTTTCAAATTTAGTCGAATAGACCCGAGTATTTCGAGAACAACGTGAAATGAACTGTTCAACTTATCATTTATGAGAAGAGTGGACCTGAATCATTCCATTCTGTGATTTTTAGTGGTGTTCGATATTGTCACGATTGACCTTTTCAAATAAATTTCAAATTAGTCTCCATTCCATTTGCATACTTCAGAGGATTGATTTTGCCTGTTCTTTCTCTTCCTGCACAGATTCTGATGGGTTGTGTATATATGTGAAATCTTATGAATAACACCAGAAATTCTTAATTCAAATGTTTTTTGAGAGTGTTTTTTTTAATTGAATTTTTGTAAATAAATAATAATAAAGATAGTTGGTTAATTTAGTGTTTGATTCATTTCATTTCATTCAGTGTAAGACATAATTAATTTATTAAGCTACTGCATATAGCTTTTATCGCGGGCTTTGAGCGCGGCGACCGAATCAAGAAATTCCGTAACGGGAAATAATGTAAGACCTAAACACCTAACATGTGTCAAATTAATTAATTAATTTGAAGTTTCTAAAAGTGAGAAATTTCGCTATTTTATACGAATGCTATAACACTCTAGAGCTTTAGACTCCGGGATTTTCACGTGGCCTATCGAAATTAGAAGGTTCGAATTATCTAAAAACATAATTGCATGAACTCCTGAGAGTAACTGTTTTTATTAAGCTATTGCATATATTGCATATAGCTTTTATCACGGGCTTTGAGCGCGACGACCGAATCAAGAAATTCCGTAACGAAAAATAACAGGAACTCGTTTATGTTGCGCTCTCTCGGGTGACTAATATTGAAAAATTGTATATCACGACAAAAACGATAATTCTACATTCAAGTTTTATAATAATCGAAGGCAAGCTGCATCGGCTGCATCTTTGTTGCAAGAATTCAAAAGACTGCCTTTAAATAGTGTTCAGACGTCAGCTCAAAGTGTCTTAGATTTCATTAGTAATAGAAATGGCATTTCAATAATGACTTTCAATTTCCAAAGTCTAAATAGTCACAAATACGATTTACAAGATTCAGTTACGAGACAAACAAATGTGTTACTTCTTACCGAAACTTGCATGGCGCATGATAATCCGATTGAAATACCTAATTTCAATTGTATTGTTCAATTCAAACGAGATACTGTTCCAGAAGGTGTGATATCTATTTACCAAAATAATAATAATGTAACTAATATTATGACTCCGAATATTGGAATAAATATTGCACACGTTAGCGATGTTAATGTTAGGCGCTCATTTGTTGGAGATATATGTGCGTGCTTATGCAAACTTAGAAATGGCCTACACATAGTCATGGTAGCAATTTACATTTCTTCGAATCCAAAAATGGACGAGGTAGAGCATTTTATTCATCGCACTTTACTGGAGTACACTGGAGAAGGGTCGAAAATACTTGGTACAAATGATAAGAAATTTCCACTCATCTTGGCTGGCGATTTCAACATCAACTTTGCTGATAAAAAATCAGAGCGGTTGACAACTTTTCTTTCGGAAAAATTGAATTTGAAAATGAATAATGAGCCACAAGAATCCACAACAAAATATGTGACCACCATTGACGCGGTATTTTCCAGATATTTAGAGGATATCAAGTCTCAAACTTATGTCTCTTATTTCAGTTATTCAGTTACCATAAACCTATAGTTCCAATGGTAACAAATTCCTGAATAACTGGATATTAACTTCTCATTTATTCAATAAAAGAAAAAAAATTGTTTTCTTATCGGTCACCACGCTCAAAAAGTGTAACTTGAATTAATATCAAAGAAAAAACTTGAATGGAAATATCAAAGAAAAAAAAATACTGCATAAATTTTAAAAAATAGATAATTATAATTGCATAAGTTGAGAAAAAATGCTATGCAATAGCTTTACCGCGGCAGTCCCCGAGTGCCACACGTATCTTTTTTTTAATTAAAAATCGAGTTTCTCATGGAATTCCATGTAATGCATCCAACTACCACATCCTGACACTCCGTACTCTATATTCTGGTCGGCGCCTACCAAGTTACATTCATCCTATTCACATTTAATCTGAAGTTTCCCCTGTAATCTATCCTGTTCGCACTAGTTGGTCTTTTTAATATAATCAATCCGTTCTATTTTGCTGAGCGATATGTCGGTAAATAAACTAAATAGATCTGATAAATTCAAAAATAATACTGTTTGTCTTGATTAACTGCATTTGAAGGTTGTAAGTTCAAATTTATACCAAACGAACCGTTGAATTGACTGTCATTTTTGGATGTTTTGGTGGGAGGTTCTTTGAATACTCATTCGAATCTAACTTCACCTTACATCAACCCTGCCAATTGACAGGGAAGTTGGATAAATGACATATAATTTAATTCTAGGACAATGACATTATAATTTTTACAATGTTCAAGCACTGTGAATCAAAAGAGAACACAGTTTTCTTACGTTATTAATTATTATAACCCCACGCCCCACGTTGGGCGCCAGTGTATAGTAGAGCATTTATGGGGTTCCTTGTTAAACAAAATTTATAACTAAAGAAGATTATGTTTTCTTTTAATTCACAATGCTTGGGCATTACATGTGAAAATAAGTCACCGTCTTAAGATTAAAATGAATGAAATTTCTCCAACTTCCCTGTCAATTGTCTGACCGCTAACACGGTGAAAATTTTCTCAAATCTATAAGCGTTAATACCTAAAAATGAACAAACCCACACGGTATAAAAATTAAATTTTTCAGATTGCGATACGACTTATAAAGGAATCTCAAAAATAATATATATAAAAAATAATGTATGGCCATAAGTATAGCACTCAATCCATCTACAATACCGAGTGAATCAGTTAAAACAGTCTAAAGCTCTGAAATGATATTTTTACGCAATCTGGACCATCTCCCACCTCGGTGTCTTTTGCTTTAGATATTTTAGAGTATCCGGATATTTTCTTGTAGTTGTACCCAACCTGAATGTACTTTATCCTGAGTCTACAAAATGAACTTTTTTTTTCTTTTTAATGTATTTAATGACGAAGGCAGCTAGGCCCTTTGCGCCAACAAAATGAACTTAATTTAACTTTCGTTCAAAGACAATGAATAATAACTAATAATAATTCTTGACCCGAGTATGAATTATATATGAATTCTCGTGAAATAGGTCACACTAACACATATGCTTATTATTCTCGTCTATACGTACGTTTCGGTCTCACGACCATCATCAGAAGAAGTATTATGTCTGAAACGGAATTTCTTGAAACCAATGGTATCAACACATTTTTAGTTGAAATTAGTGCCATAAGGATGCTTCGTGCTGATACAATTAGTCTTAAGAAATTCCGCTTTAGAAATAATACATCTCCTGATGGTCGTGAGATCGAAACCTACGTAAAGACGGAAATGTTAGGCATATGTGTTAGTGTGACCTATTTTCCGAGAATTTATATATAACGAATAATAACTGAGGAAAATGTTTGTAAATTTAACGCAGTGATATAAGATGTCTCTTTCATATATACAAGTATGATTAAACAAATTTCTTTTGATCCTCGTCTTTGGAAAAACTGAATAAATATGAAATAAACAGGATGTATCTAAATACCACTTACGAATGTAGGAGGTGATTCTCTGATGACAATTAAGGGGGTCTTTGTTATAACATTTAAAAAAAAATATTTTTCTCTTTTATCGTCCCTCTATTTTGAGCTGAAGAAACGAAACCTGGTGAACATTATCTGTCAATAAAACTGCACTTTTTGAAATTTTTTCCACCCTGAACTATTTTTGTACGGAGTTGAACTAATCAACCCATTAGACATATTTTCTTAGAACTTTTATTTCGATAAGACTTTCTGCTCTTAAAACAATTTCTAAAAAGCCACATTCACTTACTAACTCTTTCATTCCTTCGAGGTTTTTCGAAAATTTATGGATTGACGAGAAAAAAAAATGTTTTTTCATAAAAATGTACCCATACCAAAGACATAGATTTCTCCGGTAATAATACAAATATGAGTGTACAATAGGAGGAAGCTACAAGTTTCGAGATTTGATTTTTGAAATGGTATTATAAATTATGCTTTAAAGAATAGTTATACTTTATAAATAACGAACAATCACCTTTATTCACTTCATGTCGAGATACATTGATGGTAGCTATGCTGTTTCATTATTGCCCATACATTATATGATTCAATGAACTTTTACAGAATAACAATATTTCAAGAGGAAACTTTCGAAACATTATAGTCGTCTATAACATGTTCCTATCTTGTTTCCTGGTACATGTCACATGTAACTCGATTATCAAAACCTTATATTTGCCAAATATTCTCAATCAATTCAATGGTTATTAACCAAAACAGTTTCAAGCACATCAGCAATCAAATTGAGAATAATAATTCACTGTACTTAGTATAAGGGAAGTATTATAAAAGCCTGAAAAAATTTCCGGATTTCCACGGAAGTATTCGTTTTAAAGCTTTCTGTATCTAGAATATTTTTAAGTAGTTGTATGTATGTATACAATCCATTGTGGAAACGAATCTGTGGAGCTATGATATGTTATTGAATCTTTTTAACAGCAGCGTTTTTCTGGTTATAAATAGATCTCATAAGGATACACTTAAGTCCCAGAAGTGACCGAAATTCTTAATTTGAAATTTGAATTAACATTATCGAAGTGTGACGTCACATACTCATCACATTAACTTAATTATCCTATGGTATCATTAACGAACACATCACTTTGCAAGAAGAATAACGTACTCTGTGGTATGTTAAAGGTATTAGTGAGTTTAGTAAGCTGTGACAATAATTTTGACAGCTGAGCAAAATTGATATAAAATGTATTATTAATAACTAGTTGTTTCCCACAAGCTACGCAGGAATTAATATTACCCATAGGAGGAGGCGTCGCCTTTTAAGGCGTGATCTGATTCTCAAAGTTTCAAGACTTACTGCATATTTCGAATGAGTAGAAACAGCTAAAGTCGTGGAAAGATGTGAGATTATACTCCATGTCATTTGAATGTTTATTTCAATCTACAGGGATACCTATGTTATGAATTGTCTGTCACTCTCAAAATATCAGACGTCTGTCATGTAAACGGTACCTGTCTTGATGATAGGTTATGTGTTGCCTGTCATTGGAAGGGCAGTATGAGCTGCGATAATGATCCACTAATCTATCGATGTGTGTGTCATGTAGATTGCACGTTGTATTAGCAGCCACAAACCTCAAGATATACCGAACATATCTGCCAAGTTTCAAATCGGTTCGACATTTCGTGACGAGTGATATTTGCCTTCCTTATATATAATAATAATACAATTCAAATGGAAATATCAAATAATCCAATTTATAGATGACCGCTCGAGGACTTCAGAGCAGCGTTAAGAACACAATGGTCGGAAGGAAGAGGTTTGTCTAAAAAGAGGCATTTCAATTTTGTGATGATAGTGAAATGATAATTTGATGACAGGTATATGGTGTTGCACGTTGCCAATCGAGAAGGTCTTATCTTCAAAGTGAGACTTATAATTGATTCAAAAAGTCTATTAGCATGGAGAACTAATACAAGATAACTTCCATAAATGGTTTCAAAAGCAATTGCATCAGAATTGTTCCTCATCATAGATTGTCCCTCATCATAATTAACAATGCTCCATACCATACATGAAAATGTCACCAGATGCCTTATAGAACAAAGAAATACACGAATGGTTGATACAGCTTGATATTTATTTTTTTTTAAATGTGATGAACTAATCAAGTGACTTCTCTCACTTTTGTTAGCAAAACGGTTTTGGTGCAAATTTTCCAAAAAAGTCTAGATCGATTCGGAAATGCTCAAAACGGATATTTCCGCAAAAACCTTGAAAATTGTTTTTGAGCTGATAACAATACTTCCCTTCCACTATATACTACGTATATTGAGGGAAATTAAAAGTGAGTATTGTCTTTTTTCTGATGCTATTTATCTATACTCACATGTTGACTAGAGATAAGCCACCGAAGAGATATAACTTAGATAAATTAGCTTCAAGTTATTTTGTTGCTAAAAAGATAATTTTTGAGAATTGAAAAATATCAAGCTTTTTCTGACATGGATTCTGTGAGACTACGTCGCCTTTTACCAGTGTGCGTAGAAACATCGAAATTGGATGGAACACTTTCTTCGCATTAAGTAGGAAGTTCAGGGTATTAAGTAGGAAGTTCAGGGTATTTCATTCTCTTCTAGAACCATTGCTCATCTGCGTGGACTAGAATGAAGGTATTCTGGTTCATAAACGACATTTTTCAGAAGGCTTTACAACAATTTGTCATTAGTCATGTACCAATGAAGTATTTCTTCTCACCTTTCTAAGCAGTTGTTATATTTTCTTTTACTGTTGCCCATGAATGCGCAATGAAAAGCTCTTAAATTCAATCACAAACTGTACATGTAATTTTTCAAAAGGATTGAAGTGTGCCGTTTTCCAACCAAAATGGTAATAACTCAAAATCGCTCTGTTGTGAATTAGCCCCTTCTTCTGATGAACCCTCCAATTGACAATAGGTTCTCTATCCATCGTATACATACTATAAGCAGGTGACTATAACTACCAATGAGTTTTTACGAAAGTTCACACGAAATAGTACCATTAGTAACCTCAAAGAAACTAATAAAACAAGCTGGCTGCATCTTCTATTCTTGAAATGAGGTATCAAAATTTCGCCGTTATGCAAATGTATTTTTTAGAATCATTGTAGTGTATTCCATGGATTCTCCATTAAAATCTAATCTTTTAGACAACGCAACATAGCTCCATCAATTTGTACTCTCGTTAAAGTAATTTAGAACTTATAATATAGCTCTGGTCATAAACCCCTAGGAGTTGGACTCGCAATATACAGTTGCAGCCTCGGAGCTTAGGTTACTATTTTCCAGGCATAAATACATGGATCGGGTTATGTGCAGGGGAGCTGGGATGAAGGTAACGTGTTCGAGGATCGATTACAATTTTCTATGACAGCCAAGAGGCTATCAAAGCGATTAGCTCATTTCGTTGTAACTCATGAACGGTATGGAACTGTCAAGAAGATCTTGCATACCTACGCAACAAGAACACAGCAAGTCTCATCTGGATACCCGGCCATTAGGGCATTGAGGGTTATGAGGCAGCAGACTCTCTGTCTAGGGAGCTGCCACAGAATTTATCGAAACAAAACCAGTGCTTGGTGTATCTGCAAGTACATCTGTATCATCCTCTAATAAGTTAAATCGTAGCAGGTTCGGCCCACTCTAAAACGTTAAAAAAAAACCGTGAGAACGAAACCTAAAATGCTCCTAGAGCAAAGCCTATTTATAGGCTTAGAGGAAGACGATCAATTTCGAGTATGACGAAATGACGGAAAACGTTTCAAGTGAATGCCCAGGTGAGGAATAAATCTGATTTGAGATGTTTAGTAAGTCACATCTCCCACCAAAAGACTTTGATTAAACCTGAACCAGCAAAATCATACACCCTACAGAAAAAGTGAACTATAATTGAAAGTGAACGGTAGAGGGATCGATGTTCAGCCTACTCAGAAGAAACCTAGACCTATAGCACAGCTTGAGCCATACAAATTGGTATGAATGAGAGTCTTGCGAGTTGAATCGATCCAGACGCATTGTATTGCTTCACAATATAGACAAGTGAAACGGTACCAAGTATTCAGAAGGTTAAACCATGTCCATGTGCGGAAGACAGGCAGAGTCAAGTATCCATTTCCAAAGATATTTATTGATGAGATATAAATTCTAGTTGAGTCGTCAACCATACTCCCGCAGTAGATGCATATTTGGAGAAAATTGTCAATTCCACTGGTTTTTACTTGTAATTCCATTATATTACGAATGAATGAACACTGGATAATAATTGTAGAAGAATTCTCATATTTTCTAATACGTCTGAACTTAGTTGAAATATTAAATGAATACGGATGAAAACTAGAAATTTTATTTTGTTAAATATCACTCAATTTAAAAGAAAGTTGATTGTAATTTCAGATTTTACAGTTCATTATCAAAACAAATCATTCTTTTGATAATAAATTGTAGAGTTTGAAATTGCAATCAACTTTCTTTTCAATGATGTAATACTTAACAAAATAAAATGTCTAGTTTTTCTCTGTATTCTTTTAATATTTTTACTTTTTATCTGTAATAATGGAATATGACAAAGTAACGGACGGCTCCATTCAAATTACTGAATGTATATTAATATAAGCAATTCAAAACAACTTTCAGTATTAACAATCTTTCAGAGCTAATGGGAAAAATTAAGTATATCAATCTACCTTCCAATCCAAGGATTAACCTGTTTCCCAGCATTCCACTTTTGAAAACTATAAATATAAGTATAGAAGGATTTGAAACACGTAACATTTATATATTCAATATAAGTGAATTTTTAGAAGCATCGACCAGTATGTGTGAATCAAAATCATTTCCCTTTCAATAACATAATTTTTAGGACATCGGAAGGTATTGGGTTCACCACTCATACCTATTTTAGCAGAAATTTTAGTTTTCATGAATCAAATCGAAGACATCATTCATAACATGCCCTTAGTAGCAAACTTCTGTATAGGCCAGGGTATTAGTGTATTTCACGGAAACGGATAGAGAATTAGATTTATTCATAAACTCCTTCAGCAAAATCGATCCTAAAATTTAATTCACTCTGGAAATAGAAAACAACAAAACCAAGAATTGTCTGGACTTTAGAATCGCAAAGATGAATAATGGACATGAATTTACAGTATTTTCGCGAAGCTTCTCATACAGATATCACTATAAATAACTATTGTAACCATCTAATTTGTCATGAAATTGCAGCATATCATAGTATGATCCATAGATTTGGCTAAATTCCAATGTCAGCCCAAAATTTTCAATGGGAGTTGAGTATAATAAAACAGATTGCAATTAACAATAATATCGACCACAATCTTATATATCGTATGTTGAAAAAAGAGGAATATGATATTGCTATTCGGGCATTTTCCCTTTCAATTACTATAATAAATAGGAAAATTATCAAAGCATTATTATAGTAGGTAGTCCCTTATCGTGAGCAGACAGTCCCAGATAGTCTCATTAGATAATTGTCACTGTATTTCCGGCCATGAGGTTGGAGGTCACTGTGTTACCGGACGAAAGGTCAGTTAACTTGATGACACGTGTTTGACATATACTTCAACATTCATATACGTGCTTTAATATTGAGCCACGTACTTCAAAATTCAGACACGTGTTTCGACAAGTGTTTCATTATTAAGATACGTGCCTCAACTTTAAGATACGTGCTTCAACATTCAGACACGTGCTCCAACATACAGATACGTGTTACAAGTTCCAGACACGTGTCGATACGTGCCAAACACGTGTCGATACGTGCCAAACACGTGTTCGAATGTTGAAACACCTACCTGAATTTTGAAATCAATGTCGAAACACATGTCTGAATGTTGAAGCACATGGTAAGGTAAGCCCCTACCTACTCATTATATATTTTGAATGCTTCTACCGGAGAATTAACCAATATTTATTAACTTCTTGAAAAATAATCACGATAAGTCAAAAAAGGACTGAAATCTGAATCTACAAGTTAAATTGTTTATCTTGTCCAAGATTTTATGTAGGTCAAGGTGCTAGGTCTTTCCCTAGTAGAATGGATGACCATTTTAGGATTTATAGGAATAACAGACTTGACTCTCATAAGCCAAACGTTTGTTGGAGACATACCACCAATTCATTAATATTTTCTGAATCTTCCATGCTGTGAATAGGGGTACAGTTTTAGATAAGTGAGAATACTCAGAAATTAATGAATATAATAAATAAAGTAATTTTTCACTCAATAATCAGGTAAATTTTGATACTCCCCAAATATCTTCTCACATGAACAACCAGTTGTTAACTATTTATTTATTTTAACCTCTTAGTGTGAACTACCTGTATTCTTGTGATCCGTAAATTAGCTGTAAACAACTTGAGTTCATAATCAGTCAGCTTGTCCGCGTTCTCGACCCTCTTTGGTTATTTTTTCTGTATGTATGAATAGCTAGGAATACCGTTGTAAGTTTAACTACCATTGGTCACCTGAAGAAGCCAACGTGTGGCGAAAGATGTTGTGTTTTCTTTCATTCTTATTATACAAGTTTAGTTTTGGAATTTTTTCCGCAATGTATTTTTCATTTGTAATGGAAGTTGTCAATGCGTGTGAGAGAAACATCAGTACGGTAGTAAATTTTGGAGCGCTTGTGAAAACTTCAGCGTTTTTTTGCTGTTGGTGCCTTCCATCACATCCTCATCTTGGTCTTGATAAACAGGTCTCTCAAACTCAACCTGTATATTCCATGATACGTCAGAAATCGAATGAAATCCAACAGCTGAAAACATTATATTCAACTTGATTGAGTTCACATTATGGTATGCATTACAATCAGTTGATTTGAACGTAAAAATTATGTCGTCACTATTTTCATAAATGAATATTTCAGTATTGGTCCGAATAAGCATTGACAGATCATTTCATTTCCAGTTCAACTGAGCACAATGTTCGATCCGGCAATAGTTCAATTCTGGACAAAGAGCTGACACGGAATATCTTGTTCTATTTAATGTATACATGAGGTGCACATTTTTATTCAGACATTGCATGAAATATTATCATTTATTGCTCATTCACTCATTATTGATCAGTTGGACATGAATGTTTTCAATGTAAAATTCAAAAATGAGCTCCAACTACAAACTACAGATTGATACATACTATAGTACTGTTTTCAAAGTGCGTCAGAGAACACTAGAATACCAATTTCCGTGTTGAATTGTTGAACTATCGCAAACATATTACGTGATTAATGAGAAACAAATATTCCATTCAACTAATCCAAGAAACGAAACGTATCAGATAACTGACAATATTTCATATCAAAACGCTCTATTTCAATCAGTTATTCTTCTGTTTGGTGCTAATATACTCAGGAACGAATTCATTTTAATTGAAAAGAGCCATAATATGCTGCTAACAGCGGCGGATTAGAGAAAATTGGCGCCAAAGACTTACTAATTCTGGTGCCTCTGATTAGTTGTGTGTGGCCCACACTCGTCCATTCACAATTTGAACTTTTCTATGGAATCACAGAAAGTACAAACTATTTATCTCATGGAACCAAAGAAATGAATACGTCATAAGCGGAAAATGAGATAATACGAAACAAATCTAGTTCTTACTGTGATACTATGTATCAACATACCGTCTTTGGCACGTTAACCCATGTATGAAGACCAGAACAGAATTTGTTGAGGCCAGAAATATGTGAACCCAAACAAATAACGCTTCAAAAGAGGCATATGATACCAAAATAAGAGCAAAGCTTGTCGAATGTCTGAATGACGCCCGTTCATTTTGGACTTTCGCTGAGCAATAGGTAGACACTTCACATCCAGTTCATTCCTTCCCCTAACCAAGGATGATGACATCCTGGCTACTACACGACAAGAAGAAGCCAACCTAATATGGCTGCCATCGATACCCATATGCCTAAAATTCTCTTCCATCAGAGCACAATTATGGGCACTCTGCTTGATCTCAATACCAAAGAGTCTATCGGACCAGACGGAATTCCACCTGTCGTTCTCAAAGAATGTGAGCCTCAATTCACACCAGTTTTCTGCAGGTTGCTTATCCTTTCATACAAAATCGACGTCTTTTTTCTAGAACCAATCTGTGATCTCTGAAGCGATGAAGGAAACAATTAACAAGAGTTCATCCAATACCATAAGAGCTCCAAAATAGTGAATGACCGGCAACATGGCTTCCGTCTGGACAGGTCAATAGGAGACCAGCTTGCCTACGTAACACATGTATGGCAGAAATCTTGAAAAACATGGGGAACATCTAGTTGTAGCATTGGATATCTCCAAACCATTTGACCGAGTCTGGAACCAAAGCCTCCTTGAGAAACTCCCGTCATATGGTTTGCCGCCTCAATTTCGTCGCTCAATATTCTTCTTCTTAGTTTTCTCTCAGCTTGGTTTCTGCTTTATATAAATAATCTGTTGTGAATTGCCATCTGTCAAGTCCACAGATTTGCAGATAATGTCACACTTCACCCGTCTTCGCATCTAGAGCCCCTATGCTATTAGATGAAGCCAGAGGAGCACGACAGAGACAGGTTGACGCGATAAGTGGAGACATGATGATGAATTTGGAATGGGGATCTGATAATTTAGTACAGTGTAATGCAACCAAATCTCAAGCTTGCGTCTTCTTCTGAAAGGCCACAATCCCTTATATCATGATGTCAGGTTCAACTATTACTATGAATTCTTCTATATCCATGCTCAGGTTCACCATCAACAGAACCCTCTCATGAGATGATCATGCGAGGTCCATTGAAAAAACAGCTCCACAAAAACTCAGTTTTCAATTTCGTGCCAATAGCTACTTTACATCCCAGCAGTTCCTCATAATCTACAAAGCACAGATTCGACCTGTTCTTGAATACTGTTCAAATGTTTGGAGTACGGCTCCCAAACATACGCTGCAACGCTTCGATTCTATTCAGGAGAGAGCTATTCGTCTGATTGATGATGTCATACTTACGAATTCATTCTCCCCTCTAGAACGTTCATCGGAAATCTTGTGTTCAATGGGCAACAAAGTCAAATTGATGATTTTTTTATCTCCTCTGTTTAGGCAACACTTTTGATGATTTTTCCGACTTTCACATATTCGGGATTTACAAAACTGAACTGAACTGAACTGAACTAAAATATTCTGACTCGGTATAAGAACATTTGACCCATATGAAAAAAAATGGAGGTGAAAAATCAATATTCGCGAACACATTTCTCAAGAAAGTTTATCCGTCGTGGAACCCAGTAACGACAAATATCTAGGTTATTCAGGAGCAATGGGAATGTATGAGCAAAAATAAATTAATGAATTATAATATATCACCGGCTGTGGATGATCTCTTTTTAATTGTTTCACTTTCAAATACTATTCAAACAGGCACATTCTAATTACTAATTTAGCTTACTTTGTTGATGACTACTTGGTGATTGAAAAAATGTCTTAGTACTCTAGCAGTATTTTCAGTAGATAAGAGTATTATTTCCTTCCAAATTGAAAAGAAATTCAAAATTTTCCTTAATTTTGCGGTATTCAGTTCAATCATCATATTCATCATACGTATTTATCAAAAAGTCACTGCTTTTATCAAATTTTGTATTCTGTATGTATCCTTGCCCCTTCATGTGATAGTTTTCTCATTTTTTCTCGTTCTCATTTAAAAACTGCAAACAAATTCTTTAGAACAGAGACATATTCCAGAAGCGAGTCATGAAGATGTACAACAGTCAGCATGTCCATTTCTTTATATTCTAATG
The DNA here is from genome assembly GCA_958510875.1 of Endomychus coccineus. NCBI lineage: Eukaryota > Metazoa > Arthropoda > Insecta > Coleoptera > Endomychidae > Endomychus > Endomychus coccineus. The sequence continues at coordinate 37,221,300 of OY294068.1, forward strand.
ATTTGTTCACCTCATCAAACTGAATAAGAATGTCAGTTCAAATGGAATCATCACTCTCATTTCCAACTCGTCGAGATTTTGATCAACCCTGTGGCTTCAATATTTTATTGCTTGAACGGAATCTTCAGCGAGATATTGAAAATCACACTCAGATGAATTATACCCTTTTTGTGGCGCATTACAATCATCAGCGTTTGTAGACCATCTTGTAACAGCTTATGTTCCTGGAACGACATTCTTGAACCACCCTGTAATCCATTTCCTACCATGGTCTCCCACCTCCGTGATATGGCAATAGCCGGATAGCATACGGATTTCGGAAATCGTCGTTTATATTTTATTTATCATTATTTTTCTGAATGAACCGACCGAGTAGATCCAATACTCCGGCCAGGATTCCGGGAAGAACATGAATTTATTTACAAACTCAAGTCGCGACGCTAAGCGGCATTTGCTTATTCAGTCACTGCTTGCCTTCTGAGTAAACCTAAATTATTATTATTTCCCGAAATCTGTCCTTTCCCTTTCAATACTTGAGGATAAGATTCGAATTTTGGTCTCTATTTTTTTTTGTGATGTTGTGGTCAGTGTGTCATCATCTTCATCTTTGGTTAAAGGGGGAAAATGTCTTGACGGAAAGCCGAAAGGAAGAAGTATCATTTCGATGAGTTTTTTGTGTTATTCCCGATATATACAGTATACCAGGGATGGAAGAAGGATGACATTTACTCTAATGTAACGAGTTATTGAGAAGTTAACATCTTTACCAAATTTTATATCGATTAAATTCAACACGTATTATCCTGTACTATGTATAACTATTGCGCATATTTTTAATTAGCGAGAAATAGTTTGTTATTCAGCCATTCACCGAACGAATGGTTGAAAAACTCATCAGCGCAACATTGTTCCATCGTTATATTATTTCTGTTTCCGTAATGGCCTATAAACATTGAGAATAATTAATTGCATGCATATTCCCCTGATTGCAAAGTATTCGATATTGTTATATCAGTTATAAATCCGGTGATGTATCGTTTTAAATGACATTCTAATCCGAATTCTGATAATTAACATTGATAGCCGGCAACAAGCAACCATTTCGAGAAGTTTTATGTAGCCGGTTTAACGAAGTCGGGTTCCGCCGTGCCATATATTTGCACATCGTTTAGAGAGATTGATCCGTAAATCACACCAGTTCGAATGTAAAGCGATTTGCAAGAAACAAATCCGAATATTGGATTTCCACCATTGTTCCTCCAGTCAAACTCGAACAGAGGGTTTCGAAGAGCGTTCGCGGATATTACCAAAATAACAATACACTTTTCATCATGAATCAATAGCTCATACGTAAGCTAATCAACTGAGATCCATTTAGATGTACTAACATTGGAATGAATAACAATCAAACTGCTTTTATGTCTAATCAATGTTAATAATAACGGAATATCAAAAATTATCTTGGTCAAGGGTGGTTGTGGAATCTAAACCGTGTGTCTTTACTTTACGTTTGAAATAATTATGTCACTGTCACACTGACATCATCTATAACCTACAAATTTCATACCTATTTATTTCAGTTGTAAAACAATAATGAACTACAAATAATGAAATAATTATTTGAACTTTGAACCTTTTCAGAGGTCGTGATAGCCACAATCAGGGTCAAAAACTGTTTTGAAATAATTAATTTTCCGTAAATCGAATGACGTTCACGTGAGAAGCCCGTAGCACGCGAGTTAGAGAAGTGCAAACTGGTTGTACCTACTACGGCTTTACGACGACTTTTCGCGTGCCGTTTTCACTCCATGTAGTTAGATTTAGTATCGGACCGTGCCCGACGGCCCTTCTTTTTTCGATAAATGTCCATTATATAGGAAAATTTTATTAAAACATTTTGAGCTATTCTCAGATCTCAGCTATGCTCGTTTAACGTGCGACGTACCAAAGGGAATTTTCTCGTGACTAAAATATACACGAAGCGGGTAAAAGCAAGCGGCCCATAGCCGAAAACACTTTACAACTGGCGCCGGCCGCACAGGGCACGAAACGGCCCCAAATTAACAAGACCGAGGTAAAATGTATAAACTCTAACTTACGCGCAGCGAGCTTCTCGAGGCATATGTCAAAATGATTTCGTTCGTAGCTAATTACATAGGACGTCTGGCGTTCATGCAATTATGTTTTTAGATAATTCGAACCTTCTAATTTCGATAGGCCACGTGACAATCCCGAAGTCCAAAGCGCTAAAGACTTCTGAGTGTTACAATATTGGTATAAAATTGCGAAATTTCTCACTTTTAGAAACTTCAAATTAATTATGACATAATTATTTCATAAAGTAGAGGCACACAAGATTCCACAACCACACTTGACCAAGATAATTTTTGATATCCCGGTATAATACAAATATTCAACGTGTACAACTCAGATCACTAAAGCAAGCTGTTTGACTTGCTGGGTCATGTCAATCATGTAATAGAATAACGGTTGTTTGGCCCACCTTTTTTCATATTTTGAGTACAAGAATGGAGATCCTATGATATTCGTGGAAGAGCTTATGGGTCAACGATGGATATAAGCAGATGACGAAGGCATATTTGAGGAACTTTTGATCCCCCAAAACTGATGAAACTGAATTGTTTGCTATAGGACTTATTTGATTTTTCAAATTGAACAGTCGGCATTGAATTAGAAACAGAAAAAAGTATTGCCTTGACAATAACAGAGAGAATTTCACACCGACAATTTTCGACCAATGAAATACTTTTATCTGGACTTGTTGTCGTGCCAATGAAAAAATATCAGCGGATATTTAGATAGAGAAGAAAAATTATAGTGGATATTTTTTGACGTTTAACAAATGAGTTTGAAAGTGATACAATACATAACAAAACAACCGTTCACCAAAATAAATTAAATATTTAAATTCATTCGATTTATTATTAAAATCCATATTTTATTTAATTTCATAACGACATTTAAATGTTTTTGATATTCCTCTTGAAAATTTTCTCTTTGTAATGGTGAATCGCAAAGAACAGAAGACATTTAAATTTACCAAATGTTTGTGTTTAAGCCAATAAATGTAATATTTTGAAACCACTTTGTTCAATTCATTCTTGCCAATTCTTGGATTTGATAGATGTTTGCAACAGCTTTTCTTGGATTTTCTTGCATAAACCTTTACGATTTGCCACATTTAACATTTTTGGTGAACAATATTCAATTAAAAAAGTAAATTTGTTAGTTTGGAATAGAACATTTTCACGTGACTTAATTCGTCGCAACATGAACAATCCTCGAGATTTTTAAAACAACTCATTGTTACAATATAATCTGAGACGATTGATTTTGTACAAAATATGGAGAAAGTATAATAATGACATTTGTCATGGTATCGGTCATAGCCATGGCTGCCTATTTCCATTAAGTAATATTACTATTTTATAATAATTTGATTCGCTTCAAAAACAGAGACTATCGTTTGCTAAAAACAAATATAATTGCTCCAATTAATTAAACCCAAACACATAAAAGAGACTACATATAGTCTATTTAAAATAAATTAACACAACAAAAATAGGTGGATCAAAAGATATTTGGATTTTATTGTACGTCAGTTGCCAACAGAAAACCATCAGTCAAAAACACATATTTCCACGACTTTTAGTTAACAAAATGTAATTCAACAATACGTAATAAGCCATATTTAATCTACCTCCAACAATTTTGTACAACTGAAGTGGGTGGATCAAAAATTACTACCGATATTTAAATTTTATTGTAAATCAGTTGCCGAAGGGAAATTATCGGTTGAAAACACATACTTCCACCTTTTAGTACATAAAATTTGATTCAACAACATGTAATAAACTATATTTAATCCACTTTTGTACAACTAAAGTGGGTGAATCAAAAATTACAACTGGAGTTTCAATTTCGTGGCGAAACATTATAAATTATAACACAATCAGTATACACAATTTAAGTATGAAAACGCCACAAGTTTTTTCCGACGTTTGAACTCTCATACATCAAACTCTCAAAATCCTATGAATAAATTATGGCATTCCTCCGTGATGTCTCATATTTTCATGACGAAATGTCGAATAATATCACATTGAATTCATTTTGAACTAATTTTTCTTCGGTGTGAAATTCTCTTACCGAATATCCCGAGTGCACAAATTAATTTCCGTAAATTTTGCCCATGGGATATTATAAGTGATTATGTTATAGGCTCTTAATAAAAATTGAATTTATCTTCTGATACGAAATTCGCTTTTGGGTAATATCATCAACATAATGAAAAATTGAATCTCACCCTGATATCTTACATGAAGCATTCTGAAAATAAGGTGTCACAAGGTTCATAACCCACATTGGTTCCATCAGTTTTTAATTGTATACAGATACAGACGCCAATTCTCTTCATTCGTTTCAGCTTCGTGATTTCAATAAAAAAGCACATTTTTGCACAAACTTAAACTTCATGTATTAAATGAACATTTTTAAACTAAAAAATCTTTCTGTGTATAATTCCTAACAAATCAAGAATGTCTATTGCCCTTTGTATTAAACGGGTTTCTATGACGCGAGAAGCATTTCTCTTGATAATTTTCATTACTTCCAAGTCGTTTATTGCATTTCTGAAAATTAACTTTTTTTTTTAGCGCGAATCGTAGATAAAACTAACTTCTATCAAATCTGGTATGTTTCGTTTCAAACTCAAAGTCTACTCTCCAATTAAATAACTTCTATAGTTAAAAATTTAGTCTTCAATTTTGGGAGGTGAAAATAACCTCAGTAAGCAAAGATCTCCATAAGTTCGTCATCAGAGAGAAAATCGTAGTTTGGTCGGAAGAATTTCGGCAGGTCTCGATCTAGCCAATAAAAGTGTGACCAGTCTGAACTTGCATAGTCTGCCTACCTAGAACCTCTTGAGAAGGAATATCAGAAGTGATTTCCGATGAGCACTGACCATGGAAATATTTGCAATATTTCAAATTCCTACGACCAATAGAAATGAAACAATTTTTCTCATAGTTAGGGAATTATGCATATTGTGGAAGGTATGTTTCAACTTTCAACGCTTCTCACCGAATCATGAGTCATATTGAACCCGCCATTCTGAATTTGAATTTTTTAGCTCATATTTTAATCAAAGATCCCAAAAAAAATCTCTTTTGGAGATATTGTATTTGTTTATTATAATTGATAACTTAACAATTAATATTTACTAGCATCCATCATATCTGTTCGTTTTATTTGTTAGTTGAATCAGGAGGTTTAACCCGATTTCAGTCTAAAATAACTAGTCGAACATTCTAACAGGAATCGTTCGGAAGATCACGTTGAATGATGGTATTGCGGTATCTATCGTTCAACATGGGTACTCATCATGCATCTCTCGTATATTCAGTATTTATCATCTCTGGAGGCCCCACTCTATCATTATGGGAAACATTAATCTGTAATGAATCAGCCATAATTTCACGTGTGGACCTGATTATTAGAGTTACGTTATCTATTAATTGGAATGCACATTATATTTTGAGCATAACAATACTTAGTATGTAGAATTCCAATAAGTGGGAAGAGCAGTTATTAGAAAAAAATTCTAAATTGCTTTAAACTCCGAGAATTTGAATCAAGACTTCAGTTAGTTACAAAAGTTAGATTGTAGATTTCGGTAAAATTCAATGTAGAATGGAAGTTGGGGTTGAAATTGTCCATGGAACTTGGACATTTTTACATCTCGATCGATAAGTGAATCTATTCTTTCCTTCTGAGATAGTGATGATTGATGAACTATTCATTTCATGAAAATCCGTTTTAATATTATGATCAAATAAAACAATTTTTTGTCATAAGAGATTTTATCTTACATTAAAGTGGTTTCTACTTTTATATCATTATCTTGATAATGATGTGAAAGTTGAAACCAGTCGTGTTTATTGAAAAATAGAATCTCTCAGAAATTAGACAAAGAATTGTTCTATTTTATTTTATTCCTTCCTTCACCATGTAATCGTATAGTCCATCTATTTATAACAGAATTTTAGCCGATTAATTTCAAAGTTACAATTGTACAAACATGTTGTTCGTATTTTGTTTGTGAAATGTATGCTTCAAAGTCACATTCGACATATTGTCACTCTTATATGGCATTAAAAAAACACTAGCTCTAATACAGAATATTTTTTTGTATTAAGTGCGTAGAACGAGTGTTTTTTTCAATGCATATGAGAGCGTTAATCCATTAGAATGTGTCATTAAAACCCTAATTTCACAAACGGAATACAAACAACATGTGCTGTACAACTGTAACTTTAAATCAGTCGGCTAAACTATAATGTTATGGAAAAATACTCCCTATACAATTTCATATCGTTGAAGATGACTTGAAACTACGATAGATACGGTTTGTTGCTGTGAAGAAACTCTCCCATCAATAGATAGTGATGAACTACTTATTTCATGGAAATCAATTTTAATAAAATGAAATAGGACAATTTTTGTCTAATTTTCACAACAAAATTAGGCAAAAAATCGTTTTATTTCATTTTATTCTTTTCTTCACCAGGAAATCGTATAGGATAAGAGCAATATTTTGTTTTCAGTCAACCTTTTGAAGCAGAAGGGTTTTGAAAGTCATGTTACTCAACTATTTTTTTGTCCTAGAGAAGGCTGGGCTACGAATATTTCACTTGTGTTAGTTGCCGCCATGGTTGAGCAACTTGGAATAGCTAGAGACTATTGAATATCCTTGCACTCATTAGGAGCTTCAGAAAGTGGACTACGAATTTGTAGACTTTGCCTACAAGCTACTGGTTCGAAAGCCGGGAGTGGACGAACATCTTATTTTTAGTTAACCCGTTGATAGTTTCGTGGCTTAAATAATCACGGTGGGGCAAATGAATCCTGCGTTGCAATTTACATGAGCTAAGTCGAAAATTACGGATAAAGTGCACCACATACAGTAATTTTTGTTCGGAGTGTATAAAGCCGGTTTGGTGGAAAGTTGGGTTAGGTTATCACATAAACTGTCTTTTGAAAACATAAAATCATATGATTCAGTAGTTAATGATCTACAATAAACCTGAAATTATACTAACATTTGGTTTTTTTACGCCGTTATGAACAACAATTCGAGGACAACCACTGCAGACATTCGAAGTTAACATGGAGAGAATAAGGAACCGGTGTGGCGGGAAAACATTTGAATTTGAATAATTTGTGAGTAACGTATAAGAGGTGAATTTACCCCAATCACGCATTTACCACACTCGACCCTATTACGTAAGGTATAAGAAGATGTTCGTATTTTTGAATTATTAATAATGAATAATTGCCACCAATGAACCTACAGCACATTCTACGATATAATACTCAACTACAAGTGCTATGTGAAGGAGCTCCTTCATCAGTGAACGCTTGAATAATCGAATGTCATTTATAGAACCTCTCATGAAATACGTGATAGAGTCGTCTAGAGTGGTGAGACACTTCATAGCCAATGGAGCTCGAAGTCACCGATGAAGTTTGTATAATACATAATTTGATGCTAGCACCACATATTGTTTTAGAGCAATACTTAAATGAGAGAGGAATTCGAGATGGAATACGTACCGTGGAAACATATTTCATTCGAGCCATTCAACAACGGTCATTGAGGTTGGAGCTTCTTCATGTCCAAAATTTGAAACCTGTCAATAATGTTATTCCAAAAGCAAGTACAGATATAAGTTGCGAACTTCACACTGAAGGATGATCATCACTATGATAAGTATTATTCTCCTAGTTTTCTCACATACGAGTTTCCTACTATTGGGGCTTAACATCTTAGATTTCTCCTTTCACAGAATTGCTTATCATCCTCCATTGATACAACTCATCGAGTCCTATCTGACCTGATGGTTTCACTTCGTTCAAATTGAAGAAGTTAACTACGACACATTTCATCCAACTGGAGTTCCACAGGGTGACATGTTGTGTCTTCTAATGTTCATTTTGTTCGTGAATGATGTGCTATATGAGTTTAATCAGCAATGCTTTCTCTATTATACCCTAATGATGATGAGCTATTTTGTGAAATTGAAAGTTTACCGGACTGCACTAATCCTCATGTCGATTCAGGAAGAAAATACTCATGGACTTGTGGGCACGTTTCTGCTCGTCTTCTTCCACAGGGTCGAAGGATTGAGGTACCGATGTTCTCTGTCCTGCTCCTCCTCCTGTTCCCTGTCAAGGATCAAAGGGAATGTTTCATCACAAGACCTCGAGATATTATAACTTACTGTTCCAGATGATTGAATTGGGAAAAAAATCTGAACCTTACACTGACGCCCAACGTGAGGTCATATAATATTATTGTTTGCAAATAGACAACGTGGTTTTGGGAGACAGGAAGAGCTTTTGGTGTCTGAAGAGTTATTCCTGATTATCTGGCTAACTTTCACTATGCTTATAAGGTCTATTGCTATGTCAGTATACCGAACACTTGGATTCATCGTGAGAAATTCTGAAGATATTTTTTACATTTTACGTCATTCAACTGTTTTAAAAGGTCAATACTAATGTGCATCAATTGTTTGGAGTCCATCGTATGTACATCAGACGAATGAATTTGGCAACGTAAATTTTTTACGTGATTGAGTTTACAGTTGACTACAACTATCGGCCTCAAAGTTATGTGTAATAGCTGTTGCTTTGGAGTTTTAAACAGCATACGAGTATATTAGATACGCATAGTGAATGTTGAAGTATTACTTTTTCATCTAATATTATACACGGCATATTTCATTCTCTGGACATATTACAATATTTCAAATTTAATGTACTCAAAACTTTATCGCGATATCCGCGTACATTTATGGATGAAGATAACCATGAACAAGACATTTGTAGACATCATCCGTTTTGGAATGTGCAATACTTAAATGCAGGTTGAATGATCCCTTAATATTTCCTCACTAACAATTATTACTTCAATCAAGATGTATATTCTAAGTTAACTGAATATCCAATTAAAATTGTGTCTTTGCCCAGTAAATTACTAATGAGCTGTTGGGTTGTGGATGAATGAAAAATGAGCAATGAACCAAATTGAATATGTCTCCTATTTTTGTAGGTTTCAGGATGAAAACTCTCCCGAACTCAAGTTACGAACGTTATCTCATATAAATTATCTGCCTTACAATATTATTATGCGCGTCCTGTATCTATAAGCAGAATTAGCTTGTCTTTCTACTTGAAAAGGTTGGTGCAGTATACTACTTCATCATTGAGGCAAGTTACAGTCTGTCGCCAAGAAAAGAGAAGCAGTTGTTCTGCCGGGGTGATGTTTTGCTCTAATAAATCAATAGAATCCTTTTTTATGTAGCATCTGAACATTCGCGTTCGACTACTAGGAAGGCCATTCAAGAATTGCCTTAACTTATGGCTCGAAAGCTTAACATAAAAGCTGAAACAAAAACAAAGACAGCTTTGCATGCTGCTGTTGAACAACATAATAACGAATAAAATCTTGGCACAAATGACCGTAATTCCACGAAACAACAGATATGAGGATTCTGAACGAATGTTCCCAACTTTTCATGTTAATTTCCTCTCGAAAACTGAACCGACTTAGTTCGAAATTAATTCTATTCGGAATGTGGAAACAACTCTCGCAATTGACATTATGTGTGGTCAGCAATGGAACCAATTAAGTCCGAGTTTCGCCGATTATGTAAGATTGGCACTGAAAATTGGTTGGAATTGAAGGATCAGTTCAAATTCGATTTATTCAACAAACGATAACTTAGAGTACGTACGTATTATATGTAAAACAGAACTTTGCCATTAGTTCTGTGTTCTACATGTTCTTTTTATTACTCCATCACACTCACCACGAAGGATAAATGGATTCATCATATCTGAATGTGGATAGACAGTGTCAACCGTCCTTTGAAAATACTAAGTGATAATTTGACAGTGCGATGATAGCAATCATGTATTGAAATTGCCATAAATCACATTCAAGGATTTCCAAAGCCTACTTAACAAAGCTGTTCCCTATTAAAACTCGTGGGAACGTTTTATGTCAACTGTTATTTGGTTTCCGAAACTGAAATTGATGACTTTCCAGCAGAAGACACCTTATCTGTCTTCATCTGTTCCTGAGTTCCTGAGAATTTTTTTGGTTGGAAAATCCGAAATAGTTACTGATATACGCTTGCATCAGAAAAGAATATATTTCACTCAAATATTGTGCATCCTTTCATGTGCAACATTTTCAGAAAGAGTCACTTATTATAATGTTTCTCTCAAGAACTGTAGGATTTTCGGAGTCTACAGTATGATTTGAATTCCTGCTGTATTCTGCAAGTGCACATATTGTTGTGTTTATTCTAGAATAACTCTTGTGCTTAGTTATTCGTTTTTAACTGTTATCTTGAGTTCTTCACGTGGAATTTTCTATACAATTTCTGAAGTTTTCTCAATAGGTATTTTTGACTTCCACTTGTGGAAAGCAATATTAATAGCAAGTAATTGCGTTCCGCAATTTTTATTCTCCTCATTTTTTCTTAACTTTGATTACACAATAGGGAATCCCATGATGTTCGAAGAACATCGTGTGAGCCAGCAATGGAATTTAGGGAGAGGAAATGGGCGTTCGTATTTTTCTCGAAGATTTGGAGGTTATAGGCATCAGGAAAAACCTCACTATGTAAAGAGTTCCACAACTTCTAAGTTCGAAAAAAAAATTAAGTCGGGTAGGAAGAAGACCGGCAGGTCTCGAGTTTGACAGTGGAGTAGTGACTAGTTTGAGCTCGTCCCGTTCGCCTATCTGGAATCTCTCGTGGAAGACCAGCAGACCAGATTTCTGATGAACACCGACCATGGAAATATCTATGGAGAAGGGAAAGATCTCCTTCCTTTTACGATGGTCTAGAGAGGTCAATGAACTAAGTGTAACATAATCGATCAAAGGAATAGCTCTCTTCTGAATATAATCCAACGTATGTTTGGGAGTCGAACTTCTACATGTGGACAGTACTCCAGGACAGTTGGAATCTGTGCTTTGATTATTATGAGGAGCTGTTGAGATGTGAAGTAGCTCTTGGCACGGAATAGAAAATCAAGTTTTTGTGGAGCAATTTTTGCAGTGGACCTCGCTACATCGTTCCATGAGAGCGTGCTGTCGGTGGTGATCCCGTGCATTGTTATAACTGACTTCATAGGAATGGTTGTACCTGACATCATCATATAAGAGATTGTGAAATCCACTTTCCCGGAGAAGATGCTAGCTTGAGTTCCATTTCATTTCAAAATCCTTGTCAGATCTCCATTGACTAAGTCAACTTGTTCATGTCTCGATCCTCTGACTCCAATGGATGGTATAGGGGCTCTAGATGAGAAAGCGATATGAAGTGTATCATCTGCAAAGCTGAAGACGGGACAGGTGGTCACTTCCAACAGATCGTTGATATGGAGCAGAAACAAAGTTGGTGCCAGGACAGACCCCTGTGAAACACCAGCATTGATAGCCATTGTACCGGAGGATACTGCGTCAACCACCACATGGAGTTATCTACTTGATAGAAAACTCGATAGTAAGCGACAAAATGGAGGCGGCAAATCATATGACTGAAATTCCCCAAAAAGGCTATGGTGCCACACTCGATCAAATGCTTTGGAGATATCCAATGATACAACCAGAGATTCCCGATGTTTTTCAATAGATTTTTGTCATACATGTGTTGCGTAGGCAAGCAGGTTCATGTTGATTCCTGCTGACGAAAGCCATATTTCCGGTCATTCACAATCATTCATCACTCTAGAGATCACAGATAATAGTGCATTGGGTCTATAATCAGTAGGAAGGGTCTCCTTCTCTGTTTTGGAATTGGTTGCACTCCAGCTGTCCTCCAGCTGGGAGGAACACACCAAGCTTGTATAAAATAGTGAGCAAAATGCAGGAACTAGTTTTAATTCAAGCGCATATTTCTTGAGAACGACAGCTGGAATTCCATCGGGCTTATCTTCGAGTGAAACTTTTCTGGAAGATTGGGAACTATCTTCAACCAGAACGATTGTAACTACCTATCGACATTAATAAATCATATGCCTATTGCCTATCGAAAGAGATAATTTTGAAAAGTTAAGATCATGCTAGGTATCAACCATAGATAGATGAAAATCATTTCGGTAGATAATGGTTGGTGTTGATCAGAAATCGCGTCTGTTGTTCTACAACGAGAGGTTCCAGATATGCGAACTACAGGAGTACGAACTATGTAGTCACCACCTTATTGTCAAGTTTGAGAGCTGCCTAACTTCTTCCTAATAGAGTCAATTCTTCTATCAAACAGCAAAGTTGTGAAACTCTTCAGCTAGTGGGGTATTTCCCTATGGCTATAACCTCCAGACCCTCAAGTCAAGTACTTTGGAGTAAGCATAGATAAAAGGCTGACCTTTGGGAAGCATCTAGAGGAAACCATTAATAAGGTGATAAAGGCCATTTAGATCTGTCGTGGCATGTCTGATGCCACAGCGAAATCTGTAATGGCTTGAGGCAGAACACCGTGCCTATAGGAGGGAACTGTCCGGCGTCTTCCATTCCACACGACCAATGGGAGATCACCAGCAGCAACGAGTAAAACATCTACTGACATTCAGCATACGAGGAATGCGAATTCTTTTTCATTCCATACCGGACACGCCCCATGCAACAAACATGCATCATTTACATTTGAATATATTTCATTTGAAAAATAAAACGTGATATTCGGTGAAGGTTCAGATATGAATTATGTGAGCTTGATATTCAACTAATGATATTGAACGGCGAACAATAGGCACGTATTCAGGTTTCAAGGACATGATCCTCAATTCTAATAATAGTTATGTGCAGATGTTTTCAATTTATCGTCTGATATCAGACTGTACCCGATATGAATGGATGAATTCATCTATTACGTCAGGACCATATACTCAATTTGGATATCTGAACAAATCCTTCAGTATAGCTGAGAACTCTAGATGAGGTAAATGAGTGGTATACTTACTCGTGAAATTTGCATTTACCTGGAAAAAAAATTCAAAATTAACAAATTTCAAAATTGTTTCAACCAAATGAACAATATAAAAGGGAATACACCACAATAATATTCCGAAATCTTGAGCAAATTCTGCCAGTTACGGTGCCAGTAGGTGATGTCGAACAAGCAACTTTAGACCTACTGGATTTGGCAAGTCAGTTGTCGAAATAAGTGATCAGATTACAGAAGGTTACAAATAATATGACAGTGACTTTACACGAAAGAAATCGTGTGAATCAATATTTTCACTTCCCTCACTATACGTCGTGCATAGTGTAATCGACCCTGAAATGAATTTCCTTACTTTCGCGGATTTATCCGCTTTGAACTTTTTGAGTCAATCTAGACTATTTTTGACATGATGTTTGTGTATGTGTGCATATTTAAGTATACTAGTGTTACTTAATTTCGTTGAAATGAACTATAAGTGGAACCTAAGAAGTATAATTTGAACTTTTAGTGAAATTCTATCGGCAAACATGAGCTTTTCGTATTATCTTTATTGAACTTATAAATACGGTGTTGAATTTCAATTGAATAATGAAAAAATTGTACAAAAGCAAAATCTCGTCGAAAGGGCCATTTAAATACTTCAATTGTTCTGAATGGCTGTCGGCATAAATAGCACTTCAAACGACAAGGAAGCGTCCATATTGTTATCACCTGGAGAGATATTATAATCATGAGGAATGTGGAGGATAAGAATACAATTTTGAAGCCTCAAGCTTTCCGTAATATCAACCTGTTATTCGCAGGGTGCCGCTGGTTCAGAAAGGCTATTACATATTTTGCTAATTCTGGAACGCACGGGTGAAGCTTACAAGATTGGATAAGCTTACTAAACTTAGGTACAATTTGAGAAGATGATTCATCTAGCGTTTTGTGAAATGTGAGATCTCCTTAGTAATTTAGTGTAGTGAAGATGACATCGAATTTACGACCGTGTGAATTTAAGAGATAAACCTGTTCATGTCTCGATCCTCTTAATCCAATGGATGGTATAGGGGCTCTAGATGAGAAAGCGATATGAAGTGTATCATCTGCAAAGCTGAAGACGGGACAGGTGGTCACTTCCAACAGATCGTTGATATGGAGCAGAAACAAAGTTGGTGCCAGGACAGACCCCTGTGAAACACCAGCATTGATAGCCATTGTACCGGAGGATACTGCGTCAACCACCACATGGAGTTATCTACTTGATAGAAAACTCGATAGTAAGCGACAAAATGGAGGCGGCAAATCATATGACTGAAATTCCCCAAAAAGGCTATGGTGCCACACTCGATCAAATGCTTTGGAGATATCCAATGATACAACCAGAGATTCCCGATGTTTTTCAATAGATTTTTGTCATACATGTGTTGCGTAGGCAAGCAGGTTCATGTTGATTCCTGCTGACGAAAGCCATATTTCCGGTCATTCACAATCATTCATCACTCTAGAGATCACAGATAATAGTGCATTGGGTCTATAATCAGTAGGAAGGGTCTCCTTCTCTGTTTTGGAATTGGTTGCACTCCAGCTGTCCTCTAGCTGGGAGGAACACACCAAGCTTGTATAAAATAGTGAGCAAAATGCAGGAACTAGTTTTAATTCAAGCGCATATTTCTTGAGAACGACAGCTGGAATTCCATCGGGCTTATCTTCGAGTGAAACTTTTCTGGAAGATTGGGAACTATCTTCAACCAGAACGATTGTAACTACCTATCGACATTAATAAATCATATGCCTATTGCCTATCGAAAGAGATAATTTTGAAAAGTTAAGATCATGCTAGGTATCAACCATAGATAGATGAAAATCATTTCGGTAGATAATGGTTGGTGTTGATCAGAAATTGCGTCTGTTGTTCTACAACGAGAGGTTCCAGATATGCGAACTACAGGAGTACGAACTATGTAGTCACCACCTTATTGTCAAGTTTGAGAGCTGCCTAACTTCTTCCTAATAGAGTCAATTCTTCTATCAAACAGCAAAGTTGTGAAACTCTTCAGCTAGTGGGGTATTTCCCTATGGCTATAACCTCCAGACCCTCAAGTCAAGTACTTTGGAGTAAGCATAGATAAAAGGCTGACCTTTGGGAAGCATCTAGAGGGAACCATTAATAAGGTGATAAAGGCCATTTAGATCTGTCGTGGCATGTCTGATGCCACAGCGAAATCTGTAATGGCTTGAGGCAGAACACCGTGCCTATAGGAGGGAACTGTCCGGCGTCCTCCATTCCACACGACCAATGGGAGATCACCAGCAGCAACGAGTAAAACATCTACTGACATTCAGCATACGAGGAATGCGAATTCTTTTTCATTCCATACCGGACACGCCCCATGCAACAAACATGCATCATTTACATTTGAATATATTTCATTTGAAAAATAAAACGTGATATTCGGTGAAGGTTCAGATATGAATTATGTGAGCTTGATATTCAACTAATGATATTGAACGGCGAACAATAGGCACGTATTCAGGTTTCAAGGACATGATCCTCAATTCTAATAATAGTTATGTGCAGATGTTTTCAATTTATCGTCTGATATCAGACTGTACCCGATATGAATGGATGAATTCATCTATTACGTCAGGACCATATACTCAATTTGGATATCTGAACAAATCCTTCAGTATAGCTGAGAACTCTAGATGAGGTAAATGAGTGGTATACTTACTCGTGAAATTTGCATTTACCTGGAAAAAAAATTCAAAATTAACAAATTTCAAAATTGTTTCAACCAAATGAACAATATAAAAGGGAATACACCACAATAATATTCCGAAATCTTGAGCAAATTCTGCCAGTTACGGTGCCAGTAGGTGATGTTGAACAAGCAACTTTAGACCTACTGGATTTGGCAAGTCAGTTGTCGAAATAAGTGATCAGATTACAGAAGGTTACAAATAATATGACAGTGACTTTACACGAAAGAAATCGTGTGAATCAATATTTTCACTTCCCTCACTATACGTCGTGCATAGTGTAATCGATCCTGAAATAAATTTCCTTACTTTCGCGCATATATCCGCTTTGAACTTTTTGAGTCAATCTAGACTATTTTTGACATGATGTTTGTGTATGTGTGCATATTTAAGTATACTAGTGTTACTTAATTTCGTTGAAATGAACTATAAGTGGAACCTAAGAAGTATAATTTGAACTTTTAGTGAAATTCTATCGGCAAACATGAGCTTTTCGTATTATCTTTATTGAACTTATAAATACGGTGTTGAATTTCAATTGAATAATGAAAAAATTGTACAAAAGCAAAATCTCGTCGAAAGGGCCATTTAAATACTTCAATTGTTCTGAATGGCTGTCGGCATAAATAGCACTTCAAACGACAAGGAAGCGTCCATATTGTTATCACCTGGAGAGATATTATAATCATGAGGAATGTGGAGGATAAGAATACAATTTTGAAGCCTCAAGCTTTCCGTAATATTAACCTGTTATTCGCAGGGTGCCGCTGGTTCAGAAAGGCTATTACATATTTTGCTAATTCTGGAACGCACGGGTGAAGCTTACAAGATTGGATAAGCTTACTAAACTTAGGTACAATTTGAGAAGATGATTCATCTAGCGTTTTGTGAAATGTGAGACCTCCTTAGTAATTTAGTGTAGTGAAGATGACATCGAATTTACGACCGTGTGAATTTAAGAGATAAACGCTATTTATATCTTCCCCTTATGTCACTTTTAATACTTTCATCGTGAGAAATATTACTGAAATAATATAAAAAAGATTAAATAAACGGACGGAGGAGCATTGAAATGTAGAGGGAACTAGATGAGATTTTTTCTCGCATCCCATGAAGAATATAGTGCGGTTCAATAGGATCTGCCTACTCTATAAACCGTCTCGGATGGTGATATAAATGGAAGGAAAGGTTCATTTTCATGGACAATCCCTCGTCGAATATCTCCATTCATGTGAAATATCGTCGTTTCAACCACCTTTTTTGTTTAAATTCTCATTTAGCACATACAACGATAGATCAATAATGATTTGGAAACAAGATACAGCTTTTGGTGAGAAATGGGAAATTAGTAAGATCCAATAATAGCTTTTCCTGTCATCAGGATAAGAACATCACCACACGCATCCAAAAGAGTGAGACTAGGTCATGAACCGCATACATTGGCGTATCCAGTGCACTTGCCCTGGGCGCCAAGGCCACGAAGGCGTAGCTTGGAGCCTTTGGCACAAAACTAATAAAACAGCTTTATCAACTAACATTTTTTTAATGTGACTCACATGCTTCTTAACAGCGTAGGTTTCGAAATTTGTACGTGCCCAAAGCACCCCGGGAACCTTACTACTGTCTAATAAGTTCAGATAGTGCATTCATACAAAATTAGTATAGGAGTCCCTAAAGATGTTCCTAAATATTCGAAGAATGAATGAACACAGACTTGCTCGATGACTAGAAAAAAAAAGTTAGGTGATTCGGTTTTGATTGAAAGGTGTCTGTCATATTTATGTATTCTAATTGAATCGAACAGAGTTCCATTATAAAACACTTTCAAGCTTATTATTCAGATTACCCATTGTGCTACTGCTCGGTGGGCCTTACGAAATACTGATAGTTATTTTGTTGTTGTACTCTTTTATTGCCATTCAACTATATATTAAAAAGTAATTTTGAACAATCGCTTAAAACGATTCATTACGTAGTAAATGTTAACCAAATTCCGCTGAACTAAAGAGGAAAACAAATGAAATTGATTGTACATTGCCAATGGGAGCACAAATGCAACCCTTGCCATGGACGCCATTTCACTTAGTTACGCCACTGACCGCATACGAATATTATGGAGAGGCCCACCATTTATACTGAATAGAACCGAACCCACTATGCCGATGTTTTTGCCGATCGATCTTTCTTCAGCCTATTGCTGATATACTCTTCGAGGTCTGAAGTGAATGAAAAAGAAACATCACAATTATAGCCTGTTTATAGACTTTTTTCAGATACAAACATACATTTTTAGGCACAATTAAAGACGAAAAACACCGGCGCTTCGATGAATTGAGATGAGCGAGCATAGTTAACTGAAAATTCACGTTTGAGGAAAGGGAATAGTTAGATAGGCTGTTCATAGACTTCTTACTACCAATTTTCGGGCACAATTTTCATGAGCCGAGGTTTTGCTAACCTAAATAAGCTAGCAGAACTACCTCAAAATTCACGGTTGACGAAAGTAAAAAAGCTTAAATTATAGACACTTTATATGCTATTCAATTATGACAATAAAGATGCATTTAATCCTTTCAAACTCAGTGTTCCTTCTATGACCTCGGTTGAGATGATTATCAGATCCTCCTGATCTCTTCTGGATATAATCCATGAGCCTCAGCGTATATTCGAGAGGCGAACTTCAAACATCTGAACAGTGCTCGAGGAAAGATCGAATCTGTGCTTTGCAGATTATGGGGAGCTGCTGGGATGTAAAGTAGCTCTTAGCACGGAATAGAAAACCAATATTGTGTGGAGCGGTTTTTGCAATGAACCTCACATGAATGTGCCATGAGAGGGTGCTGTTGGTGGTGACGCCGAACATTGTTATGGTAGACGTCATAGGAGTAGTTATACCTGACATATTGGAAATTGTGGGATCCACCCTCCTAGAGAAGATGCAAACTTGAGTTTTAGTTATATTGAGCTCTACTAAATTATCAGATCCTCATAGCAAAATCTTTGCCAGACCTTCATCAATTGTTTCAACCGATGAGAAAGCGGTACTCTGGGGTCTTCATCACTCACTACCTGAAGAAATGAAAAATGACAAAGTTCACATAGAACCTGAACTTTTGAAATGTGTCTACAGTAAGTTGCAGATACTGAAAAAAAAAGGATAAAGAGAGAGGCACAGAAAGCATAGGACTGACTTTTTTGGCCTTCCTGTCTTTTAAGCCGATTAACATTTATAAACCTTATGTTTTTTGTTACATCAGTTCATGAAAGATAGTGTAAAATAAACATCGGACTATATTTATATTTTTGCTGTTGGACTTAGGCCTTTTTTTAATTTATTTCATAGAATAACTGGTTGGTTCATTTACTTGGGACCTTTTCCATTCAAACAGATGCATCTTATCCAGTAAGAGAGGCTCAATCACTCTGTTCTTGAAAATTTGCTCTCAGGACCCTTTCCGACCAAGTCACAGATTTTTGTAATCGGTAGTTCAATTTCAAGAGAAAATGATCTGAACAACCAACGTTATTAATTATTAGGAGAAGTCTTTTGAAGATAGATGAACATTCAATTAGGTATTTGTAGATTTGTATACTATACACTTATTTATACTTACTTGCCATCTAAAACACTTAACTCAATATCCGATTCTCAATATCACCAAATGAACTCTAAATATTAAAACGACACCTGTTGTTTGCAATAACCGATAATAAGAGACAAACCAACGAGACTTGAGACTCCCGCTACACCTTCTCCCAATATTTCGTGCTACTTGGGTTGTATGTACTAAATTTAAACAAACATGTTTTCGGCGCTATTGGGATCTAAGATGGGGACGTGGCCTAACCAATATGAGGGCGCTAAGCGTGCAACTGTCAATTCGCGGGTAGCGTCCAGTACGACTTTTAAACTGCAATATGTTGTTGAGTATTGAAGAAATTTGCAAGTGGGCTGGCACAAATCCAGCCCAAAACAATTTTAAACAAGCAGAACGACTTTTAAACGCAAATCATCTCATAAAATGCGGGAAATCGACTCCAAACGATGGAACCTGTGCCGTGAAAGTGACAGCTCTGTGCCTCAAAACGTCCAATTTGAAGGATGTACCGCACGAAATCGTCGCCAAAATTGAAGAAAACGATAGCATACTGTCCGTGGTGTGTTCCTGCAAGGCTGGTGCGGGCGAAAAGTGCAAACATTGCGTTGCAACGCTGCTGTACTGTTACAGGTTAGTTTCAGTGTTTACGTTCGGCAGACGACAAATGTTTCGTTTAGACATATTGTTTTTTGTTGCAATAAAGTGCAAAAAATAAACTTGATAAATAAACATAATTTGCGTTAAATAACAATTAAATTAACAATTTTATTGAACAAAAAGTGTAATAAATTAATTTTTATTTCAGGAATAATATCGAGGACATCGGTGAATTATCTTGTACAGACTCAAAATGCGGCTGGAAAAATAATCAGAAGGACGTTTTGCAGAACTATTTATTCAGTGCCCTTATCAGAACACTCGTGTTTCCTGAAAAAAGATGAAAAAACCTACACCTTGTCGGGTGCATTGCGTGACAGTATGTGTTCGTACATTATGCAAAATTTGCCAAATTCTGCATTCACAAAACACGTGTAAGTTGTAATTTTTGGCATAAATTAATATTTTGAATAGTCCTTATTGCACTTAAGTAACAATGTCAATATATTATCTGTGAAAAAATGTTTGGACATGCATACATAATTCTTACATTATACAAAGAATCCCTCAAATCGATTACCAATAACGCATGTCCAATTTTTGTTTAATTTATGCATTATTAATGTATTGTGCGTTGTTTTTGTAGGCGCACTAAAATTAATTTTTGTAATTACAGGTTTGGCAGGCACGAACCCATAAAGCCTACCGTGGACGAGCAGTTGATTACGAGCGAAGCTGAAGAAGAGGCAGTCCGACAAATCTTCGAAAGCCAGAACCTCGGAAATGCAACCATGGAATACGTTTCTAAAGTAGACTGTGATTTGAAAGACTGTTGCGCGAAAATACTGGACAGGCTGAATGGGAACTTTCCGGAGATTTGCGAACGAACTAGTGTATTTCCACGCTTCCAATTTGTTTATTTTCTCGTCATTTCCGAACAAATTTTGCCGCACTACAAAACTGTCGTTTTGTTTCGGGAAACGGTGGAAGGATAAATCTGTGTTCACGTGGCTTTTGGCATCGCAACTTTTCACGGCACAATAAATGCGGCTTTTCTTGTTCGTTTGTTGCGGTGCTGCAACACCTTCCATACCGTTAAATTAACAAAAAATACGGTTTTCCCGAACCTGTCACTCGACAAGTTGACGCGATTGCAAGCTTCCTTTAGTTCCACTGAGCGCCACCAGATGTCATATTGAAGTATCTTAGATCCCAATAGCTACGAATATATTTGGTTGTAGCAATGAAATATCATTTTCATCAACATACTTTCAGAGTGATCACCTCGGAACATATACAGCAGATCAATTATATCAACAATGCCTCACGTTCGGCGAAATTTGATGAAATTTACTGAGGGCTTGCTGAGTAAAAGTAAGAAAGAGGGATGATCAAATCAATATGCGTTATTCCAAAAGCCGCCTCTCATCAGTATATAAGTTTGTGGACGCTCTGGGGATGTTAATTTACGTTCTGTAAAACCATTCATCAGGATATTTTTTCCTTTGGGAATACGATAATCCTTCCGCATCGTGTGGAGAATAAAATGAGGAAATGTTATAAATAGAATGACTTGGAATGACACCAATCATTTATGAGTGGAGATTCATTCGTTATGTCCATTTTCCACTAGAATTTCAAATCCTCAAAGCGGAATGAGGAATAATATTCAAGAAATCCAATAGACAACTTTATTTATTCCCTATACCGTTTCCAACAGATTGAAAAACATCCGAAAACTTGTTTTCAATCAAGTGCACAATACCAAGGAGAAAAGTTATTGTACGTTAGCTCCGACTTCTCTCAAATAAATTTTGGAGAGGGAATTTGAACTTCTTAATACAACAGAGTCGGTTTCAATATTTTATGATTGCGCGTTCACGAAAAAAGTGGAAACTGAACAAGCGGATAAACGTCGGATAGCAATGCGGGGTCAGAAATACATCCGTTCTCTTCCTTATTTGAAACAACGTACGGATGTGCGGACTATTTCCCGAATGCTGCTTTCACCGAGATTAGAGAGAATTATTGACTTCTGTGTTGTATTGGTTTTACTGAATTCTGCTCAAAGAGCATAGATTATTTCGCGTAATTCAATTCCTCATTATCAATTTCACCAAATAAACGAATTTTGATTGCAAATTAAAAGCGTGTTACATGGGAATTGATTGCTATCGGAATCAACAAATAATGAAATTCAATTTATAGCTATTAGTAGTTTAGGTCTCTATAGATCTATCAATGGAACCACAGATAAACAGCGCCAGAATACTGTTTCGCCTCTTCTGACTCATCAGTAAAACGAGTAGAGCTGTATATAAACCAACAACAAAGACTCGAGAGCGATAGAACAACTAACACAATCTACCCGAGATATACAGCGTGATCAGCTTAGGGCGGCCCTCTACTATACCTCAGGAACTACTGGGAATGAAAATGTGGGAAAAAAAATTCGTCAATGAAGTGGCCATGAGAAAATCCTGAAAATTGTTTTTATGTTCCGCATTTTGTCGCAAGAGGGAGCTATTGAAAATTAAATATTGAAATTCCAAATTTCTCCGGAAATTCTCACATTAAGGTACATCTTCATTAACATTATTAGAAAGGTAAGACCATTCTACATTATTTTTATCCGAAGTTCATTGGCGTACCGACCTTGATAAGAGTGAGGAAGCTACTGAAAGTATAATCAATTATATCGATGTACTTTCTAAACAACTCATTCGATTGTAGTAAACTTGAGTTTGTATGGGAGAGACCAACGAACTCGGATATGCTGAACCATGTTAGAGACGGTTTTCAGTCAAGATTGTATTATTGTATGGAAGTCAATGGAGGACAATTTGAACATTTGATTTAAACACGCAGATTTAATTTTTTTCATTGTAAGCATGACAACACAATTCAATTTTTTCACGAATGTGATTTCTTGAAGATTGTTTAAGTTTGTGAAAAAGACTTAATAGAAATGAGCTTGTACATTGTACAAATAACCAAAATATTCAAGGTGGCGCATTCGAGCAACAATTAATTAATTTTTGGCGAAAACGGTTCATCAAATTTACGTTTTTCATACACCATTGTGAAGAGGCTTCCAAGGCCTTTCAATTGACGTATCACTCAACCCTTCTCCCCTATTCAATTTTGAGGTGTTGAAGCGCCCCCTATTAGGGGGTTGCTCGTTCAAACCTCAAATATACGTCAAAAGATGTCCCCCAAACAAAATCATTCGACATATTTCGGGAGATTTTTCCACTCACTATGGGATAAGGAATATACGGGGTGGCTCGTCTGAGATGGAACACCTTGTATAATTCATACCAGGGTTAAGAATCATTATTAAAATATTACTTATAACGATCTTTCCAGTTTGACCACATATTGAACATTGCAATCAATCGTGTGAATTCTCGATTGATGAAAGGTCAAAATTGTCCAAACGGTTTTATAGCTTGTTCTTTCATTTATAAACGCATTTTATCGCATAATTGCAAATTGAGAATAATTTATTAATTATTGAAGGATCGTACTCCTGAATTTCATTGAATCATGTGAAGAATGTCTCGAACTTTGGCTAATTCATATTCTATTTTTGATTAGAATTCAACTCATTCATCAAAGATTTGTCGTGACCATTGGCCTATGTGTTGGAGTTCCTCAACTTCGTTGTTGTAATTTTTCTCGCTCAAAGTCACGTTTAATAACTTATGAACACGACTATTGAATGGAGCTATCTTATGATTAATTGATGTACATGTATCTATTTGCTTGTAGAGGTCTTCTGTGAATGTCGAATTCGAAATAGTGGTCATTTTTGATAATAAAAAAAAGGAAATTGGTTATTGCTTTCTATTTCTACAGTGAATTCGAGTGAATCGAATAGGCTTTTGAGTGCCTCCAAAAAAGCATATAGATCAGAATCGTTACTTATAATGACGAAAATAGTCATATCTATATGGGCCAAACGTTTGACAACTGATTCAGTTTTAATCTTAAGGAGGTTTCACGTTCGCTCAGAAGAATATTGCCTGAAATGGGAGAGTGGATTGCCCATCCGCTTGTAGACCTATAGTAGTTTTTGTTGAAAGTAAAATAATGTTGCTCCATACAATGAGACAAAGTGAAGTTATGATAAATGGATGACTTAACACCTTAGGGTCATTTGATGAAGTGTGAGTATATGTTTTCAGTTGAATTCATCATTTTGGTTCCTACATGAGTTTATTTATTGATTACTCATCGTATTGTTGAGAACGGGCAATAACATAAAGTCAAGCGAACTTTATGTTATAGTTTGCTTCGGTGAGAGGAACATTCAATATCCTGTGTATAACTGTATAAGACTGTTCATCTCGAAATTGTGTCGCTCCATGGCGAAACTAAGTCGATAAAGATATATCTATCTATATTTCAAATGGATTATTGAGTACAGAATGCGACTGATCTACCTGGAATGAATTATACGTATGTTTTCAAGTCAACAATATTGTGTGAATATCAAATCTCATACGTCCACATATCATAGCATAAAAATCACGTATTTGCATGAAATATTTTCAGCGAAAAGTAATGCATAGTGAAAACAATTTATGGTTGACCTGATGCTCTGCACGATGAATTAATTGCACTGGAACAGTATCAAATGCATCAACTGTGTTTAGGTGCATGTTGGTTTAGAAAAATAATTGTCAATTAGGAAACTGAAGAGTTAGTTGTGTACGGATATGTATGGCAAGCTGAACTTGATGTAGCTGGTAAATTTGTGTCTACCGTCGAGCTTTTCAGTTATAAAGTATCAGGTTTGGTTAGTGGCTTCGGCAGTAAATCTCATCCATTGGGATAAAGGACTGTTCCCGTTGCTTGGCAGTTTTCTCTTGGGCCTTGCATGTATACGCTTTGACCAATTTGGCACAGGTCACGTATATCTCACTGATAGTTCAAGCCATTTCAAATCGATAAAATTCAAAATGAATTGACGCTGAATTATAGAAATGAGGATTTTGCCAAGTGATATTGTCTGATAAGTAAAACATACTCTTGCAACTCGTTTTTAAATTTGACTTCACACTACATTCTCTTATACAGGGAGCGGTATCATCAACATGCACTGACATTTTATTTCATTCTATATATTGTGAACAGCTTTTCACATCAAGTTGACTAATTTCTCAGTGACATATATAGCTTACACCAGTGTATAAAGTTTGAATTATAAAAACTCGCAATGATGACGGTCTACTAGTTTAGCTGCTATGGCTACCAATAGAGATCGAGTACAGACCAATTCTGTCAACTCGTATTTAAGGAGCAGCCTGGAAGGCTACAATTAGAGCCTCAGGACAGAATCAGAGCTCTACGGTTCGCCGAGCAGGATTTCATGGTCTTGTATGTCTTATTCATTGAGAATAATTCTGTTGTTATTATTTTGCAGCAATAATCTCTGTAGCTTTGTTCCATTTTAATTAGAAAACGTTAGTGTGAACAAATGTTTTCTCAGGAAAGGCATCAACGCTACCCGTAAAATGGTTGAATACACATCGGGATAGACTTAAACACACATAATCTCTGGCGTCATGTTCAAATTTGAGGTTAAAAAATGATCTTCTCAAATAGAGCAACAAAGTTTTTTGGCTCGGAAAGAATTAGCCAGGCTGTTTTCATTTGAATTTGACAAAAAGCTTTCGAAGACTTTTTTAAATGTTCTGACTCAATATTATCATATTACACGCAGTTTAAAGTACTCAAGTGTACTAAGATTATTAGATTATTAATTATTATCAGAGGTGTTGTTCCTACCACGTCCTTGGAGAACTAGTTGAGTATACACTCAAAGCACTATTTTACAGTATGCCGGTGGACTTCACATCCTTTAGAAATATTAGGATTCTTTCCTTGCTCCAGTGATGGGTCTACGTTCGTGTTTTTGTTCAGAAGTATGATTTGATGTCAGTGAGCAAATGTATCGGTGTTTCCTCGGCTTCGATAGGCCAATTTTTCTCTCATGTATGACCATTGATTTTAATCTCTCTTCCTAAATTTGTCTAGGAGGATCTTGGACTATATTATATGTCCCGGATGGGAACTTCAGAGTTCAATACTGAGTTCTTTTTATTCTATTCTGAAGATTTCCTCTATATTGTATGTTTATATACCTCAGAAGTTCTATTAGCGATGTTTCAACTTCATTGCGTAGAAGGGCAAATTTCTATATGTCCTGAGATCAAGTGGAAGGGTGATTCTATCCTGCACTATATGGATATATTGATGCAGGAGGAGAATCTCAGAACAGTCTTCCAAGTCGAGATGCTCGCCATCTAGAGATGTTAGGAGAAGCAACTTGGCTATTGTGAGATGAATGAGACCACTCAAGATACTGAAAAACCCGACTGTGTCCTCGAGACTTGTCAGGGATATCAAGGAGATCCTCAACAGGCTAGCCGGTGGATACAGGCTCAACCAGACCTAAATTCCAAGTCAAGTTGAAAATGGAATGAGAGAGCAGGCAAACTGGTCAAAGACAGGGCCAAATTGAACGATTCTCAAGATCCCCTTGTTAGCATCCCCTGAGTTCCATTTGGAGTTAAAAAGAGCTCTCACGAACTATTCTTGCGCCTAGTCAGATTCCTATAGGTCGTTCTGATAACATATAGGCGGAGTCAATGGTTTCATAAAAACCAATTACCTTCAAAAAAACTGAGAGTTCTTCACCACCTACTCGTTCGGTAAGTTAGTTTTTGTTATTTAATTTTATTAAAGAGTTCAACTGGTAATTCCTGATCACCTTGTTAGCGAATACGACCTTCAAAATGTTCGCGTGAATAGATATAAAGATACAATTGTTCGTAATTCGAGGCATAATACTCGTAGTCAGAAACAGTTTCTAGGTGGGCTGAATTATACACCTAGTGGTGGCAGCTTAGAAGAACCTCAAGAGTATGCAGATCGACTAAGATCTTTGATACCCGAGCAGGTTCCAATAAACAATTCATATAACACTTCGATGAGGTATTAACGCTACCTGAAATAATACCCAGCCGACTGTTACAAGTGTAAGAAGCGGTAATCTGAGCTTTCAAACCTATTCACTTACCTGGAAAAATTAAATCTTGATTCCAGATTTATGAAATATACACTGGGTGACTGTTACGAGTCATCTACTCACTTTCTTTGTGAATGTTCCGGGCTCATTCGAACCAGGCTTACCGGTCCAGGTCCGGGGATCATCACGGCCGATGACGTAAAGTAGATCTTAGAATTCTGTCGAGTAGCGTTGTATCCATACCCTCTGAAAAACATAGCAGGGGATCGTGCACAACGATCTTTGGCTGAGTGCTAACTTATGATCTTACATTTGTCTTTAGCGAGTTCGAGCCGTGCTCGTTTTCCGCTGCGGTCTTATAAAAAGCTCTTTTGCGTGTTATTTGAGTTCATTTCTTCTTTATTGCCCATTTTGGGCGTTAAGTACAACGGCCGTCCTTGGCTTTTCATACTTTGGCTCCAACAGCGAGTCATATGCTGCTGCGTCTCTGATTGTGGGAGTTCTATAAGTTTCCCTCTTTTGGTATGTGTTTATCGCCTGTTTCCGAATTATTTCCTCAATTTTAGGTATTCCTGTATCCCTATGGAGCAGGTCGTAATATGGTGCATTCAGACAGGATCTGATCACCTTATTCTGTATTATTTGCAAATTCTTCAGTTGCGCGGGTGAATTTTGTATCCATATTTTGGCGGCGTATGTTATTGTCGGTCTTATAACAGAAGTACAGATCCTTAATTTACTTTCGGTACTAAGTTTGCTTTCCCTAACTGAGTAGAGGATATAGATGCCCCCTTATCTGGTTTGCCTTTTTCTTCAAATTTCTTAGGTGGGGAATGAAAGTTAGCTTACTGTCTAGCGTTACTCCCAAGTATTTCACTTCTTCTACTTAAGGTATCTTTTTCTTGTTTATGTCAATATCTTTGGTCGTTTTTGTTTAATGTCTCTCGTTGAGAACATTATCGCTGAGATTTTTGTGGCATTCACATCTATTCGCAATTTGTTGAACCACTCTCCGAGGTCGGTGATTCATCTTTGAAGCCTTGTTTGTACGCTTTTATTTGGATGTATTGGCATAAGGCTCCTATGTCGTCTGCATATTGCTCCGAGTCTACTCCTATTGTCTTAGGTATATCTGCGGTATACAAGTTATAAAGTACCGGTTCAAGGATCAGCCCTTGCGCTAAGCCTGTCTTTGCTTGCTTTTCTTCTGACGTGTCGTGAGGTACGAATGTATAAGCTCCAGGTAGACTATTGGAGGTTGTATTTGTACATCTCATGTATCAGTCCAGCGTGCCATACCTTGTCAAAGGCTTTGGCCATTTCTAGGAACACTGCACCGGAATGCATTTCCTTGTTGTGCCCTTCTATAATCTTTCCAGGTATTCTAGCCAGTTGGTGCGTTGTGCTATACTCTTTGCGGAACCCATGTCGTTCATCCGGGATAATATTCTGGTTCTCTTCCAGCTGGTTCAACCTGGTGAGTATAGTTCTCTCGACTATTTTACTCACGTTTGATAGTAAACTCATCGGTCTATAACTTGATGTATCATTCTTTGGTTTATTCGGTTTGGGGATCATCACTGTTTCCGCTGTTTTCCAGTTACTTGGATAGGCCTAGTGCACTGAACATCATATTAAGCCCGCTACCATCTCAACCAATACCAAAACCAATCTGCCACCTCCCATTTTATCATAAGAAGGAATAAATGAGCAAACAAACAGGCACTTTCAAATAATACCAGTGGTGATGATATAGAAAGGAAGATATTCATGGAAACAGACTGTCCAAACGTTTTCAAAAACATGAGGTCAAAAAGAATGATTTCTGTTTTTAAACTAAATTAGTGAATTATAAATCAACACGTGGTAAACATAACTATTGAACATTTGTTGATGATTTTGGAATTATATCAGAACCAATCTAGGAATGTAAATTCAGCCATGTATTATTATGCAGATGTTTGTTCTCAAATATCTATTATAAGCAGATACATTATACATATCTTCTGTTGTCAGAATAATGGAAGTTTTTATAAAGGCTATAATGTAGTATTTCTTCAGTAGTGACTTCGAGATATTTACCCAATTTGCAAAATATATCATCCTATCTTCATCCGGTAGAATACGTTGGAAATGGTTACTTTGTGGTTAGAAAATATATATCACAAAGCTGTATTTTATTTACGGACGCAATGTGGCGCAAAAGAAATCGCTTTGATTTCGAGCCGTCTACATATATAGATTTGCGGAAAAATGTTACGTCATTTGTGTCTAAAGCTGAAGTTATTCCAGCCTAACCGACATATGTAACGTCTTTCGGAAAAAACTTCACTTGCTACCTGTCGTTTCATTGTCGGAGCGAGTCTTTACGTTCGTTGATCGTATCACCCTGTAATGAACCGATTTATCTTGATCACACGTTACTGAGAATCGGCGTTCCAAAGCGGAAGCTTTAAATGTAATTCAGATTGAAAAGTTTCAATAACTTCCACTGCTGCGTTGAATCTTGAAAGAAACTCGTCTATATTCTAAATTTCTCAATATTTCATTAAAACCAATTACCTGTGAAAAGATTTGAAGAAGACTAGTTTGAATGTGTGCATTACCTCATTCTTGAATTTATTACCCACGATATTACAGTCTTATGATTTTCCGGAGCAAAAATTTTTATGTATAGGTATTTTGACTAGTCAAGAGGAAAACTTATAATATTCGCAGCAGATCGTCTGAGCCAGCGATGACATGTTGAGAGATGGGAATCTTTCATAATGGTTCAGGGGATGTAGTTCGTGAAATCAGAACCCAAGAAAGTAATTTCACTCCATATTACTAGAAATAGTTCAGCAAAAACAATATTTCGAAACTTTTTTCCAAGCACGCATAGAGAAGAAACTAAGAACATTATCTTTATTTACAATGAAACAGATATTAAATGCAATAAGCAGAAAATGAGTTTGTTAAATGAAGAAATTTTGCAATTGATTGTGAAAAAATAGGGTTTGCTCTTTCAACTTCCAAGATGCAGCAGTCATTCGGAACAAATGCAAAACATTCCTTAAACACCCAAGTGAATCATTCAGGGTGTTCCTCAAGGATTTTCGAATAATTTAAGGGCTGATATCTTAGTCGATTTTGAGAAAAAAGGTTCCTATAAACGTTTCCTAAAATGTTCTGTTTTCGATATACAGGGTGTGAAAATTCAATTATGTTGGGCTTTTCAATAAAATCTAGAAAACGGTACCTGATATTGAGCTTTGGGAAGGATTAGTGTGACTTAGGAACACGCTTTTCCATTTAATAGGTGTCGTAGTTATGAGTAAGCCTTACAACAATTTTAACATAAAATTAAAGTTAAAGTCAAAGTTAAAGTGGTATGTCACTGAGCTTTTTCAATCTAGATTTTTTTCGAATAGTCTGTTCAATTTTGTATGGAAAATCTTTCGTGAGATTTTTCTTCCAGGTGCGTTGTTCTCGAATGAAAAAATAAAACCGTTGTATTGACTGAAAAAATTAATTAAATCATTGATGAATACAATTTTGCAATAGATCTAGTAAGCGCTGTCACTTGAGTTTTACATTCGACATTTTCAAGTAGGTCTGTGTATCTTATTAATTCAATTTTGTTAACAATGGTGAATCATTCAAATGTGGAACTGGCAGAAATTTATTGCGCATATGGCTTTGCCGACATTAATGCAGATACAGCCAGACGTATTTATCATCAGAGATATCTCAATCGTACTTTGCCAGATAGTCGAACCTTTTCTAATATTTATCGTTGTCTTATAGAAACTGCCAATTTCCACAGAGGTACATCGGAAGGTAGATTTCGAAGTGTGAGAACACCAGAAATTGAAGAAGCGGTGCTGCACGAAGTCCATGAACATTCAGAAACCAGTACGAGTGAGATCTCTAGAATCATTTGCCAACAAATGGCTTAGAACATTTCAGTAGATTGTTTGTTTTATCCGTACCATATCTTAAGAGTACAGGCATGACTTCCCAGAAAATTTTTGAAGCGTGTGAACTTTGTCAGTGGTACCTTCATAATGTTGCTCAAAATTCTAGAAACGTCATTAAAAATTTCCTCGACAATCATCACACAACAACCAAGACCCATTTCCAGCACCAATTTTCGGTGATCGTATGGGCATGAATGATTGGTGAGTAATTTGTTGGCCCATTCTTCCAATCGGAACGACTTGACGAACAATCTTACTGCAATTTCCTTCAGGAACAATTGCCTTTGCTGCTTGAGAATATTCCATTAGCATCAAGAAACCAAATATGTCACATGTACGATGGCACACCAGCACATCTCAGTGTAACGGTTTGCAATTATTCACGAACTGTATATCCAAATCATTGGATTTACTCCTGTGGGGGGCAAGAATGGCCACCAAGGTCTCCCGACCTCAATTGTTTTTTTTTTTTGGGGGTCACCTTAAATAAAAAACACTCCTATCAACGAGTGCGTAATTCCATAAGAAGGAGAGCGGAAGCTTGTAAACTAGCCGGAGGAGGCCATTTTCAGCAACTTTTATAATAATAGTTAAGTTGTAATATCATGTTTAAGTTGTATATTGTTAGATTTTGTTGACATTATCCCAAGCCAATTAGATTTTTGCAAAATTGTATATATTTTCCAATAAAACTCATCCATTAATTTTGTCAGTCAATACAACGATTTTTATGTTTTTACTCAAAAACGGTGCATCTGGCGGAAAAATCCCGAGAGAGCTTTTTCATACAAAATTGACAATTCTATCCAAAAAAATACTTGATCGAGAAATCTTAGTGGCGTACCACCTTTTTTATTAAAATTGCTGTAAGACTAACCGATAAGTACTACACTGATTAAATCTTAAAACAACTTATCAAGTGAAAAAGCGTGTGCTTAAGTCACAATAATCTGTCTCAAAACTCGATAGCTTAAACCATTTTCTAAATTCTTGAGCAAAATTGAAAAAATTGAACTTTGCCACCCTGTATATCGAAAACAGAGTGTTCGAATATTCGCATATCATTGAGGAACATCCTGCACAAAAGTAAGTCCAATAATTCTACTAAAATCTCAAAATAATCGTTGAAAGCGACGATTTTGGAAATCAAGTTAAGTTCGTTAGATACGTGAAAGCCTACTTCGACCTCAAATAAAACAGAAACACCGACACATACATGGTTACACACAGTTTACGTCATTTCAGAAATTATTTTGTATTGTTCAAATGAGCTTAATTTAAATTAAATATTGTTCCATATTTTATTAATCATAGTTCACCACATTCTGAACTATATTGAAACAATAATAATTATGAACAAAACTAATTTTTGATAAGTTAATCAATACCTACCCCTATATGTCAAATGAGAATATTTTTATGTGTGGCAGTTAACTTTGAATCTAGTACCAGTCGTATTCATATAGAGATACATTTTGTCATATTGTAGATCCAGAATCGAAGATCTGGAAATCTGAAACTTTCAACCGAATAAATCTCGAATGAATATAATCTGATTGCTGATTGTCAAATTTAAAATCGTGTTATTCCGTTTAACGTTTATTTATTTATTATATCATTCATATAGTTCAAATCTATGCATTGAAACATGGAGCAAGTCTATGTGTGTGAAACATAAATTGTAATTTTTTTGTGGCAAACACATTGGCGAATTAATAGCATAAGTTATAGCAAATGATAGGTGGCTACCGAGTACTTCATATTCTGACGTTGGAGTGTATATTACCTGATATAGAGCTACAGATAATAATATTGTTCAAAATCTTGTAAAGCAAAATTATTCGTGAATCATTTTTAAGAAAATTTAGTTTTAATAATTTGTAATGCCTTAGGCTATCGTGATACTTGTTAAAATGAGTTCTGTTATTAAATCTAAAATTGAGGAAATTAATAAATTGCTCATACACTTTTTTCAATTTATCAATGTATTTGATATAGAGTAGGTTCCATACTAGAGAGGCGTATTCTAGGTGACTACGAACCAGAGAATTATATGGAAATAATAATTAATCAGGATTAGTAAATAATTGTTGTACGCAACATAGTGCTTAGGTTGCTTGAAGCTTTTATGACAATTATGTGTGATTCAAATGACAATTTACTGTCTAATGTAACCACGAGATCGTTAATTGCTACTACTCTCTCCAGCAACATAATATCAAAATGGTATCTGTTTTCATACACATTAAATATTTTGGAAAACGTGATTTGATGATATTTATCTATGTTCAAAAATAGTCTATTTATAGTACAATATTTTTGTAATCTATTGAGGTCACGTTGAAGAGAGGAGCAATCATTGATCGTAGTAACAGCTTTATAGCTTATAAGAGCATCCGCATAGACACGAAAGTTTGAATTCAGGAAACGGCGCTCAGTGTCATTGATAAAAAGTGAAAATAGGAGAGGGCCTAAATGTCATCCCTGAGGAATACCCCTCACGATTTTGATAAAATTAGATGTACAGTTGTTTATTTCCACACACTGAGATCTGTTGTTTGAATACGATTTGATCCATCGTAACAGATTGTCGTGTATATCGAGTTTTCTCAATGTATTGTGATGTTACTTATCAAATGCTTTTGAAAAATCTCTATACACAGGTTCAACCTAATTCCTTTCGCCCATTGTCTGAAAAACATTTCGAACGAACGGCAACAAATTGGTGGCAACAAATCTCCCTTGAAAAAACATGGTGATGCTTAGATATATGATGCTTTACTATAAAAAAAGCTCGTTTGTTAAAATTGCTACTAGTGCTTTTCCTAATATTTGTAACATTGGAATTGATCGATACCTAGTAACTTCGCATTTTTCCCATCTTTCAGAATCGGAACAATTTGTACTATTTTCCAAAAATAAGGAACAATGTATCTGATATTAATTTACTAAATAAGATATACATGGTGTCCCAGGTTCAAGTGGCAGAACTTCAATAGTCTATAGAAAATTTGATTTTGGAGAAAAAAGTACCTATTAACATATATGCAAAGACGCTTAGTTTTTGAGATACAGGGTGTTGAAATTGAAAAAAAAGTTTCGTTTCTTGCAAATATCTCCAGAACCGTTTATCGTACAGAGAACAGCTTTTGCAAGCATTTTCTACTCATAGTAAGCTATGTTCTGTGCGTAAAAAAATTTTTTTTTAGTCATGATTGGTAAAGATTTTGAAGGGGTAGTGGGTGTTTTTCTCCCCAACTTCTACGCCACTAGAAAAAGTAAGGTTTTGAGACAACTATTCGAACCGCCAATGTTTTCTACACAAAAAAAGGTGACTTGGTCATAAGCTCTAAAGTTGACCGTTTTCGAGAAAAATCAACTTATATGTTTAAAAACATGGTCAATTTTTTGGTTTTGTTACTTGTTCTAACGTTTGAATAAATTTTGTTTAATTAGTAAGAAATGACCATGTTTTTCAACATAAAAGTTGATTTTTCTCGAAAACGGTCAACTTTAGACCTTATGATCATGAGTAGTACCTTTTTTATGTAGAAAACATTGGCGGTTCAAATGGTTGTCTCAAAACCTTACTTTTTCCAGTGGCGTAGAAGTTGAGGAGAAAAACACCAACTACCCGTTCAGAATCTTCTCCAGTTATGACTAAAAAAATTTTTTTCCATGACACAGAACATAGCTTACTATGAGTGAAGAATGCTCATAAAAGCTGTTTTCTGTCCGATAAACGGTTCCGAAGATATTCGCAAAAAACTAAATTTTTTTTTTCAAATTCAACACCCTCCTGTATCTCAAAAACTGAGCGTCTCTGTGCATATATGTTAATGAGAACTTTTTTCTCGAAATCAAATTTTCTATCGACTGTTGAAGTTCTGCTACTAAAACCTGTGACACCCTGTATAGAGGAAAAAGCAGTGACTTCTTGGAGAATTTCACAAATATTGGTGGTAGCCCGTCAGGTCCAGCACATTTCTTCATATAAGTTAATTTAACTGATCCTCGATTTGTTCATAAGTTATGTAGTTCAATGTAAAACTATTTTGTGGTTCAATTTTATTTATCGGTGAAAGAGTATCTGCCGGCTTGTTCCTACTCTATTGTTATGATATTTATTTGGTGCAGTATCGATCTCATTTTGTTATTCTTATGCAAATTTTATATTTATAGGTATCAGAGTTGAGAATGTGTTCATTCATGCTGTTCCTACCATATCTGGTTGTTATAGGATATAACCGAGTAAATATAGATTGGTTCACAATTTAGTGAATGCGCCAGATGAGTCCGTTCAACCCTATCGGGGGTTAAGCTGCATAGGTGTGTACGGGCTAGGGAATTCACTCCGAGGGGAATCCAGGCATCGCTGTGTAACAATCGCATAAGAATTTTAGCAATTTTTCAGGAGAAGGAAAAACATGTACAAATATTTAAATATTTAGTCAAAAATTCTCAGGCAATCATAGATAAAATGAAAAAACTCCGTATCCCAAAAAATGCTAAACTAATTCCGTTCCAAATATAAAATCATGTCCTCGGTATACCTCCAAATATAACTACCAAATTAGTCGGAAAACCAATAAGATCCCCAGAATTGAAGATGAAATTTTATTTTGTATATCCGAATGTTTAGATCCAAATTATTCCCAACTTGATCATTGTATCTGAAATACATAATGATGGATTAATCAAGGTGAATAAGCAACCGGGAATTGATAAGTTGACTTGCCAGGTCGTTTATGTGGGCTAAAGAGGAAGATATTTTTAAAAAAAGCTTCACAAATGAAAAACAAAATTCCATTCATGCCAATCATCTACAATAATCTGGTTATTATATAGAAAGGAAGTTATAAGTTATTCTCGTTAGCCTCTTGAAATTGATAGATGTAGTAGACAAAATGTCTCACTCATTTAACTAACTGGTGGTTAACTAAATATTCCATATTTCCTTTTTTTCTCTATGTTATAATCAAACAGTTCGGTCATTTCTCATGTGTTACTTCCAACCAGATGATGAATTGTTTGATATCCGTTATCTCAAAATTAGAAATAATTCCGTGTACCATGTTAGAAACTACAAAAGATCATATATTGGGATGACCAATCGGAGAATAAGAGTGAGAGGAGAGGAACGTATGAATACTGTATGGATAAACCAGACTACATTATCCTCACCTGAACACTTGAAGGCAATGTGACGTAACAAAGATTCCAACAACACCAAAATACTAGCTAACAACGGAAATCACAAAATAAGATAACCAGACAACTAAAGGTAGAGAAGAGGTATGTTAATCTCAACACACGAGATGATACCTAGATACAATTTTTTTATGCTTTGACTGCACGAAAGTTTTTCCTCTCTAGTGTATAACGTCGTGCGAGCGAGCGGTGGAATGTTGGAAGAGGGAACAGGCATTCGAATTTTTCTTGATCTTCGCTATTCAATAGAAGAATTCTGTTAGCAAGAAGTTCGGCAGGTCTCGAGCTTGACAACGAAGGTGATCAGCTTAAGCTCGTCTAGTTCGCTCATCTGAAATCACTCGTTGTGGAACAACCGACGAGATTTCTGATTAATACCGACCATGGGAATGAAGATCTGCCACCTTTCTACGATATTCTAGAAGGGTCAACAAGCTGGTAAGAGTGACATCATCATTCAGAAAAATAGCTCTCTCCTGAATATAATGCAGGAGCTCAGCGTATGTTTGGGCGACAAACTCCGAACATCTGAACCGTACTCCAGGACAAGTTGAATATGTGCTTTGTAGATTATAAGGAACTGCTGGGATATATAAAGTATCTTTTGGCATGGTATAGCAAATCACATTTTTGTGGAGCGGTTTTCATAATGGACCTCACATGATTATGCCATGAGAGGGTGCTGTTAGTGGTGATCCCGAGCAGGGATATGAAAGACTGCACAGGAATAATTGTACCTGAGATCATCATATTAGGGATTGTGGGAACCGTCTTCCTGGAGATGACGCAAGCTTGATTTTGGTTGCTTTCTTCATCACTTTCTAGATCATAGATAACAGTCTAATGGGTCTATAATTATTTGGAAGGGTTTTCTTCCTTCTGTTGGAATAGCCAGGAGGAAACATACCAAGTTTGTATGGTAAGGTAAGCAACTTGCAGAAAACTAGTGTTAATTCAGTGGCACATTCGCAACATTAGGATGGTTCTTCCGTAGGGATCCGAAATGAAATTTTTAGATATTCCAGCAAAAAGATTGACTCTTTCTCATGGTGTAGTAGCAAGCGTGCCATCGTCTTTGGTTGAGATAGAAAATGAACTGGCAGTGAAGTTTCTATCAATTGCTTTGGCGGAAGTTCAAAACGAACAGTAGCCATTCGAGCATTCGAGCTTTGATCTTATTATATCCCTCGAAGTGTTTATTGTTTCACTGCACATATTTCTGGCTTCAACATATTCTGTTCTGGTCTCCAGACCTGAGATACTGCGCCAATGGAGGTATGATATTTATTTCTAAGCGACGTCCCTGGATTTTATTGAACCATCTTTCACCAGATGACGGTGATTTATAGGTATGGGGTGAGTGAATTTCCATTGCTTGCCTGATAATATACGAGATCTCTGTGACACATTGCATTGGGTCATCAGATTTAAAGCAAGCTTCAAGGAAACTCAGAAAAAACCTGCGAAAACCGTGCCAGTCAGCTGAGTTGTAATGCCAAACTGTGCATGGAGGTGTTGGATTGGTTCGTGGAGTGATCTACGGACAGTTCGTAGTGATGAATAAATGGTCAGAGCTTCTCAATAGTGCACGGATCTTTACTTCGTAAGGATCTGGTTTGTCAGTAGAAATCTTGGAGAGTAACCCTGAGAAACAGGAGAATAACCACAGTTCGCCGACCACAATGGTACTGGGAAACAACCAGGTGTGATGAGACAGAACATGCAGGTACTTATGGTTAACATCAGTTCAGTTCAAGTAACAAGAAGCAGTAGCAAGCTATCTTTGAACAAGACTTGAAGATGGCAAGTTGTGATTCTGCCTAAACGTCCTCAGGATCCGAACATTTAATCGGAAGGAAATTGAGAAATCCGTTCCATTAAGTTCAAATATGTTTAAATATCTGACAAATAAAATGAAGGACAATTCAAGCTATTGTTTGACTTACAAAATATTACAATGTTGCGAAATCACTATAGAAGGTCTTTAGGATTATCATTATTTGGAATTACAGTCTGCAATTCATCTTCTTTGGACCTTCCGATTTTTCACGTCATTATAGAATATTATTCACGCTCGCTCTCTGGTATAAACTGATTTATCTTGATCACAAATAGCCTTGAATCGGAGCTTTCTCCGACAGCTTTAATTATGAGCCAGATTGAAAAACTTTAATTTCGCGCCTACTCCACAATTTATCGAAGAATTAGATGGAATCCATTTATCACGCAAATATATCAACAATAACGTTCGTTTCAATAAGCGTAAAAGACAGATTTTCTTGTTTAGAAATAGGCTTTTATTCATTTAATAGTCATATTCATCACATTCACTTACCTTCATATGAACTTCTATGGTGGAAACAATTACTTCGTGATAATTGATTATCATAATGAAATAAAACACCTCATCTACACTCGTGAGATGAGAACTTCATATTCCACTCATTATGCATGATATAATGACATTATTACGCACGTTGTTCACGCTGCACAATGCTCCCCAATCAATCAAATTAATGAAAAGAGTATCAGTAGTTACTAAAAACCAAAAAGAAAAGGAGTACGGGATTTTGCCGCTAACTAGTTACTGACAGAAGTTTCAACAATTTCCTCCAATTTGATGGGCGTGCTCATCAAAACTTCATTGTTTATTTTATTCAAAAATTTGGTCAAAATTGAAATAACTTAAGAAAAAGCGTTACGAAATTTGATATGCGTCAAAATTATCAAGGTTTCAAATAGATGATCCAATTAATTTGACAGATGTCTAATTCCAAATGGATACTTCAAATGTAACGTATTTGTTTTCAATCAGAGAAAGAATCCCCAAACTTCCAACAATAACATGAAAACGTTACTATAGTTTCAATAGCTAAGGGTCATTACATTAGCATGATGGTACCATGTTAAATAACGTTATTGGAGGTCAAATAAAAATTCAAAACTATTGCCATCACTCCTTGCCTATTTCAACCCCCTCAAAACCACCCCCAAAACAGAACAAAAACACTAAATGGCCGTTTCGATTTCAAACCCAGCCAGAATCTCAATAATTGACTAATTTATCATAAAATTGGTCATATTATCCATATTATTCATATTTTTTGGGGGGCGGTTTCAGGGGGCTTTGTGGGGTTGAAATAGGCAAGGAGTGATGGCAATAGTTTTGAGTTTTTAATTGATCTCCAATAAAGTTATTTAACATGGTGTCATCATGCTACCTTGTAATCCGCAAGGTTTAGCCACAAAATAAGAAGAAAAAGATATAGTTTCCACGGAAACAAAATGCGTAGGATACGTTTTTAGTTTGAAATTGTTAATATAGATATATTGACCTACTGCATAGGTTAGACAAGCACACGGAACGTGTTTGGAACATTTGTAGCTCATTTTCATCTATAATTGTTAACCAACTGACCAAATGACGTTATTGGCGGGGTTGGCCAGATGACATTATTGGCGTGAATGACGCAGCTGACCAAATGCCATTATTGACGTGAAAGACACAGCTGATCAGATGTTATAATTGAAGTGAATGAATGTGTAAAATAAAAGGACAGTTTCATGTATATTATATTCATTTTCATTATATTTAATCAGATGTAATAGTCAATAATGGCTTATGATAACTAAAATAACTGATACAATTTATTGTGTCCAGTTTCTCCACATGACGACCAAATACCATAACGATACATGAATTACCTCGAGTAGTAGATACTGCAGGATTCACATTAAGCTTTAAACCAAAAGTATCTTTAATGAATTCCACAATTTTTCTATTTTTCGAATTCTTTAAATCCAAATTGAAGTCTCCACTTAATATAATCGGAATTTTAGCAGCGGTTTTAGTAGGCGAAGTACTAGGGGATTGTTGTTCATTTTCAATTTGTTCTAGTTGTCTTTTTAGTTTTTGACGTTGACGATATTCTTTGCATCGTTCAGCCGCTGGTTTGCTTTTCTTGCCAGACATTATGATCAGTATTAACACGGAACGTGTTTTATATATCAAATGAATTCATAATGACTTATCTTAAGTACAGCACCTCGCGCTTACACGGTTATCACTTGAAAAAACGGCAGCTACTGAGGATGCTAGACAATTTCGTTATGGCTCCACCTACCACAAGCGAATGCGTGACGATCTCGCTCGTGACGATTTCGTCTAGTAGGATGCGTCTGTAAAAACGTATTCTATGTTAAAAAACATTTTGATCCAAATAACGGCCAATTACTCGGAAATGAACCGATAACTTTTGATGGGTTAATGTTCAGACCATCATTATGGCTCTGGCTCCTAGACTATAAACAATATGTCTGAGTTTACTTTATCATGGATGGGGGCGCTGTAAATACAGTTGACAACAAAAAGAATTTGAACCACCTTCCCATATGACTCTTAGATTCAGAATGTTTTGAATGTAACCTGCAAATGACTCAATTCATTCTATAGGTTTCATTTTGAACGCAGGAACTTCGAAATCCCCATTCATTTCATGGCAAGTTGACGAAACTGCGGACATTAGTAAGTAGTAGAAAGCAGTTGCAAGCGAGTTTTCGAAACTTCCGAGAAAAATTCATCCGAGATTGAAAATAGTATTTATCATGATTATTTCTGTCACCAGTCACAACTAGTATGCGGCACAATGATAGTTTGCTTTGTGTTCCGATACCTGTGAAAATGTGAGCTTTCAACGTTCACATAACGCATACGGCGCGCAATTCAATTTGGGTGATCCTTTATGACTGCCTGCTGCATAATTTACATTCAGGTCTGGATGGAATTTTATATTCATCACTCCACAGTTTAGACATATTGTTGTTCCATATTACGACTACCTGCCTAATGTTCATGATTTATATATTCAAGGTAAATGTTTTCTATAGCAAATTTTCCTTCAGTGGAACTCAACGTAATATCAACAGAGAAGCACTATAACAAGCACGCAGCATAAGCTGAAGGAACTGCTTCTACCTTTCAAATGATGCTAAATGTTACTTTGATCTCATAGGACTTCACAATTTTATTTATATTCCAATCAGTACTATATTAGGTACGATTGTGGGATGTGATATAATATAATTTAATTCACTTTGATTTT
This sequence comes from Endomychus coccineus, assembly GCA_958510875.1. NCBI lineage: Eukaryota > Metazoa > Arthropoda > Insecta > Coleoptera > Endomychidae > Endomychus > Endomychus coccineus. The sequence goes on from OY294068.1 coordinate 37,262,598, forward strand.
GTACTAACTAAATAGTGCAATCAAATGGGTATAGAAATAGGCCAAGTCCGTAAATCCTTTTTTTTTTATGGCACAAAGTGCATTCTCTTCAGGATGTTATCAGAAACAAAGTCTATGTCATAGATAGTTGTAAAAACTGTTTATATTGTTTATAAGCAATAGATTAACTATTTAACTAGCTCATTTTTGAGATTACATAAAAAATGCCTTTTTGTTCGTGTGAAGAACATATGAAACTGGTTAAAGAATAATTGAATTACCTTCATTTGTTATAATCAATCTATGAACAATTTATTCATTAACAAGTAGATGAATTCGACCAAAACTCCGAGTTTACTGTCGTTTTCGGATAATTTTGGCATTCTGAGTTTGATTTTATCGTCAATATCGTCGGATGTATACCCACAGATTTGCTTATTTGTTATAAGCAAGTAATGTTTATTTATAAATATACGAATTTGACCAAAATGTCGGGTTTATAATCGTTTTCGGATAATTTTGGTCTCCTGAGTACGATTTGATTGCTATTATGGTCTTCAAATGCAATCATCAATTTTTGAACTGTTATGAACCAATTTTTTATCAACAGGTATACGAATTTGACCAAAATGTCGAGGTTATAGTCGTTTTCGGATAATTTTGGCCTCCTGAGTACGAATTTCTTTCTATTATGGTTTTCGAATGCATACATGAATTTTAGAATTGTTATGAAGAAATTATTCATCAACAAATAAAGAAAAAAGAAATGTGACATTTTTATGTATTTTTATATAATGTGCAAACTCAGAACTTAATTTTTTTGACAAAATTGATGGAATGTATCAAGTCCTAATATAATAAAAGAGTGGTATATTCAAGAAAATAGTTTAATTTATGTATAAATATATATACTATTAAGAAAAGGTCTTTATGGCTTATTTTGCCTCACGTTGGTTGCCAATTATTAGGAAAAGGTCTTTTTAGCTCATTATTTATTATGAATTATTTGATTAATTTGAATCTTTCAATGTTTTGAATTCTACCGGCTAGCTTTCTTATTTTATTTTATTTATTTTGAATCTTATGTTTGTTTTGAATTGAATAATGAACTTTTACCTTTTTATTTTTATATTGAATTATATATGGAATTAAACACAATGTTCTTTGAATGTTAAAATATTTAATTTAAATTTCTATGACTCTAATTTATCTCGAGTATCAATTTTTACAATGTTATGTTCAAATAGATCTATGATCTAACCTCAAAATTATTTACTATTTATATTTGTTTACAAAGTTATGATCTAAAATCTTTCTTTCAGATTTACAGACAGATAATAATACAATGAAGAAATAATAAATAAACTTACGTTTAGTTTATATCCAAGAATATGTTTTAGAATGTAGGCAATGTTCACTTGGCTTGATCTTCTTATTAATTTGATAATTCACTTCAACCGTAGGTACACAATTTCTCTGCTTTTCACAATAAACATAGGTAAACTATGGTTACTTCTTTTGAAATCAGGAACTGTTGAAAATTGTTAACTCAGTTTAATTCTTTTTATTAAAGATACAAAACTCTTCAATGATGTTTGGAACTTTATCGAAGGCTGGCTATCGTTCGATGTTACTCATGAATTGTAGGTTATTGTAACCTTTAAAATTTGTTCGGACACTTGGAACACTACTTGACTCGTAGAAATTATTTATTTGCTTCGGTTACTTTCAACCTTAAGAAGCTACTGGAACACTTGTGTTCACCGATGTTTATCCAATAAACTAAGGTTATGGAAACTTTAAGAGTTGCTTGAGTACCTTGACTCTTCAGATGTTGATGGCTAACTGACTTGGCTTGTCTTCAGATGCCTTTTATAGGCCTTCAAAGCCGATGCTACTTGATGTCATATTCAACCTATGAGGTGCTTTCTTTACCTATCAAGAATGCTTTGATGATTGTTGCAAACTGATATGAGTATTACATTGTTACTCGTCTGACGTTTATAAAATCGCCTCGACCAATCAGAATTTAGTATTCTATAAATTTTGAATTATTGGAGATTTTCAACTTATTCTAAATGATGATGATTCCTTCTTTTCAAATTAATATTGCCTACAGTTTCCACACACTTTGGTATAAGATAACCTATGATTAGGTTATTATTAATATGATTATTTCAATAATTATTATAAATTTGACAGTTTCATTATTAAAAACTGATACATAATATAATATATCAATAACATTTCTTTAACATTATATAACTCAAATTTACTAATCCTAACTTATGTCTATAACATTTTTCAATAGTTTGTGCTATCTCATGATAGTTTTTGTAATCATTTTAATTATGATTTCTGCCTTCGTAACACTGTACGTTTATTCGCTTTCACTGAAGTTCTTGTTTTACACTTCTAATTCCAATTACATTGTTGTTTATTATGTTTTACATTGTTTATTATATTATACTAACTATTATTTAACTTTTAATATTGTTTTTTAATTCCATATAATATCTTTTTATTAATCTTTTCTGATTTTCAATGTTCGGTAAGTTCTAATTTTCATCATTTTTATTGTTTAGGAAATGAAATCATAACAATACATATGAGATCTTCATTAGTTTTATTCAAACGTATCACGAAAAATACTTTAAAATTCCCACTTTAATGCAGCGCAAAGAATATTTTTTTGTTCAAAGTCTAGCATCAACGAATTTCAAATGAGAACCGTATTAACCCTAAGATGAACGTATAAGTGATGAGGATACACAGTTAGTGAAAAAAAAATATCCTGCACGGTAGCTGTTCACAAAGACGACGCGTCATCTCAGTAAAAAGTCGTGACATCGTCGAAAATAATTCCATGATCTAGCTAGATGGTACGAATACACAAGATGACGATGACAACAGAAGAAGATATCAATGATATTTATTTTGATTCTGATATTAGTGATGATAATGACTGATGTAATTTTTTATATTGATATTTTTTATCATATTCAGTTTTATGTATGTGAATATTTTTCATAAGATTTTATTACGTTTATTATTAGAATATGAAATTTTGAACAAGCGAATCTTTATCATGGAATTCAAATCCCTCAAATTTATTTCAACAATATGTTTGTCTAAAATTGCTTTTCTGGAATTTTATTCGATATTCATCGTCCAAATCTCATGCACACAAACTCCTCTTTCAATTTTTTTTTTTATTTCGCATTTCCAAGTTGAGATATTTCTTGTAACATACTATTCGTTTTGGTTTTTTTGATATAATTCAATTGATTATTAACAGGTCAATTTTGAATACACTTTACACTAGGAATTTTGTCACAATTCGTATAGGTACTTGAAATAGATAATTTGTTTATAACAATCTAAAAATGTATGTATGCATTAGAAGAGGATAATAGCAATGAAATCGTACTCATGAGGCAAAAATTATCCGAACACTACTATAAACTCGACATTTTGGTCAAGTTCGTATATTTATTAATGAATATGATTGGTTAATATCAAATTAGCAAATTTGTGGGTATATCATAGACCTATTATCACAGGGAGACAGGATTGTTTACATTCAAACACGATCAAACATTGCCAACATTTCAGGCCACTCAGACCGCTTTATATAACAAGTATGGCCGTATGGAATGTGCTGTTGCCGGATTTGTTGTTCTGTGTGCCGGATTGAGATTTGTAATCATTATAAAAACATCCATAGCATTATTTATTGGTTATATTAGAAGCAATACTGTTGAAATGTCGTTTTCTCTGAAAAATATTCCATAATTCATGGTACCCTGGAATATGCAATCGAATTATAGAATATTTAAACTTTTGAATATAGAACTAATCCATTCCATTGCATCACTTGTTCAGATGGCGACAACGCCGCGCACCTTTTATGAATGGGGACTTTGTTCTGTACTACTCAATTTGACAGCTTCCGTATTTCTCGTAGCTATTTCAAAACGTTGCTGCCTTACAAGTGGGACCAAGTTTCAAATCATAGTTACATTGTTTCCAATAAGGAGTAATTATGACTCGACGACAAAGAGTTCCGTTGGTTTTCTTTGTCATGCTCTATGTAATCATTGCGTCAAATGGAGTTTTATGAATGAGATGTGTCGTCTCCTTAAGATAATAGGTCTATGGGGTATACATTCGATGATATTAAAGATTAAATCGAACTCAGAATGCCAAAATTATCCGAAAACGACCTTGAACTCGGAATTTTGGTCGAATCTATTTGTTGAGAAATTGTTCATAATAAATGGAGGTAATTCAACTATTTATTTAACTGGTTAACATATGTTCACTAACCGAAAATAGTCTTTACCTGTTAAAAAATTATCAAATTTATCGTTTTTATGTAATCCAAAAATGAGCTAATCAAATTGTAAATTTATTGTTCATAAATAAAATGAATAATTTGCACAACTGTCTATGGAGTAGACTTTATTTCTGATAACATTCTGAAAAGAATGCACTTTGTTCCATCAAAATCGACCCTTTTCCTAAGGATTTATGGGTCCAATACCCATTTGACTGCACTAAAAGCATTCTCTGATGCGATGCTAAGAGAATAAGAAATCCAGGTACAATTATTCTTCTGTTGCGCGTCTCCTTAACATTGTTATTCACATGGCGTCTGATAGACTTATTACATCCACGTGCGGAAACGTGTTTTTCGATTAGTTATTGTGGTTTGTCTCACCAATGGAAGAATACAAAATCGAAATTATTGTGATATGCTGAATTAATGAAGTAAAGGAAAGTAACGTAGCTTATTGATGCTATTACAAAAAAAAATACTCGAACAGTTCAAAGGAAATTACACTAAAATAAGGTATACAGATTGATGCATCATATCGTCGGTGTTACTGCAATGCAATAGGTTCTTATGTCAAAAATATCCATTCTCCAGTTTAAGATATATTTCCAACCAAAATAACTTACTACAACATCTCACTTGCCCCTGAAGATACAATTCGGATGAATCGGAGGCAAGCGAATTAACCGTTGACTTACCAAACTCAATGTTGAACCTGCATTGGCGGTTCTAGCTCAGGCGATAAGACCCTGGCCCCATATAATTTCGCTTTTAACAACGTAGGTTCGAAACTCGAAGTGACAAGGTTATCCCAGGCTAGTTTGTTCCATTCCTGACAGTCAAATTTTCATACATCCTTGGCAAAACTAAGTTGGTAGATCATTTGGAAGCTTTTTTCTTCAATTAATTAAATATCCTTGCCCTTGTTCACATGTAACATTAAAGTGAATATACACTCGGCATTTTTGTCAATATTCGTAAGGTCCAATCTGCAGACGCCAGTATGAAATAACCGAATAATAAGGGGGCGCGCGAGTCTTAGCCAATAACTCTTATGTCATTATACACTGTTCGTTAGTATAGTTAGACATGAATTTGAACACATTAATGTGTTACAATTCCGAATATTCGTGTTTCTGTTCATTTCGGAGACGTGTTGATTTTTAATTGAAATTGATGCTATAAGGATGCTTTGTGCTTGATATAATTAGTTTTAGGGAATCCCGTTTTAGACAGTGTTATTTATGTCTTCTGATTATGGTAATTAGACCGGAACGTACGTAAAGACGAAAATAATAAGCGTATGTGAAGTGTGTAAATGTAAGAATTTGAATATAATTCATACCTGGGTCCAAGAATCATTATTAAGTTGGCAATAAATGTTATTTGAAGTAGCTTCTGTTGAAATAATTTCCATACATGTAATAATATCATCATTTGCATACTGCAAAAATATTGGGTGGGTTTGAAGTGTTTTGAAGAGATTGCTGCTAGTCATTTTCTTTTCAAATCATCTTCCTTAAGGAAGGTAAAAGTACTCTTTTATTTCTCTTCCCTTTGATAAAGCTGATTCTGATGTTGTATAATAGTATGCTTCTTCTCGATATCACACTATCTGGCTTAAAAGTCAACCGAATCACGCTGATTCAAAAATCGGGTGAATTTGATATGATAGACAATTGGCGACTCATCACGATCTTATCAATCCTGATCAGGGTGCTCCATCTAATCCTGAGTGAACGTCTGTCGTCGTTACCTTTGCATGGTAACAAGAGAGGTTTCGTGAGAACAGATGGCGTTCTTTCGAACAATCTCTTTCTACATAATGTTATTGGAAGATTATTTCTGTGTTGCCTATTAGATGAGCAATTAATCTTTCGGAATTGATCGGGAGACGATTGAAAACATCATATACTCCTATGATGATTCGAGTACGCGTGTTCCTATCAGTGAAGAAGAGATATGTTCTATTGATGATATCAAGCGCGGAGTCAAGCAAGCAAATCCATCATCTCCTATGGTTGACGAAGAGCGGATCTGCGAGCTTGAAGGAGAAGATCCTAGGATACCTGTATTGATTCAACTTGAGGTGACGATCTTGGGTTCTGTAGATGATCTGATATTGCTCACCGAGTCCGTCGAAGATGAATCCGAAATACTCAAGAAAGCAACTTTAAAAAGAGAGGAATGGCCTCAAACGTTAAGAAATACGTTGCTGTTACTGTAAACGTTAAACGTGGAAATAAACACATCTATAGCGTTTCCAGGTCTTTCTTTCACACTTGAGGAGCATTTATCAAGATGCTTCAACCTTTGAAGCTCTCTGAATACCTTGGCAGTCGTTATGGTGTCATGGGATAAGCCCCATGACTGGAGAGCTAAAAAAGGAGCTCAGTCGTATAGCAAAATTACCGCTTGAACCAATGCAAAAGCTTGAGATCATTAGAACGTATCTCATACCAAGGTACATAGACATGTTTCAGGCATCAAATGTCACTTTGAAAATTCTAAGATCACCACGCAATCATTCTCGATATGATGAACATCACAAAATTTGAAACTCCACGAAAGTGAAATGGGTAAAATGGAACGGTTTAATTAACAGACTTTTACATGTCATATAGGAATCCGGCTATGTCTGATGTGTGTTGAACCAATAACAGAAAGTGCTACAGAGTGATAGAACAACTAATGGTTCTTGGAAAAACCAACGAAATGTGGACATAAAATGAATGGAATTGTTCAATTACTGGAATGTACTTTAATATGTCAGTGATATCATGTAATTAAGCAATACAGTGCTGGCTTCAGCATTGTTCGGGGCTAGTATGAAGTCGGCTATGGCTGATGTATGATAAACCAACAACAGTAAGTACTAGAGAGGTATAGAACGACTAATGTCGTCTACCTTGGTGTGAATTTTCCTCAGCAAAATTGATGCAATGTATGTAACGGTGTGAACCCCAATTCAGATTATAATTTCATTAATAACCAGTTTCTGAATGATTGTACAATTGAATCCGGATGAGACAAGCTCTCACATCTGTGATATAATAGCGGACGTTCATTGTTGACATTGTCTATAAATCCACGGAAGGTGTCGTTCGACCGGAATTGATTACTTCCAGAGAGGTTGGAGTTGATGTGCAGATGCTGAAGCTGGTATGTCGATTTTATGCCCATTCTGCCATTTTTGGTTCGGTAATTATAGTCGGAAATCTGGTCAATGGTAACCTCATAGTCTGCTTAGCTTTGTAGTAATAATGACGATTGGTTAGATTTGAGGATGCCGATTGACTAGTTATTTCCCGCATTTTTCTTATGAAGAGCTACATGCCGATGAAGGGTCTCACTGCAATCCATCTCACCTCATGTTCATAATCATCTTTCTTTTCCAAATTACCGTCATATTTTACTTCATTATGATGTTTCTTGAATTCAAAATTGCAATTATCACTTAATCAGATACCAGAATTTTATCTATATTTTTTCAGTTTGTGGCTTGACGGTTCCAACCTGTAATTATCTTATGTACTCCTCGTGGTGGAAGAAGTAAATTCTTGTGTGTCAGGGATTACGGAATCTGGAAGTAAGTTGTTCGATGTGAATACGTAATTCTTGACTTCGGTCGTCCCGTTCAATTCTCGTGTGGTAACAGCATAGAAGTATATCGATCTAGGTGGAATAATATTTTGGTATTATCCTTTTCACAGCTTATAGGGTAAGCGGCGGACTATCTAATTATGCACTAATTCATGTAACAATTAACTTATCTTGCAATATCGTAATCCATTAGGAATTATGGATTGTTATCGAGTGAACGTGTAATTTATCTCTTATGTTATCTTTCATTATCGAAATTTACTGCTTCACCAGTTCCAGATATCACTGTGGTTGTGTGTGAAAATTGTATATTTGTAATTGTTGTTTGTCTGAATTCGATATTATGTATTATCACCATTATCAATGAAATCTGAATTATCTATTTCCGAAAATAATCAATGTTGTTGATGTTATCAGTGAAGATTCTGGACCCAGGTATTAATTATTTTTAAATTCTCGAGAAATAGATCACACTACCACATATGCTTACGTCTCTACGTACGTTTCGGTCTCACGACCCTTATCAGAAGACGTATCAATGTCTAAAACGGGATTTCTCACAACTAATTGTATCGTCTCAAAGCGTCCTTATCGCACGAACAGAAACACGGTAATCGAAATTGTGGCTGTCGAAGCACTGTTTGAATACGACTGGAACCAAAAAATACAACGCTCAAGTTTCCACTTTCGCACCAAATGTTGAAAATTTATGAGGTAAGAGAGAAAGGTGTCAGACGTTATTAGAAATATTTTTAATTGAGTATTCTACCTAAAATATATTTTTAACATTATGAAGACGCATGTATGAATTTTCGAGGGTCTTAATAGATTTAATTAGTATAAATCTGACCTAATGATTGAAGGTCCGCTCTATAACTTACACTTACACTTGGAGTCACGTTTCATGTGAATCATCTCCAGAATAGATCTTTTATGATAATTGGTTTCTTCAGTCAAAATAATAATATTTTTGTAATCAAATTGATGGTTATAATCAACACAATGTTCAGCAAGGATGGTATAGTTTTTGTTTCTAGTACTATACTTATGTCCATACATTATTTCTTGTAAATATCGTTTAGAGATTCTTGTATAAATCCCATCGCAATCTAAACAATTCAATCTGTCTACTATTTGGGTTTGTTTATTGTATTGTATTGAAGGTTTTGGATTTGAAAAATATTTACACACAGTTAGTAGGTTCATGCGCAGCATTTATATCATACTTCTCTAAATATTTCTTAGTTTTCTCTGAGGTCTCTCGAATGTATGGTAATGTTAAAAAAATTTCTGGATTACCGTTAATGTTATCTATATATGATGTTTCTCTACAGATTTTGTTTATTCTTCCTTTCTTGATGGGGCTGAAAATTGTTTTTGGGTAGCCATTCATTTGCAGTGTATTACGGTAATTTTCACAGCGCTATCTGTAAGGCTGTTCGCACTTTTTTCATTTATTTAAAAAATGCTGACAAATTGTTTCACCACACTGTGGTATTTTCAAAGCAATTCGCATTGGAAATTGTTAAAGTTATTAATCACGTACTGAACTTTATCGTTGGTGTATTGTTTGTCTATTATTCCGCTCGTGCAAGTTCAACATTATTATATCCAATTTCTTTCGATACTTTTACGTATAAATTGTTGAACGCGAGGCAACAGTGAGCAACTTTAATTGCTTGTTTCACTCTGTGCGTTATCCCTCCATTTGAATTTGGGCAATTTCTGTTCATATTATTATTCTTTTAGAACGACTGAGACGTTTCACTTCTTTTTCCTGCCGGTGTACAGAATTATCTGGCCTAACCATATCGTTCCAGTTCTTCAAATTCAACAAATACAGAGGAAGGTAACATTTTTCGAGTGAAATTGACTAAATTGTCAAGGTCGAATGTTTTTTACAATTCAATTTTTGGAACTTGTGGAACCTATAAATTCAATGTTTCCTATGTTCTCAATTTCCTTCATATAATGAATATCAATTAACTTCATATTCAATTCAATTTCAAATTGTTATTTGTTTTTTTTTCAAATTCTACATTGTTAAAGATTTAATTATGTTAATTTAATGTACTTTGATGAATAAAAAACCGTTTCGTTAAGTTGAACTATTTCCTTTATGTTTTCTATTATACACAATTTATCTGACCCCATCGTAATGATGGAATTTCGAGATTGAGGTTATTTCTTATAACCAAAGCTGTTGGCGCCCAGGGCAAAAACCCCCAATTGGGTATCGAAGGGTACATTTTATTACGATAGAATCTGAGATATTCCAATACTGAGCTAGTCGGACAATTAAAGGGTTGGAACTGACTAGTTAAGGTCTCTTTAACCCAGATCCGTACATGTGAACATGGATGAAAACAAAAAATTGAATAATAGCAGAAATGGAATCAACAACCACAAGATGAGCAATTTAAAATGAATATTTATATATCATGATTCCATCACACACAAAAGCTTTGAGCTGTGATGAAAATACGTAGGTTTATTCCCCGATCTACAATACATAGGGATAAGATTCAGGGATAATGTATAAGTGAAGTATATCGAGGAGCGTCTATGCTAATGTTGTCGTGAATATAATAAACTCCCTGTGACAAGAAATTGAAAGGTCGAAGTTGCATAGAATTTCCTTTCACGAGACTGATCGTAATTCCCTATAATGAACCGATTCAGCATCCTTACATGTTACTCGAAGTCGGAGCTTTGAATTGTAATCTAATTTGAACTGAAAAGTTTCGATAAGTTCCACACATATGTTCCAACATAAACCCAACTCAGATAAATCCCGTTTATTTCCACAGCCACCTAATATTATGATAAAAGTTTCCAAATCTAATGAAGGATGCAAAACCACTTTTGACTGTTGAAAATTCGAGACCTAACTGGAATAAATGCGATCAATGAAGATGATGATGAGCAATTTTTTATATGAATTTGTTAATCCTGTATCGAATTCATTATTTAACGCCGTATCTATTCTCAGTGATGGCTGGTACTGACTAGTACAATAGCACGTGCCTACACAACCACCAACGTGAACACCCACCCACCAACGTGCCCACCAAACCACCAAGATGAACACAGAAGGAAATTCGCATGTAATCAGTGCATTATTTTATTCCGCACGTCAGACCTCTGCAATGATAATGTATATTCTAAAGAACCAAGGTTTTCTTCGTCATATGCGCTTATACCGTCAGTTTGAGGCACAAAGCAACATATCTCCAGAAAACATATTGCCTTCTTAGAGTACAGTGTACGAATTCAATTCGAAGATTTGAAGTGATTTACCAGAGATTGGGAACAAAATTAATCGCGTTAAACAATCCTAATATCTGTATTTGAAAAGCAGCTTTATTACCCAATTTTGTCAAAATCAGCAAAACAATTTCAAAAAAATATAAAAAATCAAAGCCATTTAATCAAAACAGATAAATAGTTTAATGAAGTGCGTAACTAATGGGAAACAAGAAATCAATAAGTAATGGTTGAAAAAACCTAACAGACACAAGAATTCCGGATGAGATGTAGCACACGTTAAGGTTAGGTTCGGAATTTGAATTGCCCGATAATAAAAAATTGCCTATCGATGATACAATTGCTAATTCAAAATGCGGAATAAGAAATAGAAACTCAGAAGAAATACATGAATTCGGTAATAAAATGTGCAACATCTGGACAAATAAGAAGAATAAACAGGAGAAAGAAAAAGGTAGAAGAGTTCTTAGATGCTTACCCTCAAATATTAGTTTCGAAAACGGATGGATGTAATAAAACCATCATAATGCATAGAGATGACTACGAAAACAAAATAGGAAATCCATTAAATGATGAAACAACCTATGAAAAATTTAAACCTGACCCTACATTATCAGTAAAAATGACACGAGTGAATTAATAAATAAATAGTGCAAAGATATGATAATTCCTATTGATTTGAAAAATGAATTAATCTGCCATAATGGGAAAGCACGTTATATCTATGTGCTTTCGGAACTACATAGAAAGATATACCTGTAAGACCCATTGTAAGTGAAATTGGAGCGCCTACCTAAAATTTATCGAAAATATAATAGGAAAAAATGAATTTTATATGAAGGACTCATGGCATTTTAATGAGTTTATAAAAAATCAATTCGTACCCGTAGATCATATATCAATTTCCTTGGCTGTTGTTCCTTTATTTACATATATACCAGTTGTTTTGACTTTGAGTATTTTCAAAAAACGTTGGGCAGAGATTAAAAATCACACACCCCTAGATCAGGGATTTTCATTGACTCCAACACATGGAACAGCTGACAAGTGGCAAAACATTGTTCTAGCCATAAGAGTACATGTTACTGTAATCTATCATATTATGTTATTTTCAAAAGAAAATAGCAATATTTTGATACAGAAAACTTCTTTAGTGCTTTGTTTTTTAGTTGTGATTAGTTGTTTGGCTTTTTACTTTCATTTTATCAAATGATATTGTGTAATAACTCTTGACGACAATAAGGTTATAATAGTGAAGTGTGTGATCAATTAGTCTTCTTGGATACTTTTAATAAATCTAAGATATAACGATGGTGAAATCATGTTGCGCATTTGGATCTACAAATCAGTATCAAAAAGGAGAACCTAGTTTTCTCTGGTATCTACAAGTTTAGTAGATACTGGGTAGTGGTAGTAGATACTTAATTCACAATAATGTAATTTGAACGTAGACGTTAGAAGTACAATTTTAATCGACTATGCACAATCGAAAATAGAAACTAATAGTGTAATAATTACGGTTCATTCCAGTTTTCCTTCAGATGAAAATTGAAACAAAAATACATAATAGCAATGAAGAGAAAAAACTTCGTGCCCAACAAGAATTATCATCTTTGTAGTGAACACTTTACAGAAAAAGATCTCGTGTATTCATTTGGAAAGAAATCAGTAAAAGACCTAGTATTTTTTAATTTTCCGGCGAATGTCTTTAAACGTAAGGTGAAACCCAGAGAACTTAGAAATCCGTAAACAATATGAATTTTTCATGATTTTTAGCTGGGTATAGGTTGTTATTATTATGTTTTTACTAGTGATGATGCAAACATTATTTCTTGTGAGGGCACCTAATTCAGAATCAATGAAGAACAACCTGTAAATGAACCAGAAGGTTGGTTGATTATATACTTAGTAGATTTATAACATTTTGATACCATCTTTTCTGTCCTATACCGTCATACCCTAGCATGAATATAATTTTTCAAATTGCGAAGCATACCTACTATTGATAAGCAAGAAATAGTAATCAAATACATGACTAAAAGGAATCGTAGAATGAATGCAAAGGTTAAAAGAATCTGAAAAATGTATTAAAACATGTGAAGGATTTGCAGGACATTTCAGAACAATGTTCACTTTTATTCCCGAAGAATTTGTATTTTTAACAGTAACAGTACCTAATATTATATAATAATGTTCCTCTGTTGGTAAAATTTAAGTTTAAAATGAAGGTGACCTATAATCTAATTTGTAACTATAAACATTAATGCTGTGAACTAAAACCCTGTTTACGTCACATTTATTTTCTTTTGAAACTGGAATATTTCCCTAATGTTTATTATTATAACACAAAAGGTAAGCTAGCGATTTGGCATCTGCGACTAGCCACAATACCAGAAGTTCACCACTGAATAACAATAACTTTTCATTTATGTAATTTCCAGTTCTTCTTATTTATATTTAGCATCCTGAGGCTCAATCGGATTCAATCTCTGGCTCAGGGAAAATCCAAGTTTGGGTTATATGGTAGCAGAATTAGATTAATAATTTTCATAAATGATATACTTCTTTTTTTTCGAACCACTCCAAGAAATAACCATATTGTTTCTGTCTAATTATTTGAGCATTTTGATATTTATAGATATATTTCTTCTATAGCTTACTTAATTTTGAATATCTATATGTTACTTGTTTTCCATATTATAACTAGATCTTCACGACATTATGAAAGATGTTGTCTTATTTATTAGGTGATGTATGGTAATGATTCTGTAGTTGAATATATGTATTAATTGATAATTGAAGCTGTTGATAACTAAATATGTCATTTAACGTGGGGTAGAGTAATTTCAGTTAATTACGTACTAAAGTTTTCCATTGATGAAATACAGAATAAGTTGCATATGGGTGCTTCATGGAAATATGACTAAATTCAGAATGAGCGATATTTAATTCTATATCTTTAATGTAATTTTGTACATAATACTATTATGTATTGTTGCTGAATCATGAAAACCGATCAAATAGGATTATAACTTGATAATTCATGAAATTCGTAAAGTTCTCCATTTAAATCAATGTAAATTATGCACGTTCTTGCCACTTGTCACGTGGTCAGAATGGTCTTCATCTCTGTCTAGGACCAGGCTGAAATAGGTCTTCTGTCTCTCTTACGTGTTGGAGTCATCGACTGAACAGAGGTTTGTATACCATGCGCTATCCATGTATGTATATATAATATCTATGATTTGAATTCATAAATGCAGTAAGGTTTTGTTTAGAATGCACTTATTTTCAATATGGTGAGTAATATTTTGGACAAATATTCGGCACAGCAATGTGATCAACTATTTCAGCTAGTATTATTGCTAAGCTAATTATGGAATGCCTAGAGGAATTTGTAATAAATTCATTAGAATTTCAGCCCGTATTCTTTTGAACGGTATGTACATGATTGCCTTATGTGCGTTCCCAATGATGAAATTCAGTACGTGCTCAAAAAATGTAACAATTTTCACTGTAAACTTCAATTTACTCGTGAAATAGAATTGGACAAGAACATAAATTCCCTAGATACGAACATTAGGCATGAGTCAGATGAAGAGATTAAAACTTCGTATTTCACAAAAGCAGTTTTGTCTAAGCGATATCTTCACTTCAATCCAGTTGCACCAATTAGTTATAAAAAAAAAGTATTATAAACAGTATATCTATGGTTTCGGCGTTTACGTAGTGTAAATTCAGTTGATAACTCCTTGCTTTGAAAATGCCACAGTGTGGTGAAACAATTTGTCAGCATTTTCGAATTAAATGTTAAAAGCTTGTGTAAAGTTTGAGTTTTATTCTCCAACTTCCGAAGTATTATAAACAGCCTCACAGATCGCGCTGTTAAATTATCCCACCCAGAGGACCATCCCAAAAATTAGAAAATTTTTGATAGTATACTGGAAGTGAATGGCTACCCAAAAACATTTTATAACTCCATCATTAAAGAAAGAATAATCAAAATCTATGATGGAACATCATATATAAATACCATAAACGGTAATACATATGATTTTATAGCATTACCATACATTCCGGAGACCTCAGAGAAAATTAAGAATTGTTTTAGAAAGTATGATATAAATTTCGCGCTTGTGTTGGTGAATATTTATCAAAAATAAAAACTTCAATATCTGAAGATAAAAACATTAATGTATTATAATTTCGATTACTCGTGTTTCTGTTCGTTCCAGCGACGTGGGCATTTTTAATTCAGATTGGTGCGATAAGGATGCTTTGATTTGATACAATTAGTCTTGAGAAATCCCGTTTCAGATATTGATACGGCTTCTGATGATTGTCCTAAACCGGAATGTACAAAAAGACGAAAATGATAAGTGCTAGTGTGACCTATCCCCCGAGAATTTATATATAATAATATAAGTTATAATTATTATTGTATGAATTTGTATTTTCATGAAACCTTCAAATCTAAATCTCCTTTCCCTATCGAACGTTACATGAATTGTAAAATAAAATACAAACACATCTTGTGTTAGAATCAATAGGCACAGTTTTGATGCTCCAGGTTGAACAATGACATCAGGAATATTTATCCAGGCAGTTATTTCGCTCTTTTCGTGAGTGTAATTTCCAACCGTTTTCTCGTCCATTCTTTGAATCGCTAGTACTGTTTCATCAATGCGTGGAATTGTGAATATCATCCTCAGTGAGACACCTGCTCTCTGGTGGATGGTGTTAGAGTATTTGAGTTCTTCAAACCATTTAGAAAGTTATATCGTTGCAAGAGATGGTTGATAGGTGACTTCATCGTCTGGTATGTTATAGTGACGAGCTTATGAGACGAGCGAAGAGTCTGGAACTAATAGACGTGTTGTCAGTATTCAACCTGGAGGACCAAAACTTTGTCGGTTATGTGAATTGTCCTTACCTCTACTATAATGATTGTATCAACGAGGAAGGAATCGAGTCACAGTATCCGTTTTACTTCCGCTTTCGTAAGTATCACTGAACCAAAAGTGAGCATAAATATAATGAAAAGAATCATTTAAACAATGATTTTGATTATCGTTTTTCAGCCGATGAACAACTTCATTTCCTAAATGAAGAGTAGTTCATTGGATATATGAAAATATTCTTCTTCAAATTAAAGCATATATTCATTAATACCAGGAAGCATTCATTTGACGAATGAAAATTATACTTTGTTCTATGAAGTAATATTCATTATTTCAATGTAACCTAACCCGGGGGGTGGGGTGATTCCCCATATATCTATATATATATATACATTTAATTCTCGGGAAATGGGCACACTAACACAAATGCTTATTATTTTCGTCTTTACGCTTACGCACGTTTCGGTCTCAAGATCATCATCAGTATATACATATATCAATGTATAAAATGTGATTTCATAAAATTAATTGTATTACCACAAACCGTCCTCATCGCACTAATTTCAATTAAAAATGCCCACGTCGCCGAAATGAACAGAAACACGAGTAATCGAAATACAACACATTTCGATTGCTCGTGGGCATTTTTAATTGAAATAAGTTCGATAAGGACGCCTTGTGGTGATACAAGTTCTAAGAAATCACGTTTTATAGATTGATAAGTCTGATGATAGTCGTAAGACCGAAACGTTCGTAAAGACGGAAATAATAAGCATATGTGTTAGTGTGACCTATTTCCTGAGAATTTCATATATAATTTATACCTGGGTCAAGAATTATCATTATAATATTCACGATGGGACTATTTTATAAATGTGATAATTTAAACCTACAACAACACTCTCGCAATGATTTTCTGGCTACGGCCTCGCATGTAAAATGTAATACTTACTTCTTTGTCGCTAATATACCTATAATATAATCTAATTTGTATTGGTAGATTCTTCAGGGTGAGTTTTAAGGATTATTATAATCTGCATCTTTCAAAAAAACTTGTTCTGAATAATAAATAATAGAATTAATCTAAGAATAGATAAAGAGGCGTGGATTTTGATTCTAGGAGATCAAGAATAAATAAAACCAAGTAGAAACAATGATTTATTTGTTAGAACTTAAATATTCTATAATATATTGTAGGGGACACCGGGGTCAGTTGATACATTTTTTAGTTATTTAATTATGGTCATTTTATTTTGCATAGGTATTCATTTAGATATAGAGGATGGGGAGCACTATGGTTTTATACGTACGATGTATATATATTAGTTATAGATATCATTGCATTTTACTATATATTTATTTTTTTTGTAAATATTGCACATTGTATCAAAGTGCCCCTGAGTGGGGCATTTTGATACATACGAGGGGCAAATTGATATGCTCATCAAAAATAAGTACAAATGAGACGAAAACATAAAAAATAAACAGTATTTTATCAAACATTATACAAATATTGGAAATTTATTCAGAATCAACATCAGATTCGCAGTTAATGCATACATAAAAAATATCATTAGTGCCACATGCGACGTGTGCCCATCTGCGGCACTTTGTACAACGAATCCAATCATCCCCTTTCTTTGAATCTGAATAAGGCTGCATACAAACCAAACAAAAACATTCATTTTCTTCATCTGAGCTACTACTCACATTTTTTTCAGACTTCTTCGCCTTTTCTACTGTCGCATTTACTTTTTTCATTTCGACCCTAGCTTTAAGTGTAGTGTTATTATTATTGCTTTTCTTTTTTACTAACACTTTTCGCTTTGCCATATTTACATTTGATGTTTTCTTTTTCATAGCTCTCATTCTTTCTTCTTCTCGAAGTGCTTCTTTTTCTGGTGTGTCAGTTAATATTACTGACTTCCTTTTCCTTCCTCTATTGCTTTGAGTTCTTGGTTGAGCTTTGGGGTATGGCCTTAGTTGCGCAGGACTTACTACTGCGCCACTTGTTGATGGCGCATTGCCATTATTAGTAATATCGAGGTTGCTCTCTTTGCTAGGACCAGCACTCTGTTCATTTACAGTATCTTGATCATTAGTTTTTTCAACATCGGGCAAAGTGGTTTCTAAAGCTATATCTTCCGGGGTTTGTATAGGGCGGTCAGTCACTTCAGAACATAAAAATTCTTCCTCCCCGAATACATCGGGATTGAAGGGTGAAATTCCGCATGCTCTAAATCCTGCTTGTATGTTCCTGGGCGTAATGGCATCTGGCAGAGCATCTTTTATTATAGATGGATATCATGAGTAGATATAGTTTTACCTGGATTGCTGGTCATCCACCTGTCACACGCTGCAAAAAAATACTTCTTGAAAGGCCCAAACACAGATCTGTCTAGAGGTTGGAGACGATGAGTAGTGTGTGGTGGGAATGATAAAAGTATGACACCGTTCTCTGAACAGTAGTCCAATAAAGCAATTGCTAAGTGTGACGAATGATTGTCTAAGACAAGAAGGCATGTGTTTTCTTTAGTACATTTCACGTGACGGACAAAATGCTTCATGAATATTAAAAATGAGTCATTAGTAACCCAACCACTAGGATGCGCAGCGCCGATGCAGTTTGGAGGACCATTATTAACAAAATGTTCTTTGTAAAATACCCTTGGAAATATCAACATTGGTGATATTGAATTTCCACACGCGTTCACTGCTAGAATCATGGTCACAGTCGTTCCTCTTTCTCCTGACGTGGCTCTCCCAATTTGTTTTTTGCCTCTCTCTGCTACAATTTTTCCAGGCTTTTGTACCGTTTGGAGACCAGTTTCGTCGGTGTTCCATATAGCTGTAGCATCAAATTTAAAGCGGTCTAAAACGGATTTTAAATTGTCAAAAAAGGTTTTAACACTAAACTTGTTGAAGCTTGTAGCTCTGCCTAAGCTAGTGGCTTCTGGAGTGCGAATTGATAATCTAGGACAACGTTTCATAAAGGCAGAGAACCAGTCTGCAGAAGCCATATTTTGTTCGGTCCAGTTGCGTGGAATATTGATTTTATTGGCAACCGCAAATTCATATGCTAATTTTCTTATTTCTTTAGGAGACAACCCATAGTAAATTCTAGAACAATGCAAAATATATTTGGCAAGTTCGGTTTCCTGGTCATCTGTAAATATCTGTCTCGCTTTAGCATAGCCAGTTTTTGGCTGCTTCCCTGGCTCTACTTGAGACAACTTTTTTATATATCGCATAAGAGTCATTTTGTCTATCGAGGAATTTTCAGCTGCTTTTCGAAGAGTAATGCCCATTGCAACATCTGCTGCTGCAGCAGCAAATACTTCTTCAGGAATATTACCCCTGTCTGTCTTCTTTTTATACTTCCGAACCATCGTTTCTGTAAAATTAAAATTAAAAATAACACTAGATAAAACTATGGGGCATGTTGATACAGTATCAACATGCCCCATACATAGTGTATCAATTTACCCCACGCGTTCATTTTTAAATTTTGTTGAAATTATTATAGGTTAGAATCGGGAATGTAAACTACGCTTAATGGGAAATTACAGCTAATAATAACAGTAAAATATCTGGCAAAAATCGTTTACATACCTTGAATATTACTGGATATATATTCACTCAAACTGGTAGTGCTGAATTTAGTCGGACAGCAATAATCTTGATAAAATTTCTCACCACGACAATATGACGGCGGGCAGTAACGAGACCTCTGCGGTGACTAGAGCACACGAATCCAAGCGCGCATAGCGTTCACTCGCGTTAGCAACCAGCGCGGTAAATTAAAAAACTGAACCGTATCAAATTGCCCCTGTATCAACTGACCCCGGTGTCCCCTACCTTCGGATATTTACAAGGAGTTTTATGTTTATAAAAAAAAGGTTCTATAAAATTATAAAACATTTCGCTCTCCACTGGAAACGCAAAATCGAAGAGATTTTTTCCAGATTGTGTCCCATCCTTCCAGTAAACCATCCTTGTTACTATTATTGAAAGCTGCCTTGGAATCCATATCAACCTGATACAAATGTAAATTCACGTTTCACGCTACACAAAAATCGAAATAAAAAATTCATACCAGTCCATATCCAGACGGATTTTTATAGAGAAGTCACACGCTGATTGGACTCGATTGACATGTCTTTTAAAAGAAGCCAAATTTTGAAAACTTTGACTACATTCCAGGCATCTGAACGTGCAAGTGAAATTTAGATTATGGAATCGTTTGAAATGGTTTCTTAGAGATTTAAAATTTTCATGGTCATATTTACAAATAAAGCATAACATATTTGAGGACTTTGAAACGTAAACTTTACCTTATTTCAATTTAAAAATGTTTATTTCGCCAATTGATGCACTAGAGTAAGTCGGTGATACACACTACAACTACAAAATAGTTCACTACTCAAAATGTTAGATCATACTTTCATTCAACTTACCTTATGTATTTTTCTTTGAAGTTCTATTGCGCAATACTGTGAACCAACCTCTTCAAAGCAATATTCCAAACTAACTTGTTAGTTCTTGTCGATAACGACGATTCGGTGAAATATTATTACATAGAATGCATAATAGCAGAGTGTGATCTACAAAATAGCTTCATGTGGCCAATGAATATTATACATTAATTTAAAGAAGAACACCAACATTCATAGCGTTGTTGAAATTTATTCTTTAATATAATGTAACGAAGTATGAAACATTTTTGTTTTCAAACTGTCAATGAAGAATTTACATACATTTGATGAAAATTCATCATTAATATTATGTAAAATTCGTCTTATCAGTTAATGAAGAAATCATTACAACAATGACGAACTTCAACGAAATCATACATAAACAGAGTTCATTATTTCGATGAATAAGCTATCATAATATCGATGAAAGGGTTTATAATCCTATAGACGCGAATTCATCGATTTAATGAAAAACTTCACTGGGACAATGAAAAAATATCAATAACCATCGTTCATCAATACTATGACTAATACTTTTTTCAGTGTTAGTATTCATTTTGGGAATTTTCTCAAGAAAGCTCGTATAAACTATTCAAAATCATCAGTTTTTATCGCAGAAATTTGTACAAACAGTCCTGCTCCAAAGTCAACAATTGAAAACCTATTTGCGTAGACCCTATTTTAATATGTGTAGAGTTTATAAAGCACCTGGATCAATATCATCTCATCCGTAACTAGAAATTATATTCTCATATGAACCCAGATATTATGTTTTAGTATAACTCATACATTTCCTGGTCAAAGAAATAAGAGGAAAACTATGAAATATTATCGTCGATTTGAGCACGTAAGTGTTTGTAACGTTCGGAGCCATAAAAATGAGAAACTGAAACGACGCAATTCCTTTCTCTTCAAGAAAATTGCTCTTGGCAATGTGAACCAAGGAAAACAATTCTGACAATTTTGAGTGTACTTATTTTGCAGTTAGAGTTGGATGAAGTCAATGATGATTACAGCGAACTATAGTTGTACAGGGTAATCTCAGTGCAAAAGTCATCTTAAGTGGTCGCATTTGAAGCCCATATGTCAATTTTTGTACTGAACAATTCGATTGCTCATAGTGACCCTGAGGCATCGACGATGAGACGGTACAAGGCAAGTTTGAATTTGCTTTGTTAAATTGAAATTCACACTGTTTAACTTTTCTGGACCATTTTTAATTTCATGAGAGGAGTTGAGTATTCTTTGTTGTAGCTGCTCCTCGCTTTTGGGCTAAACGGAACTTTTTGTTTTTCAATGACAAATTTTCAATAATGTAATTCTTGTTGAAAGATGGCGTCTCTTTTCACCCCTTTCTTACAAAGATATGAAATAGTATGACTTTCACCAAAAAAACCTTCCTCGTTATTTTTAATTCGAACAATTCTACGTGTGGTGAAGGTAGCAATTATGTATAATCAAATGTCGGGCAATAAGCTGAACAACTAATGGAAACTAAACTGAACTTAATAAGTATATTTGATTGATACAGTTTAGCAAGAGGAGGATAAAGTGAAATTCATAATTTCACAATTCCAAACCATTAAATAATGACAAATTTTTTATTATTCCAATGTTTTCATTTTATTCAGTTACAACTTCATCACAATAAAATAGTTGGAAATGCAACAATGTTATGTTTACAAACTATTGAATATAATTTGCGTTTATCGACTAGAGCTCCACTGTTTCCAACATAATATCCACTAAGGATATAGCAGATACTGCAACTTATCGGTACCGACATAATAACGGTTCAACCGCATTTCCTTCTCATGAAACATCCACATCCACAACCAAGTATTGTATATTTTGTGTTCAACTTTTACTCGTTGAAGACGTATAACTATTTGTGACGCTTCGAAAATTCCCATTCTCTGTGACCACATTATGCTATTTCAATGGGAATCGTATTCGTTATATGAATTGTTTGCAAGTAAGATTCACGATAGCATTTGTTGATTCTAGTAACTAATATATTTGAATTCTCTAAATTCGCACTATATACAGATTGTACATCGACAATAAATGAATTTGTAAGTCAGGTTTTTGAATTTTAATGTCCATATCAGACTTCTTGAATCATGCCAATATCCCCAACATGCAAATTTGGATAGAGTACAATTTTGGAGATATTAGACATATGTTTCTCAAAGATGGATGGTTGAATGATAGGCGCCATCAGATGAGACTGTGTTTCTTTCTATTTTTTTCGCTGTATAGTTATTTTCAGACAAGACTATTTTTCTACAGCTACTGTTTTTGATATGTCGCCAACATCTAGTAATGGTTTCACACTATTGATGAAGAATGATCACCCTTATCTGCTAACAATACTATTACATTACTGAGGACCTTTTGGCTACCAAGTAGGTACTCAGTACTTTAACAGAATTTTTAGTAGATAAGGGTGATCATTTCTTATTAATAGTGTAATAATATATCCATAGTGTGAACTCTTTATAGTTTATCAGTGAAGGTTGTATTATGTTTTCTCCTTTGGTTTTATGTAGGTCTCCAAAATCTCCCTTGTGTTCCCAAATAAGGTTTGGAAGTCATTTAAACTCAACATGCCCCTAGTTGTTATGCCTCTGATCTGCATTATCGATAGTCTCTCCTCACGTTCTCTGTTTCCGCATTATTTGAAATATCCCGTTTGGGTTTTCTCTCCAGAATCATTGCGTTACTTCTTCCTTGTTCATCTTAGCGTCTTTTCCTATTTCATTATTTTTTCTGGCCTTCTTTTTCCTTTGAATTCTTCTTTACCCTCCTCTATGATTTGTTCAACCACAATATCTTCAGCATGAGAATTTGGACAGAGTACAATTATGGATATAGCAGACATAAAATGTGTGATTGTAAACTAATTTATATTATATCACATTCCACACTGGTACCTCATAATTATAGTAGTGATAAGGTTAATAAAAATGTAGAAAAATGTAAAAATTTTCGGGAAAGAAATGAAGGAGATGTTGCTAGGTGTGCAGGCCGAAATCCACCTGATCATTTTAAAGTTATAGTTGCACCAAATCACATAGCAGGTGACAATCACACCCACCCAAAAACTATAGGTCTTTATCGTGAATATAAAATTCTGCTTGAATATTTGAGAAATCATTACATTTCAGATTAATAAACAATTTTCAAAAATTGCATAAAATCAATCTTTATGTGATGAAAATTCATTCATTCATACTTATCTCGCAACCACTACGGAACTAGTAAACAAATGCATATAATAATTAATTAATTAACAATTTGAATCCAATTCATAATTGTGTTCAGTTTATAAGTGTTTAAGACCTACGAATCTCGTCGCATGCATCTTCTGTTCAAAATATTTCGGAAGGATCAGAACTGTTACAATCTTCGTATCACTCTGATGTTTGACCTAGCTTCGAACCTCAACTCCTTCGATTTGAAATGTGTTTTTATGCTCAATAAATGAAATTACTTTCATAGGCGAAATTGCTGGGCTACTATCAAATCGCACAGCAGCATCAAGTAGCATTTTAACATTATTGTATCAGTTGCTTAACTTTACCATTGATGACAGCGTCAGCAGAAAGAAATCCTAAAACTTCAAAACATATTTAAGAAGTAGTATGTCACAACACAGTGTCAGCTCTTTGGCCAATATAAACGTTGAACGGATAATCGCTTGTGAACTTGATTTAGACAAAGTCATTAACCTATTTGCAAATAAAAGCCGGGGAAAAATCAATGTTCATGCTTATTTTATGTGAAAATTCAAAACTGGAAATATGCACTTACACATTTTCCTAGCGCTTTGCTAATGAAAAGTTGTACCTTTTCCCCTTTTCAGTTATTTAATCCTACATTTATTTTATTCTGAATTCATAAAATGCTTGAATAATGAGCTGTGTTTATATGCTTATTTACACGTCAGACTCGTCTTTCTACACGTGGTCAACTACGGTTCAATTACTGCCACAAAAGCTCACTTCAATTTTTTTATAAGAGTAGTACTATGAATTGAACAGTCCACCACACTGTTTTACTTAAATTTGAGAGGATAGTACACCATATTCGTGCTGAAGTGCTCCTAAATGGTCAACTATTGATGCCCTTTATAAATAAATTATATTAAGTTTTATTATTAAATTTCATTTTCATAGAACTGAATATCTTGTTGTTGGAATGATTCGATTTGTGTATCGATTATACTTTCTCTGGGGCGCAGAATATTTAGCAACACCACTGACTACTACCGTATTATGTCCGTCGAAAATACACGAATGGCCTATTTTTTTTTGTTTCATACTCCCTTCTTCGCATACAATCTCTCGCTTTGGGAATAATATGTATTTTGATACGATTGCCGAGGAAAATTTCGTGTGCATAACTTAACGGAAACGACTCTGAAGTCAATCAATGGTAGTCAGTTGATAGTTGAATTTAGATAATGAGGTATTTTGTTTATTGAACTGAAGAAAATATCAAATCTCGTTTGAGTTCTTATACTTTCTTACAGATAGATAATACTCAAATGAACCTCCTTACAGGAGAAATGCTAAGAACACTCTTATATTGAAAACACATTTATTTGGCTTCAAAATACCGACTTATGATAAGTGTCTACTGATATGCCAATAATTTGAGTCATATTTGGTTTTATTGTTCATTTTTGTACTTCAGCCTTTGTTCGATTGTTCAACACCGGAAAATATATATAAAAAGGGTGATAGTTAGGTTATAGTTATAAACGGCGAAAGATCATACATGTACTCCTTTTTCACCGGCCTGGGGTCAGAATATGAAAGATTTTGAAAAATATTCACCAAATTAGCAGTCTTCGTTTTGATGTCAACTTCTTAGTATTGATCTCATTGAATGAGGAAGGTTCATCTAGCTAGAGTTTCCTTGTAGAAAATAAAATATGATTAGGGGTGAAGAATGTCATATATCTAACCAATTTACATTCCTCCTCATAGTATACACGTTGTGATTACATATCGCATTTTCCAGATTTTCAGTAGACACTAAGTCGTGTAGTTCCATTGGATTATCCTGGGAGGGCGTTGCTTTTTTTGAGGTTGACACGGAATCAAACCAGTTCTCGGGGCCATGAATAAATTATTTCCTTTTTACTCCATGCTCAAAACTCCGAAATCTTCATCCAGTTTGATAATTGTGTCATAACACCAATAACGGTCAGTTTGTTTTCATTATGTCTCAAATGTTCTGACATACATGCTCGAACTTCCTGAGATCCTTGAGAATCTTCGGTCTTATCTCACATATAATGTAGCCTTTTTCTCATCTTCCTGATTATTGGTTAATAAATTCATAAATATAGGAGAATACTGAAATAATATTGAAAATAAAAACACATATGTATCATAATGAATAAATCATGTTGTAACTATCGTGACTTACTGTCACTTGTGTACTCATAACATGTTTTTATATATCAAATTAATAATCTTCTCCGGAAAAAAATTATTGTTATTCTTAAATCAATATTTGGTAAATTGGTGATTCATATTAAGTGTTTTTATATATTCAATTATTAATCTTCTCCGGAAAAAAATTATTTTTATTTTGAAATCAATATTTGATAAATTGGTGATTTATATTAAGTGTTCTCAAATATTCAATTATTAATCTTCTCTGGAAAAAAATTATTGCTATTTTTAAATCAATATTTGGTAAATTGGTGATTCATATTAAGTGTTTTTTATATATTGAATTATTAATCTTCTCCAATAAAAATTACTGTAAATTTTAAATCGATATTTGGTAAATTGTTGGTTCATATTGAGCTGAAAGTTGTGAACTATCTATCACATTTATTGAGTAAATAATGTTTGGAAATATCTTATCATTGTGCTGTATAATCATCATTTATATTATCATCATAATTACTAATTGCTCATATATTATTATATATTCTACGAACAATACTGAGTGGATATATAATGTTGAATAACAATATCCATTGTTAGTACTGTAATTTATTAAGTTAGATTTACCATTTTCTTTATAGTACACAGTTTTCAGATATTTAGAATTAGGAATCAAGTGTAATGTGAAAGCTTTCTCACAGGAATAGGACGAAGACGGATTATTGTGTAGCTGAAATTCCGTTATAATGTTTGGGCAGATGTTACTAATCAATTCATAACTGAAATCAAAATCTCAGTTTCTGCACACCTAAATAATGCTGAATAACTCAGTATTCTAAATTGAGGAATTTAGATACACTCTGAAGAGAATAGGAAACTTTGAATTAGTTTCCAAACAGCAAATTTTCGACGATTTTGAATGATTAATGATGCTTAATAAATAGGTACATGATCGGCAGTATTAAAACTTGTATCTAATATGCCATGAAGTCTGCAGAATTACCGCATAAGTTAATTAACGCTCTTACACCGTAATTCATTCTGCAAGTAGGCAATAAATCTGAATGGAACATGTTCATCCTTTTCATCTAATTAACATAGTTCGCAAACAGCAATTTCCAAAAGAGTGAAGTATTTAGTATCTACAACTAAAATAAACACATAATCTGAACTGAACACTTTAATCAGTATAAATATTTCCAAATTAGAAAGTTCGAAATCCACATTATTTCAGTCATTGAGGATTTATTTATAACATAGTACACGAAATGTAACAGTTGGTTTATTAATGCATATTTGATGTTTGAAACGGAGTGATTTCAGTGGAAAGGATCACGCTATGTAATTACTTCATACAGATTGCTTGTAGTTATAAACTGTTTTGATTTCGCTCTATAGTATCGGGATTTACTTTATGCAAATTCATTTTCAGGAAATATGTAGAATAATGTGATTTTCAATTTATAAATCGCTTTGAAAATGTCAAAGAATTAATTTTACGCAATTAAACTTTGCAGTTCGTCTAAATTCAAATTTGTGATTTATACCGTCATTCCACTTTTTTTGAATTCCTTTACACTATACAGAATGCGTTTTAGGGAAACTTCCGTCAAACGTTGTATGGACCCAACTGTGTCATCTTCTATCGAATTAGATCACTCCATGTTGTGATTGGTGAATTCTCGTCTATCTCTCATAGATCACTAACTTCTCACGCTCGTATAAACCAAAAATATATTGCAAACGAACAAATAAAGACGTGGAAACTAAAATACTCGAATCGAATTGAAACGTTATGTGTTTCAAAAGGGATATATATCAAATTTTTCGTGGGCTACATATTCAAAAGATACGTCCACACGGACAATATTTCTGCCGGATAGTGATGAGTAACCTTGAATGTTTTTCACAATTCTGGAATCGTCATCGTTCATTTGTAAATTTCAACAATTCATAAATAATTGACCGTGCTTCACTATGGTACTTATCTGTTTCAGGAGTCAGGAGGAGAGGTAGGGCTCCACTCGTGACTTTCTTCCTGTTTTGAGGGCCAAATATGCAAAAGTCCATGAAGATTGGTACTTATCTGCTCTAAGAGTTGGGGAAGGGGATGGAGTAGTAGTTTTCGGAATCCTACATACTGTGATTTTTCTCTTGTTTGTACGAAACATTATCAAGATCGGTTCTCATCTGTTCTAGAGGAAGGGAAGAGGAAAATTATTCATTTTGGTTTTTGTTACTTGATTCTCACATTTCATTAAGATTTGGGAAATATCAATGGCCAAATCGCCATTGTTTTTTGACAATAAAATAAGTATGTCCTCCAGTTTTTTACAAACTGTAAGTGATACTTTACACATATGAACACAAAATCTCTTCGTTTTGGTCACGTTTACATTCCTCATCTGCAATAGGGTCGGTTTTGCTTTCTTTGTCAGTGAGCTCCTAAATTATTTCTTGTAAATCAAAATCTGGGTTCTCTGTTGAGAGTTGTGAATCGATTAGGAGATATTTTCCCAAATCTAGATTTCCTGGCATATTTTTCCTAAGAGAACAACAGTTTCATAGTCACAGATGGAAGATTTTTCCATGCTGTAACTATAGATACTATATCACTTGACAAATCCATTCTTTTTTCTGCTCTTCCAGAATTGTCTTCGGTGTTCGTAAAGGCCAGAAACCTTCTTACCGAAAATGTTCTACATTTCGTTTTAAAATTTTGTATTACCCCTCGATCCAGTGGTTGGCAATGAGACGTAGTGTTGGCAATTTGAACATTTTCCAATCCTATTTTTAGGTGGGAAATAGCGTTATCTTAGAAGAGAAGAACTTTTCTAGCCTGGTTTTTCATTCTTTTGTCAAAGTTTCTCAACCAAAACTCTTCTCTTCTATCGGCAATTTCGGAAAAATCGCGGATCTTTGATTTTTCCTATAACTAGTGAATTATTCTTCTCATCATTCATGTTACAGCAAAAAAGAGGGGTCACTCGTAATGTCCGATTTCGCCAGCTTTAAAAATATCTTTAGCTTCATAGTCCTCGATAATTGATGCGAATTTGATTTTCCAATATTCAACACATACTTTGTGCACGTTAGAGATCTTACCTCAAATTGTTCAAAATTGATGTTATGTTTCTTGCAGAACTTATTCTGAAAGCGATTTGAAACCTTAAATCTGTTAACTTATAAATTTTCGGATTCTTCTATCGCTTTTTCCTCTATCCAAAGTAACGATACATGAACGTTTTTATTTCTACCTTTGCAAAACCTATCACTAACTATTTGGTTGATAGCAAATCCTGCTATTTTCAAAATTTCCGTTTTGGAACTGCATTAGTCCCTCCTCCTTCAAGACGTTTTCTTAATTCCGTTTTATTCATGAGAATATCTTCACTTATGTTTTCTCAACACTAAACTTGTCCACCAACTTTCACGCACTGGTATACCATATCTTTCGCTTTCGTCGATTATTTCAAATTCTTCTATAAGAAACAAACGTTTACATTTCAGAGACAAAATAGCTGTTCTCAGGAAAACAAATTGAACAAAATAATTTTTTGGAAATAAATTTTAGGTCTTACTAAAACAGTATAAATTCGATTATTATTCCGGAAAACTCCAACCTACAAACAGACATCCAGGCCAGCAGAGGGAGAGAGAGAAAGCCATTCCAGGTAGAAATTAAAATGGAGAATTTAATTACCACATATCAGATGAAATTTCAATCTATGATTCTTTTGATATCCTGGAAAATTCATAAATCTTGTCTGTTTATATTTTATTCTCGTCAAATGATTGTTATTATTTATTAAATATATCTTGTTATTGTAGTAGATGTTTGAATATAATTGAATAAGTGTACCCTGCTATCTATCGCTAGTGTCATAAATAGGCAGTGAAGTTGAAGGTTAAGTATTTATTATATATTCTTACTAGTTAGCTAATTCGAATTATTCTTACGTAACAAGGGATCTTATTACCACTCACTTCTGATAAAGAAACAGGAATATCATAATTTCCTTGTTAGAGTAGGAGGGCCCGCTCCTGTTACAATTTCCTCTACCCCGGATGTGAAATTATTGCGCCTGAAGAGTTCAAATATGGAGTTATTCAAATGATTCCAACTTATAATAGCTTCTCAGCTAGCTCCATCCCACGTAGTACAGTGAAATTCCAAACGTCAAAACTTTCTTAAATTGAATCCGGAATCCATCACAACTCGGACAGGATATAGATTACGTTCACATAATGTTACAATATACTAAAAATCACATTAGTATCACGAATATCATGATATAGCATCCGCCTAGAAGTTTTTACCTAGAAAGCAATATTTAGAACGAGAATTCCACGAAATAAAAGAGTATATTTCCTGCGAGTCACAACAACGTGATGTATGGCGCCATAAACCATTTACCCTTTACATCTGATACGTGTCTATTGGAAACCGCAATATATGTGCATATATAACACAAGGAATCTATTTACCTGGCAATCACATTATATGGTTTCATGCGTCCTTCTCTGATTCAACCAGATATATTCGCCGCCTAAAAACTGGTGTGTTGATGTCACCTCATCTTGGAATATACTACTCTGCAGGAGTAGCACTATTCTCATCTTATCCGAATTTCATGTCTACAAAAAAGTATGACTGACATATTGTTTCTATTATCTCATTGTTTTTACTGATAAACACTTTCCATTATACCTACTGTTTTCTGACCTTCTCCATATTTTAACTGGTTTTGAGTAGGAATCTCCTAAGGAAATTATTTATAGATATATCATAAAATTCAATCTAATCTATATCTTACGAACCTACTTTATGTGTGAATGATTGGTCACTGATAATAGCATTCCAATAGACGTAATCTATCTGAATTTCAGTAAAGCCTTTGATAAGGTCTCCAAATTGCGCCTTCTAGCTGAATTGGAACACTATGGTTTGCGGGGTGAGTTTTTGGAGTGTATGTCAGCTTTTTTTCACGGTCGTAAATTCAGAGTAAAAATTGGTCCAAGTTTTTCACAATATTTAGATGTGGTTAGCGGCGTACCGCAGGGATGTGTGACTAGCTTCCTCTACATGTTCGCAATATGCAGACGATATTAAGTTGTATCTGAACCCTATTTTACACCATCATTCGCTTCAACGTTATTTGGAAACCATTTTGGAATGGTGTTATTTATGGCTGATACCATCAAATACGAGCAAATGCACCGTACTTCACATTGGAAAAAACTATCCATACATATTCCATATCATCTTGATGGTTTGCAGTTAAGCACGGTTACTTCACAGAAAGATTCAGGTATCACTATCTCTGATAACCTCACATGGTCGCGCCACATTGAAGAAATGAGGAAGAGGGCGAATACTTCTATATTTCGTTTAACAAAGTTTTTTCCAATGTGTCAGTGCACACATCTTGCGTTCTTCATAAAACCTATGTGAGACCTATGATTGAATTTGGTTCCTCGATGTGGCGTCCATTGCTTGTGCGCGATGAATATTTAATCGAATCAGTGCAGAAAAGAGCTACGAGAATGCCGTTTGGGACTATTCGTTCGGATTACCAACAACCTTTGGGATTGTTTAAGCTTCCCAAGGCGGAAGATAGGCTTCGGCGTATAGAATACTCCAAAATTCATTTTCTGTTAATCTCGGAGTGATATTTAACATTGACGCGGACCCGCGTTTACGTGGTCACTCTTGCAAATTAAGGCATGAAAACTATAGAACATCTTGTAGGCAACATTCCATTTGAAATAGAGTATATTTGGTGTATTGAATGCGTTGAACTATGACACTGTTGAATCACCTCCCCCATTTAAAAATCATATTGATTCTTTGCTATTCAGCAGTTGATGTAGTCAAATGTAGGTTTTATCGTAAATAATTTTATATTTATTATTATTGATATCATTCAGTATTCTCCTCGAAAAGATGTTATTTAGCTTCTACACATGTTGAGTCACATAGGATTTTAACCTCGACTCTTATCCTAATGAATAATAACAATTATGATAATAACTCAGAAATCTTATGAGGTATA
Organism: Endomychus coccineus; assembly: GCA_958510875.1. Taxonomy (NCBI): domain Eukaryota; kingdom Metazoa; phylum Arthropoda; class Insecta; order Coleoptera; family Endomychidae; genus Endomychus; species Endomychus coccineus. The sequence goes on from OY294068.1 coordinate 37,294,629, forward strand.
CCTGAACCAAGCGAATAGTGGTTGATGATTTTTATAATATGTTAGGCATGACTGATAGAATGTAAGTTATTCCGCATGTTATTCCTAAATAAGAAGTAGAAAACATTCAACATTATACTACGAGCGAATTACTACAGTATTTAATTTCTTCTATTGTTATAAATAATATGTAAAGAAAATTGAATAATCCTATATACTCGATATACATAAAATTATTCTAATTTTCTCCACATATCATTATATCTAATGTATCTTATACAGGGTGTCCCAGGTTTTAGTAGCAGAACTTCAACAGTCGATAGAAAATTTGATTCTGAGAAAAAAAGTTCTCATTAACATATATGCACAGACGCTTAGTTTTTGAGATACAGGGTGTTGAAATTGAAAAATAAAATTCGTTTTTTGCAAATATCTCCGGAACCGTTTATTGTACAGAGAACAGCTTTCGCCAACATTTTTTACTCATAATAAGCTATGTTCACTGTGAAAAAATCGTTTTTTGTAGTCATGATTGGTGAAGATTTTGAAGGGGTGGTGGGTGTTTTTCTCCCCAACTTCTACGCTACTGCAAAAAGTACGGTTTTGAGACAACCATTTGAACCGCCAACGTTTTCTACACAAAAAAAGAACTGATTATAAGCTCTAAAGTTGACCGTTTTCGAGAAAAATCAACTTTTATGTTGAAAAACATGGTCAATTCTTACTAATTAAACAAAATTTATTCAAACGTTACAAGTAACAAAACCAAAAAATTGACCATGTTTTTAAACATAAAAATTGATTTTTCTCGAAAACGGTAAACTTTAGAGCATATGACCGACAGTACTTTTTTTGTGTAGAAAACATTGGTGGTTCAAATGGTTGTCTCAAAATTGTGGCGTAGAAGTTGGGGAGGAAAACACCCACTACCCCTTTAAAATCTTCACCAATCATGACTAAAAAAATTTTTTTATAGCACAGAATAAAGCTTACTATGAGTAGAAAATGCTTGCAAAAGCTGTTCTCTGTACAATGAATGCTTTCGGAGATATCTGCAAAAAACGAAAAAGACACCTTGTATCTCAAAAACTAAGCGACTGTGCATATATGTTAATAGAAACTTTTTTCTCAAAATCAAATTTTCTATCGACTGCTGAAGTTCTGCTACTAAAACCTGGGACACCCTGTATACAAAAAATATATTCAGAATATCTAAAGTGTAAAGAAATCAATGTATACCTATTGGATATTGAATTTAATAACAAAACATAAAATAGATTGTATCAACCGTCTATTTGATGTTCTCGTATTTCTAGGGATGCTTAACATTTTATACTATTAATAGCGAATTTAAAAAGGTCCAGCCTTCACTCGATTTATTCATCAATTTTTCATTTTTCTTAGGGTATCTTAAATATCGTAACGCCGGGTAACTGCGATGTTCAACTGATTTTCGTTATTTCGTAAGGCTGCCATAAAATGAAGGAACATCCGAAATTTTTTGTTCAATTTATTATCTAAAGAATATTATGTGCTATGCTGATAACATTGATCACAAATATGCGAGTATTCTCATTATTATAATCTAAATTCGTATTGGTTTGTGTTTCAGCGCGATTTTCTGAAATTAATTATGTTTATTATTGGTTCTAATTGACGAAAATTCACATTCAGTTGTTATTATGTAAATCAAATGATACTTGTTATTATGCTTCCATCCGTATAAAACACTGGCCAATGCAGTGAGTATTTAATTGAAATTGTTTATCATAATAGCATTTTATACAATAGCCACTGATTAAATTACATCACATCATGAAATGTGATGGGAATGATTGTATGCAATTTATATATTCATCATTGTAGTTCACATATCTCAGGAGGGAAATTCAATATGGAGACCCGGAATTAGTTAACTTGAATCGATAGTTTGGTAGATTGAACAAAATAATCACATTTTTCTTTATGAAATCGACAACTATGAAGGTTTGAAAGACATCCGCTGCATGATGAGTTTCTCACAAAAAGAAGAGATTGAATAAGTAAATTGATTCCAAACTCATGGCAAACCCAGCTCAAAAATCTGATTCTCAACCAATCCGCAACTCAACATTGTTAATTCAACTAACACAGAATTCACTAACTCAGAAACCGATCTATTGAACAAAGGTTTCAAATAAAATCTACCGTTCACCCCACAACATCAAAATTTTGAAAATTTTGTTGTTGAAACTGACCTAGCTCTGAAAAAATTAGGCTTGACATCCAAACACATTGCTGCATACAAGCTGAACAAACGTAGTAAATTTCATAATTCTGAATTGAAAATTGCAGACACTCTTACAGAGGAATCTAAGCAAAATAATATGGTGTACACAAAAGCGGATAAAGGCAATACTTATTATTACTGTAGATAAACAATCTACTATGACAAAATTTATAACTTTTTGAAGCCCGACAAATTTTCAGAACTTAAGACAGACCTAACAATGAAACACCAAAAGGACATCAAAACAACACTACATAACATAAAACACATTTCCACCAATAAAGAAAAAACTGGTTGGTTCAATATGAACCCACAACCACCTTCCTCACATGGACAGCTAAAGATCCACAAAGCTGATAAACTCGTACGTCCTGTGTGTCCCCACATTAATGCACCATGCTGAATACGAATATGATGTCAGAAAAACCATATAATGTACCTGGAGACCAGGAAGTTCTGGTTGTGAGGGTAATCCTAGAGTTTTTCTCGAAATTTGCTTGGAGATTGAACCAAAATGTTCACTCGGGGGTTTTCGAGGTCACTGAACACGATTATGATATTGAAAAAATTCTACAATACACTTGGAGGCTATGATGGCCTTGTTGTCTAGGTCGTCACCTGGACATTTACGGGAGTTTTCATGTAAATGCAACGGATTTGGTTACTCAGGGAATTTAGGGTCACTGATCATGAGTATGATGTCGAAAAATCCATATAATGTACCTGGGGATCAGGAAGTCCTGGTTGTGAGGTTTCGACGTCGCTGAACACCATTATGATATTGGAAAAATTCCACAATACATTTGGAGGCAAGGATAGCCTGGTTATCTAGGTCGTTTCCTGGACATTCATTAGTGTCTTCATGTAAATGCAACGAATTTGGTTACTCAGGAGTTTTTGGGTTTGCTGATCATAAATATGATGTTGAAAAATTTATATGATATATCTGGGGCCCAGGAAGACCTGGTTGTGAAGGTCATCTACGAGGTTTTTTTAGAAATTTGCTCGGAAATAGAATGAAAGTGTTCACTCGAGGATTGAAAAAATTCCACAATATACCTGGCGCTAGGGTGTCGTGGATGTCTAGGTCATCTCTAAGACAATGAATGAATTTTCACAAATAAAATTGGTTGTACGATAAAGTTGATGAATTTATATACAGGGTGTCCTCGAACAGCGTGACCAAAATAAAACCGATGATTCTTTGATCTGAAAATAATTTGATGAGCCTTTTTACTTTTGCCTCAAGTGTCTTGTTTAGCCGGTAGAGGGCTTCAAAGTTGCAAAAATACTTTTGTTTTTTCGGTATAACTTGAGAACGTGATGAAGGACTTTTACAATATTTGGCAGATGAGTTATTGTCAATAATAGCCGTTTTTGAGAGCGAAGCAGAGAGCCTTAGAGACCATAGAAATGGCTTAAACTTGAGGATGTAACGGGAAAAGTGTCCAGAACTTTTTTGTGGTCAATGTAATTCACTCGATATTTCTTACGTGAATAGCTTATCTAATTTGAAAACTTTTTTTACTCTTAGAAAATTTTGATAAAATCAACGGATTAGCTTGAAAAAAATAATTTTCGAGTCTCTGCAATTTTGGCTTACTAATTTTACTTGATTAAAATACCTTAGTTGCCTTTGCTTTTCTAATGTCATTTTGGCATTTGGAGAATTTATTCTCAAAACTGTCAGTTTTTACTTTGCTTCCCGTTAAAAATTTTATAAAATTATGACTCAAAATTTCACTAACACTTAAATGTTTAATATCTCGGTAAAACACGAATAATAAAAACAATAGAAATGGGGAAACGATGTGATTATTTAGGAAAAACAAATGCTAAATCAAAAGAAACAAGAAAACTTTTTGGGAAATCGCCAAGGCATCAATTGTTCGAAATGTTGCCCATTTTCCTGAATACACAAATTAATTCGTTTCAAGAAATTGAATTGAACTCTGGCTAGTACTTCAGGATCATTCTTCAATAAATCCGCTTCATGATTATTCGTTGCAACAATTCCTCCCGTGTGTTTACTGGAGCTGCATAAACTTTCGACTTCAAAGCGCCCCATAGAAAGAAGTCGCAGGGCGTCAAATCAGGGGAGCGGGCCGGCCAGTTCACTGGTGCATCGTGTCCTCTACCTATCCAGCGATCTGGATATTCCGCATTCAAATGTCGCCTCACAGCGAATGTGAAATGACGAGGTGCACCATCATGCATAAACCAAAGGTCACGACGAATGTGTAAGGGCAAGTCTTCCAACAGTTCAGGTAGCCTTTGTTCCAAAAAGTTCAAGTAGTTCTCCCCGTTCAATCGATCGGGAATAACGGTAGGACCAATAATAAAGTTATCCACAATTCCAACCCAAACATTTATTTTAGTTTGATTCAGAAAATGTGTAACTTCCGTTTCATGAGGATTTTTATCAGCATAGAAATGTTCATTATGGAGGTTAAAAATACCACATCTCGTGAAAGTAGCTTCGTCCGTGAACAGAATTCTTCTACAAAAATTGGGGTTTGCGTTTTGTCTTTGGACAATAAACCGACAGAAATCTAGCCGATGACCTGGATCCACGGCCAAGAAGTCTTGAACTGTTTTAATATGATAGGGATACAACAGTTCTTCTTTCAGTACATTATGAACTAATGATTTTGAGGCTCCAATACGAAGTCCCAAACGTCGTGTGCTTATCCTAGGTTCAGTTTCAACCGCTTCCAGTATCTCTTCTTCGAGCTCTAACGTCCTTCTTGTCCGTCTGCGTCCAGTTTCTCTGCGATTTGCTTCAAATCTGCCAGTTTTGCGAAGTCGCCTCTCGATATTAGCAAAGGTTTGTCGATTTGGAATTCTGCAGTGCGGATATCTTTCCCTATAAACTTGTACACTTCTCTGGCCATTGCAACGACAAAGTCCATAAATCAATAACATATCAACCATTTCAGTGTTGGTGAAATTTTGAGCCATAATTTTATAAAATATTTACGGAACGCAAAGTAAAAACTGACAGTTTTGAGAATAAATTCTCCAAATGTCAAAATGACATTAGAAAAGCAAAGGCAACTAAGGTATTTTAATCAAGTAAAATTAGTAAGCCAACATTGCAGAGACTCGAAAATTAATTTTTTCAAGCTAATCCCTTGATTTTATCAACATTTTCTAATGATAAGAAAAGTTTTCAAATTAGATAAGCTATTTACGTAAAAAATATCGAGTGAATTACATCGACCACAAAAAAGTTCTGGACACTTTTCCTGTTACATCCTCAAATTTGAGCAGATTCTATGGTCTCTAAGGCTCTGTGCTCCACTCTCAAAAACGGCTATTATTGACAGTAACTCACCCGCCAAATATTGTGATAGTCCTTCATCACGTTCTCAAGTTATACCGAAAAAACAAAATTATTTTTGCAACTTTGAAGCCCTCTACCGGCTAATTAAGACACTTGAGGCAAAAGTAAAAGGGCTCATCAAATTTTTTTCGAATCAAAGAATCTTCGGTTTTATTTTAGCCACGCAGTTCGAGGACTCCCTGTATAAGCGATATAATGAAATATGATAAGAATCGATGGACAACTAATTGAGTTTTCATTAAAACGCATTGAATTTTATTATTTATTAGTGTGTAAGTTCATGAATACGGTGATAAAAATACGTCAATTTTTTTGGAAATTCAAATTAAACGTCCAAGATATTTTATATTTGAAATATTGTGATATTTGAAGAGATCAATGACTAAAATAATTGTTATGTAAAAAAATATATTATTAAAGATTATCGTAATCTATTAAATGGAAAAAAAGTGTATTACAAATTTTTTTTTCAAAAATCCGTTCCCTCAAAATATTATCAATATTTTATTTAATCATATAAATTTTTGTATATTGAATGAATTTAAATTCGACAATTTTATGATACAATCAATTTCATCTATTAGAATATTCGTTTATCAATTCTTATCATATTTTATGATATCGATAATATATAAATGCATTGACTTCATCGTACAGCCAATTACATTTACTTCTTTTAAAACTTTTAAAATCATAATTTCATTCAAAACTGACTCAACTGTACGACAGATAACCTAGACAGCTAGAACACCCTGGCCTCCAGGCATATTGTGGAATTTTTTCAATATCAGAATCGTGTTCAGCGATCTCGAAAACCTCCGAGTAAATATTTTGGTTCAATTTCCAAGTGAATTTCGAGAAAACCTCGTGGATGACCCTCACAACCAGGACTTCCTGGTTCCAGATACATTATACGGTTTTTCTGAATTCATATTCAGCGATCTCAAAAACTCTTGAGTAACCAATTTGGGTGGATTTTCACAATGTATTATCGAATAATGAATTTTTTTATTTGTTTCAAAAATTGCAAATGAAAAAATTTTCATTTTATTTTCGACGCAGAAATGCAGTTTCTCATTTGTATTAGATTTAAAAAGTGAGAAAATGGAGTAAATGCACCAAGGAATCTGATGCAAAAAATTGCTCCATCTTACTGCAAATGGACCTGAAATATTATATTTCATCGACTAATCAGACATGTTTCGAACTTAAAAATTTTATTCAATATTAATATGCATGTTTCGAATGACGTACTCATGTTATAACTTTACAATTCATAATTAATATCTATATTACAATTAGTTGCGTTGATAATTCGAATTTCTCTTGTGTCATTCAATGAGAATTAACCCAATCGATATGTCTGTTCACAATGTAATGAAGTTATTAGTTATAAACAACTATGATACACCAGAAGCGCGAAATGTGATAAAGATCTGATCAAGTACCTCGGACTCCCCTACATTAAATAAATGACAAATCCATAAAAATATTGTTCAATCTTCATCGTACATATTTTATGAATTAAGTCGTCTTTGGAATATAATTTCAAATGAGGAACGTTCCTCGTCCTAATTGTGTGATCGTTCGTAGTACTTCTATCTAATATAGATGCTTTGATTGCATCTTAATGACATCATTGATTGTAAAATGGCGTGTAACGAATAAATTCAATAAGATAAGCTCACAAGTAAAATAAAAATACGTTGTACTGGTTATGACCTGCAAATTCAGAATAGAGCTATTAACAAGTAATTTACAGAGCAATTTGTGGCAAATGACGTGTTTGTCATCTCTGAATTTTCAATCTTAAGATAAAGTCTCCTCAACTATGTAATAACGGTTCATTAACATAGTTCGATAAGTTCTGTGCAATGCTGTCGCATGGAATGTTTCATCTTATTTGCAAACATCCTAAGTAAACTGTAATGTTAGCTTTAGTACTTTGTTACACGAACTCTCCATTGAGGTGAGACTAATATGTATAGCCATTTGTGATATTAAAGCCTAGCGCCATAGTTCTTATGACGTTCCGCTTTGTCTGTTTATGTGTTCGCCAATCTCTCGGCGCTGTATCGCCCAGGGTGATTATTCTGCAGTCTTCAAAATGCAACTTGATTTATGAATTCGAGATGATGCATTACGTTTATTTCGTCAATTTGTCTTATATTATCCAATTCATAAAGCTGATGGCTTCATAATCACAAGCTCATACATTATCAATCTATCATGATGATGGGACGGATTTATATAATTACTTTTTTCTCTCAGCATGATGTATTTTGTCATGTCCGTATTGAATATACTATTTTCCTCACTAGTTGGCACTTATATACAATTCTGCCATTCCCTGATTAGGGAAGCATAGTTCTTAAGAAGAACTGGCTGAGAAGTGTAACATAGCTCTCTCTCTCTCTCTCTCTCTCTCTCTCTCTCTCTCTCTCTCTCTCTCTCTCTCTCTCTCTCTCATTCTCTCTCTCTCTCTCTTTTTCTCTATGAACCTCCATAATCAATCCTTCACTTGAGGAATTTATATTATTCCTATTCACCAATATTCATTTACCTACAGCGTGGTCATTTAATTTAGAGAACCATGGCACGTTGGAGTTTGATTCAATCACTCTCTATTTCACAAGGCACTTTTGGATTTGAACACTAGAAGGTAAGTGGAGGGATAAGCGCTAGTAGTAATCACAGAAACTCATACTCAACAACAATAAAATATTTGATAAACAACAATTGAAAGATAATGATAATAATAAAAAGAATGTCCATGGTATTTAAAGATACTAAAAAAGAATATAAATAACTTTATTGATAATATTATAACATTACTAATAAGAATATTCTGAGAATGTAACCTAAAGCTTAATCAAATTACCTAGAGAATCTAAATTAACTAAACTAAAGAAATGAAACTAAAATTATTAAAATGATTTCCCAACTAAAATGAACCTAGGGAATCAAAAAGCTAATAACTGATTGAATATAGTATTGACTTGAACTTGAATAAATGATTTGAGTGCAACTGAAACTCGAATTTTAGTGAAAATATCCTCTTACCCAAAACAGTTGAAATAATCTATAAAAAATAAACCAATTGAAAATGACAAGTGCCACATGATTATCCAAGCGACTAATCCCAGCTAGAATTTATAACTAAAGATTTTCCGCATTTGGGTTGATATTTATAATGCCTTCTATTCTTCAAAAACCTAAACAAATCTAAAATTAGGGAAGGATCCCCGGATTGTTTAACCAATCAGTTCACTTATAGTGATCCTGCTTTTAATTTTGTACCAATGATATCACTAGTAAATTTTGAAAAGCGTTCAAACCAGTAAGCAGTGAGATGGTTTATAATTCTTTTCCTCTCTCCTGAGGCTTCTCATTCAGAATATTCACGGTGTAGTATTCTAAACTTATCTGTCGTTCTATAAATATTACTAACTGATTCCCTTCTTCATTAATCATTTCAACTATAATTAGGACTAGATTTAATTACGATTTTGATGATAAGATACTACGTACGTGCCGATTTATGTGTGGTACAATCTGATTGATCATGTAATTCATAAGAGAAAGACATTTGAAACTTCCAGGAGCATCTGCAGGGGGTTAACATTAAAATTTATTATAGCTTAGCATTCGTTTTCCGTTCTATATTGGTTATCAATCTTGACAGATTCATGATTTCCTTTACAACAAGAAACTTTTGTCAAACTATTGAATACATCTCGATCATGCCAGCTATGGTATCATATCACCCTCCCTGAAACGGGTGTGAACTGATTTGTGTTCATTTTGGAAATTCTTTTACTATTTTTCACGATAATATTTGTTGTTGATACTGAACAGAAAACATCTGGCAACCCCTTTAAGTTGTCACTTTGCTTTGAGATATTTTAATTTCACATGAAATTTTAATTTTCTAAACATGATTTTGTTTTCTTAATATTGGAAATAACCTGTACCAAACCCTCATTACGAAAGTACTGAAGATAATCAAGTGAATCGGGCTTACATGTAGTGATACAGAAGCTGCATAAGGACCGATCAGACTCTACATGTAATGAAAATGGTTAGACGGTATAGCTTGACAGAATTTCAAGACACCTTCAAGTTTATTATATTGTATCTACACTATATCTGGAATTCAAAGTTCATTTATTCATTTTAATTTACACCAATGCCCCAATCTGCTTCAAATCTTCACATATTCTATATGAAGTAAATGAGCATATGGCCATTAGAGGCAGTCCCTGGTTGATAATTGTGATAATTAACATTCGAATGAAAAACTTGAGTATATTACTTATCAGATACCAGCTGTTTTCAGCAGGCTATCTTTCCACTTGGAGCAACTGAAGTACCAAAGCATCGTCGGAAAACGTCACTATGCAACGTACGAGAGAGCTTCTGAATATTATGAATGACGACTACCCAGATCCCGAAGATATTTCATGGTTGGAAAACGAGGAGATTCATTCCGATTGTATTCCTAACTTAGAAAATTGAAGGGATACCTGTGATTGAAGAGGTTCAAGAATGGTAAGTCGCAGTGGACAAGAGTCCACTCTTTTGTGTTCTAGCTGATGTCAGGTAATTTAAGATTTTTTTTATGTATGTATAGCGATGGCTCAATACAAGAACCTTGGTGTTTCCGCAGTCAGAGCTGAGACTTGGGCCTGACTGGAAGGAAGCTAGTGGCTCACATGTACAGCCGAAAGCCTGTTTTGTCTGCAAAGGTCTAGATGTGGCCTTGCTTCAAGAATTCTTCAACAGAGACCTGGCAGAGGTCAGAGTTAGATATGAGAACTTAAGCAAAGAACGGAACGGAAAGCTAATGATGGCTTACCTTCACTTTCATCATGACAGGGAGTCGCCTCCAGAGAAGTTGAGAACACTAGTGAGATACTGTAGAGAAGAGAACCTGCACCTTGGCATTGGCTAAGACGTGAATATACACTGTGTCGTGTCGGGTAGCAGCGACGACAATGGAAGGGGCCTGGAACTTTTCGAATTTCTAATAGAAGAGTACCTAGAGTTTCGGTTTAAGTTCTCAATTTATGTAAACGCAACACGAGAGCTAAGCTGTAGGAGTGGAGAGTTTCTGAGGAGCCCTAACTCTCGGATCATAGACTCATCACAGTCGAATTAGCAGACGTTGGAGTGACTGCAGCCCAATGGGACAAGAACCCTTCGAATACCTTGAGAAGGGCATGTGTCACATCTTCAAGTCAAGCTCGAGAGGCTCATGGGCAATTACGGCACGACTAAAGACCTAGAGATTCCAGAGATAATTATAAGAAATGCCATAGTTGCCGCCTATGGGAGAAATTGTCCCCTCAAACGTGTCATCACTGGAGCGAAGACCTCAAGTGGAGTACAAATTTGAGATGGTGTACGGGGGCAATGAGAGGGGTTCTTCAATAGAGCTGAGGAAGTCATGACCAGGGAGGCCTGGGATCGGCACAAAATCAGACAGATGCAATATAAGGAACCCTTGAGAGAGAAGGCCACAAATAATTTCTTGGGAGAATCTCTGTTCTGAAACTGAGACCATCTCAGACGCGGCAAAACTGGCCAAGATACTGGCAGGCAACCGGCGAGGTAGTCTGCAGTTCTTGAAGAAACTAGTTATGAGCTACACTAAGTCCGCGGAAGAGACAGTTGAGCTGTCGATAATGGTGGTCTACAGGCTTAGCTTGCTATAGACAAACGCTCGTAATTCTGCTCGTAGGCATACATCATAAATGACCTTCGTTACTGAACAATTCCAAAATTACCTGTCATGACTGACATACGCTTCTATATCTGTTCGTAGGCTTACATTATAATTGACCGATCGATACTGGACAATTCCTAAATTACCTGTTATAACTGACATGAGCTTCCAATTCTGTTCTTAGGCATAGATTATAAACGATCCTTCGAAATTGGACAATTTCAAAATTACCCGTCATAACTGACATATGCTCGTAATTCTTGCAGGCATACATTATAAATGACCCTCCGATACTGAACAATTCCAAAATTACGTGTCATAACTGACGAACGCTTCTAATTCTGTTCATAGGTAACATCATAAATGACCCTTCGATACTGGTCATTTCCAAAATTACCTGTCATGAACAACAAACGCTTCGAATTTGTTGGTAGGCATCATGAATGACCCTTCAATACTGGACAATTCCAAAATTACCTGTCATAACTGACATATGCTCGTAATTATGTTCGTAGGCTTACATTATAAATGACCTCTCGATACTGATAATTCCAAAATTACCTGTCATAACTGGCATGCTCTTCTAATTCTGCTCGTAGGCATACATAATATACGACTCGCCGGTGCTGCATTCTTGTAAGAAAAAATACGTCGTAATATAATTTTTCCTACCTGGAAAACCCAACTTCACTCAATGAGGCAGCTGTGACTATGACAAATCTACAAATGAATGTATGATATTATAGTGCCAGTGTGTTTCACTATGCTACTAATTCCAAGTTCATGTAATTTTTATTAAGTAGATAACTGATCATAAGTTGTACAAAGTAGGTCTTCGGAAAAGTATAGTGTAGAACGTACGGAAACTGGCTATTAAATACTCGTGTAACAAGATGAATATCTTGTCATACCCGTATTGAATATCCTATTTTCTGCACTAGTTGGCACGATTATACAATTCTGCCATCCCATAATTGGGAAAACATAGTTCTTGAGAATCAAGTTTGTCATATATCCATTGCAATATCCGCTTTCGCAGAACATTATTTCTTTTCAGAGGAGCGTTGAAGCCCCAAGTATACGAACTTTGACAATTGATGACTAAAGGGCGGAATATATGCAAAGTGCATATATTTGCATATTTTGCATATTCTTAGAAATTTCATAAGAAATTTGTGTGCAAATTTTTATGTTTTTCGTTTTATCAAAAGATTAAGTGCGACCCTTGCAGATAATTGAAATAATTTAAAAGGTGGGAAGGTTTTATTATTATATGGTTTATGGACCCATTTTATTATTATATGGTTTATTGCCATCATTTATTGGATGTTTAGGAATTTCCAAGTAATCAGCTTGCCTAATTCACCGAACAAGAACAAGACAAGAAGGTTCACTTGAAGCTCCACCCCTAATGTTGTCTATTTCGCTGGCACACTTAAATAATCCCTGGTGGTGCCAAGTCGTATTCGGTGGTAGTTAGTATTGTCACCAAACAGAAACTTCTGTTCGGTGCGCGGGGGTCTAGTTGGAATGCGGCGGCATGCTTTTATAGTTCGGACTTCAAAGTACCGACGCCAAGTGAACCTTCTTGTCTTGTTTCTTTTCGGTGCCTAATTGGAGAGCAAATGTGGTCTCTCCTTTTGTATTTATATTGTATAGTTTAGTTTGTCGATAGATTCCAGTGTGAAAAGACTGATTTCGAAAATATTTATTTCAAACACCAAAAATGCCGAAAGCAGGTTCGTGGATTAAAAATTTTCCTGAGTTGGAGTTTAGTGGGGATAAAGTATTTTGCAAAGTTTGTGCCAAAATCATTGTTTGTGAAAAGAAGTTCCAAATTGATCAACACATGAAAACAGCTATGCATAAAGCTAAGTTGCAGAAAAATAAATCTGTGCTCGTTCAGCAGTGTGTGCAAATCGCATTTCAAAATGTCAAAGTCAAACCAAGGAGTGAAAAGGAGGTGTTTCATCAAGACTTATGCAAAGCTTTAGTTGCAGCAAATATACCTTTGAAGAAACTGCAAAATACGCAATTCAGAGATTTTTTGCAAAAATATTGTAATCAAAACATCCCTGACGAATCCACACTTAGAAAGAAGTATGTGCAAACAGTATAGGAAACCGTAATGGAAGAAATCAAAGTTTCACTGGGCGATGAACATTTTTATATTATTGTTGATGAAAGCCCAGACTCATGTGGTCGATATATCGCACATCTTATTATTGGAGGGCTTCAAGAAAATGAGCCAGGGAAGCCATATTTAATATCTTCTAAACAGTTAGACGAAACAAATAATGTGACCGTAACTCTTTTCATTCAGCAGTCTCTATCAAATTTTTTTTTACCAAATCCAGTTCCAGTAGAGAAGTTTCTGGTATTTTCGTCTGACGCAGCGCCGTATATGGTTAAAGTAGGCCAAAACTTAAAAATATCACTTGCCTTTTACACGGAATAAACAGAGTTGCAGAAACTATTAGAACAGCATATCCCTTGGTGAACAAATTAATTTCAAATGTAAAAAAAGTGTACTTGAAAGCACCTCTAAGAGTGCAGATCTATAGAGAGAGATTGTCAGGAGTTAGTTTACCTCCAGAGCCCGTAATTACTGGATGGAGAACATGGATTAAGGCCGCGATATTCTACGCTGACCATTTTGAAGCCATCAAAGACATAGTTTTAGATTAGGAGACAATTCACAGTGTGTAGTGCAAAGTCAAGCAGTATTCTAAAATGTAAATTTAGCTAAGGAACTTGTTTTTATTAAGGTTAATTTTAGTTTTATACCAGATATAATAACTTCGTTTGAAAGTAGGAATATGAGTTTAAGAGAATCAATTAATATTGTTGAAACTTTTTCCGACAAATGCAAAAAAGTTCCCGTTGATTTAGGAAATCAAGTAAGAAGTAAACTCGAAGTTATTGTGGGAAAGAATGAAGGCTTTGAGTATTTAATGGAAGTCAAAAATATTTTTGATACTAAACCATCCAACGAAGTAATACCTTGGCCTTATAACTTACTACCCAAATTAAAATACGGCCAGATCACATCGGTAAATGTTGAAAGATCTTTTTCTTTGTACAAACATATTTTTACAGACAGAGGGCAAACACTTTTATTGGAAGGCTAAAAATTTTACCCATTATATTTTTCTTTTAATTTTACTTGAAATAAATAATTTTTGTTAGAGTCGGCGTTTCTTTATTTCCATTTTTCCATGTTATATTCAAGGCATATAATTGCATATTTTGACCAATAAATGCATATTGTTGCATATTTCAAAGAAAAACTATGCATATATATGCGCATATTTTAACTGAATTGACGTGCATATATTCCGCCCTTTATTGATGACATAAATGGAATACTAGAACGACATTCTCGTATGTACCGAGTGCTTCTGGTAATGTGAGATGGACTTATTTCCTATTTTGCGGATTCCGTATCGATTCGAATCATCAGATGACATAGGCCAAACAACATTTCATATAAGCCGTATAGAAGGTCTATGATATAAGCTCAATCAGAGGCACGTTCCGTGCTTAATGGTTTCACATATTCCGATTATATATCTTGATATCGATGTTCAATCATCCGGAAGCTGAATGATATGAAGATTGTTGCATTCCCTCCTTCGATCATGAGTATAACAGGAATTTCGAATTCGGCATTGTATCTGAGGTATAGGAATAGTCGACGAAAGGCATTGATCATTCCGACGAATCAAAAGGTAACCGAATTGATTGAGCCCATCTAAATTTGTTGCAGGAAACATGACGAAACAGAAGATAATACCCCAATAATATTGGATGTTATCCTCGAACTAGTTCAAGCTTTAGCATAAAGGTAAACGAATTAATGCGTATCACGCTTTCCGTAGTTTCAGGTTTAAGAGATCATAGGATTTAAGTTTGAGAAGCTCTGTTTTGGTGAGTTCACTTTAATATCCAGAGGATCAGAATAAATGTACTAGCCCATGCATTTACAAGTGCAATGTAAGATACGCTTAGGAATAAAATTACACAACCGATTCCATGGTGAAGTTTTCTTCCATAATATTGAGACAAATCGACTCTTCGCTCAATTCCATGTTATGTAATAACACTCATCAAATCAAGAAAAATCCCAGTGTTTCAAAATAATAATTCACTCCTTTGATTGATGGTTCTAATTTTTACCAGAAACTGGCAATCCATTAGATAAAATAAAAAAAGATACGTGTGGCACTCGGGGACTGCCGCGGTAAAGCTATTGCATAGCATCTATTCTCAACTTATGCAATTATAATTATTTATTTTTTTTAATTTATGCAGTATTTTTTTTTCTTTGATATTAATTCAAGTTATTTTTGAGCGTGGTGAGCGACAAGAAAACAAATTTTTTTCTTTTATTGAATAAATGAGTAGTTAATATCGTTTAAAATATTTTAATTATCTTACAATACATGTAGGTTATTCAGGAATTTGTTATCATTGAAACTATAGGTTTATGGTAACTGAATGACTGAAATAAGACACATAAGTTTGAGACTTGATATCCTCTTAATATCTGGAAAATACCGCGTCAATGGTGGTCCCATATTTTGTTGTGGATTCTTGTGGATCATTAATCATTTTCAAATTCAATTTTTCCGAAACAAAAGTTGTCAACCGCTCTGATTTTTTATCTGCGAAGTTGATGTTGAAATCGCCAGCCAAGATAAATGGAAATTTATTACCATTTGTACCAAGTATTTTCGACCCTTCTTCAGTATACTCCAGTAAAGTGCGATGAATAAAATGCTCTACCTCGTCCAATTTTGGATTCGGAGAAATGTAAATTGCTACCATGACTATGTGTAGGCCATTTCTAAGTTTGCATAAGCACGCACAAATATCTCCAACAAATGAGCGCCTAACATTAACATCGCTAACGTGTGCAATATGTATTTCAATATTCGGAGTCATAATATCAGTAACGATTATTTTGGTAAATAGCTACCCCACCTTTTGGAACAGTATCTCGTTTGAATTGAACAATACAATTGAAATTAGGTATTTCAATCGGATTATCATGCGCCATGCAAGTTTTGGTAAGAAGTAACACATTTGTTTGTCTCGTAACCGAATCTTGTGAATCGTATTTGTGACTATTCAGACTTTGGCAATTGAAAGTCATTATGGAAATGCCATTTCTATTACTAATGAAATCTAAGACACTTTGAGCTGTCGTCTGAACACTATTTAAAGGCAGTCTTTTGAATTTTTGCAACAAAGATGAAGTCGATGCAGCTTGCCTCCGATTATTATAAAACTTGAATGTAGAATTATCGTTTTTTGTCGTGATATACAATTTTTCAATATTAGTCACCCGAGAGAGCGCAACATAAACGAGTTCCAGTTATTTTTCGTTACGGAATTTCTTGATTCGGTCACCGCGCTCAAAGCCCGCGATAAAAGCTATATGCAATATATGCAATAGCTTAATAGAAACAGGTACTCTCAGGTCTCTGCTACGCGCGTCTTACGTATAAACTCTAACTGACGCGTAGCGAGCTCCTAGAGGCATATGTCAAAATGATTTCGTTCGTAGCTAATTACAGAGGACGTCTGGAGTTCATGCAATTATGTTTTTAGATAATTCGAACCTTCTAATTTCGATAGACCACGTGAAAATCCCGGAGTTTAAAGCGCTAGAGTGTTATAACATTCGTATAAAATAGCGAAATTTCCCACTTTTAGAAAATTCAAATTAATTAATTAATTTGACACATGTTAGGTGTTTAGGTCTTACATTATTTTTCGTTACGGAATTTCTCTTCGTTTTCCCTCTGTCTCGCCTGAACTAGCCGCGCTTATCATTGTCACGCGCAGTCCATATATATATGTCGATGGATTGGATTTATATAGATGTTCAAATATTCTATTATCATCAATGGCGAAACCCGATATAATATTTGAGCTAAAAGATATTCATATTTTGGTGAACTTGACTAGAGACAGAACGCAGCAAGTTAAGGCACGGTGTAAGAAGAGAGGTGTGTCGACTCTATGGTAATTCGTCGCACCGAGCGAATCGTACGTCGTTAGTTTTGTGATTCTCCACAGGCGCTGCGATCGCCCAATAGAGGGTAAAATGGCGGCCACTGCCCGGTCTATGTTTACAGGCCTTTAAATCGTCGGATAAACGGAATAATGGGGCAAAATAGTTTTGTCGCGAATTGTTCGAGTGACAATTACAACAGTGAGCATATTTCCATCTTCAAAGCTCCATCGAATCAACAAGAGCTTGAAAAATGGATCGAACATGTCCCGGCAAAAAAACGAAAGTTGTGTGCCAGCGATTACGTTTGCGAATTACACTTTGCAACAAACTACATCACACAGACGGTAAGTAATAAACACAACTAACAATGTAAGATGACTAACATCGTGTTAACATTTTTGTTAACACGCAAATCTGAGACAATACACACTAATCATGAACAATATTTGTAGGGGCCTAATGGTCGAAAAAGACTCGTGAAAGATGCTGTGCCTTTTGTTTCGGCTGGAACAATTCAGGTGAAAGAACAACCTTTGGCTGGACACACACTCGTTCAGAATGCAGAAGGTTCAAACGGTATTTCGACTGGACGTGGCGAACAAATACTCATTCAGAACACAGAAGTTTCAAACGGTAATACAACTATTGTTGTTATGTCTCGAACATTATTATGACATGTATTCTCAATTTAAGGAATGAGTAAATAATTAACTATTTGATGTGTACCTGTATTTACAAATGAAAATGCCTGAAAATTCTAAAAAACGTAATTTGTTTCAACTACTGCCGTATTGTGATTTCACGTCGCTTTGAATTGAAAGTGTTAATTCAAAGCAACGTCTAATTTGACACTTCATTGCGACAAGCTGATCGCCGCCATTTTACCCTCTAACTATAACAGCGCCCCGCGCGGCGCCCGGCAGTACTAACGACACAAGAAGTCCCTATATTCGTGAGTTGACACACCTTTCTTCTTATACCGTGGTTAAGGTGAATACATTTTTTCCCAATTTATTCAGCGTTTCCTCCCTTGTTCCTCAATGATCTCATATGTGCCAAGTACTCTTCTCTTTGTATGTCAATTATGTTCATTTGGTCCACGGTCGTACATACAGGTCTGGGGACTCGTATGTTTGGCATGGGTCCCTTACGCGTCGCCAAACTCGTAGTCCCTCGCTCAGCCACTAGCTAGCGCTTGGATCGAAGTGGTAAAGCGATTTCTTTCCGGAATCGCAAGCAGTGTTACTAAGTATTCTGATTTGAGAGAGGAATAGAGCTGTTACTCTTGTCAAAATGTATTACTCACCTCAAAAATAACTTCTCCTTCTTCGTTATACATGCTCGCACACATAAAAGACCTCGTTGAAACGATTTCTATCCGGAATCGCAAGCATCCACTTTTTTCGCATTTCCGCATCTTTCGGCACTTTAAAAATTGAAGTTTCTTGCTTTACACTTTTGAACGCCGTTTTGCATTTCGACACAATGCACGATTTCGTAATTTGTTTCTAAAAACGCAGGTATTCCTTGTGTTTGCAAGTCAAGTATGACAGTTGTCATGGAATTTCAACTACTGCGCCATCTTTTTGGTACTACACGACAGTCGACGCTCATCGGACCCACTTCTCACATAGGAAATAGCCTCGAGTCCCCAGATCTGTATGTACGACCGTGATTTGGTCATTAGAAAACTGTCAGTGTCAGTCAGAGCTGACGATTCAAAGAGTTCAAGCTCATTGCCATTGTAAATATTACTTACCTACGCTAACAAGATTTAACTTGGCAGTATACGATCCAAAATCTTGCGTCATCACACGCGTACTTTCAAATCGAAAGCATGCCCACTTTTCAGTTTCTGTTTATATTGAATAAATGAAGCTAGCATACCAGCAATAGAAAATAAAAAATTGAGTTCTATGATCTAAGCTTGCTTTCGAATATTTTCTGCATCTCTCAATGTACTTATACAGAATTGTGGCCAATTAGGCAAAAAAAACTTAAACTTGTTTATACTTATCCAGAACATTTCTCAGTCAGTTCTATCGAAATATATAAGAACCAAGATGCTGTCATTCGATGAATACTGTTAGAGTGATTGTCAACCATAGTAATACTCTAATCTATACTACTCACTTCAAAACGATTGAACTTTAGATGAATGTGCGTTAATAGTTTATCTATAGCGAAGCCACAAGCCGAATTGCGTTCATCAATGATCTACTATCTTCTCAGAAGTTTATATTTACAAGAATATGAGACTCTGACATGAACAAAGTGGTGTGATTGGTGAGCACGATGGACTAGACAACAAGGAATGTGGGTTCGAATCCGACTATGGTTCAATGTTTCACGTTTATTCACCTTGATGATCCTATGTTGAATTGTTAAGTTATAATTCATAAAGTGTTTAACTATTTCTCCGATGACAAAATTTAGAAAATACAATTTCCAAGCATCTAGAATAGATTTTGCTTCTCTGACTGCTCCAATTACATATGAATGGATTAGAGAATAGAAATGATTTGTACCTGTGTTTAGAATCGAATATTGACCACTGTAATAATAATCATTATTTGATAATTCTCGATCACTTTAATATTCCCTTGCTAAACTTCAGGTGTCGGTGGCCAACGGTAGTGGATATATCGTAAAGTTCAGTTGCGTGGCCTCCTCGTTCACCAGACTGAAACCTGTAGATTTTACTTTTTGATTTTGATTTTGATCTGATTGAAAATGTCTGTTACGTTGAGCAAAAGGGTAATAGACGACTGTGAGATGATTCGGAATGAGGAAGGCTTATTTGAACGAATACGAACATCCATGAGGCATCGGTTACAAAGTTTCTAAGATAATAATCTTTATTTGCTAGAGACCCTTTAGATTTTTCTTTGTGGTTATTTTAAATCAATGGTCTAGTCAAGGGGTCTCCATACTACAACCCGCGGGCCAAATCCGGCCCGCCAGTGTCATCAATCCGGTCTGCGACATCTAATGGCTCATTGTTGTTGTGATAAGTTGGATAAAAAGACACAGAATGATAATAACTCGATTTTATTTACTTTCTAGGTGAAGCTCAATGACGATTATAATACCCAGAAATTTTATCTTAAGCATAATAACTAACATGTAATTGAAATGAATGCCACTAACGTTATAAACATTATAACATATAAACACATAAACATATAACTTATAAACATTATAACATACTAATGAGATGTACGTAGTTGTGATTTTTTACTGACAGTAGTTCGTAGTTGTGGACCAATTTTAGTTTTACCAATTATTAAAAGAGATTAAGATGATCAACGGTAAACTTAGATCTGTATACATTACTTGTGTACTTATTTTTGGAGAATGTTTTCTCACACAAGTAAATAGTTATCAAAACAGAAAACAGCTCACAGCAAATTTATACAAATTATCAAATCGTACCAGTGGGAGACTCTTATAAAATTCCAACAGATACGAGTTTTGATATTTGTTCTTACTTATATTACTGCACTGTAAATCAATAATTTCCATTTGAAGTTCTGGGGCTTTGGTTTCAATGTCATCATCAAAAGGATAACGAAAAATCTTAATTTCATTGGCAATGACGTCAACGTCTGAGACACGAGTAGGTATCAATATTTATCTTCAAAGCACTCAAAGCTGCGATCGCAAAATCGTTGGAAAACTCAGTCTCAGTACTATGGAAGGATATTTCAAATGTTTTAAAACGTGTGGAACATTTTTTACGGAATTGTGATTGAAGCTGTATTTTTTCCTGCCGAAACGATTTGATATTAGTTTATAAATCAGAGAGAAGCTGGCTTACTCAAGTAATTTCGAATTCAGTTCGTTCATATATTTTGTCAAATCGACAAAGAATGCCAACTTTCACAGCCATTCGCTATTTTGTAATTCGGTGAGGGCGCGATCTTTTTCAATCAAAAAAAATTTAGATCACTGCTCGAAGTTCAAAAAATAGCCGGAGGACTTTTCCGTTGACTAAGCCAGCGCACGGCAGTATGATATGGTAAATGATCCTCTCCAATCTCTACAATAAACTCGCGGAATCGTCGGTGATTGAGTCCAGTGGATCTGATGGAATTAACAACTGACTGGTTTCAGAACTTTAGATATATCCAAATATCTCTCGCACAAGGACGATTGATGAATGATACAATGTAAGATTGATGGTTTTGAACCACCATCATTTTCTACAACCTTTGACACAAGAGCAACCCGCCATCAGTAGCAATAGATTTTAAATTTCTTCATCGAAGGTTCTCTTTAGTGAAGGCATTTTCAACTCTCATAAAACGATCTTCCTCGAGAATAATATCAATATCAAGAATAATAACCAACACCTGAGCAATATCTGACACATCCGTTAACTAATCCAAGGCCAGAGAAAACCACTCAAGATCCATCCTTGCCACTGACGGTTTTGAATGAGTTTACCATTTTGGGTCACATTTCTTTGGCTACTGTTATTATGCATTCTTTGATAATAATAATAATAATAATAATAATAACAATAAATGTCATTATTGTTCCCAACGATAATACGATCTGAATACAAATAATGATATAATATATTACAGTTTGTACTTAAGTATTACAGTAAAGAACAAACACAAGGCGAAGTTCAGCGTATTGCATATCAAATTGATACGCAACGTACAGCTCTTACACTTAACATTGCTGTCTATTACAGTATAGTACACAGTGAGTTAAGCTCATTAGATATTGCAGAAAAAAAGGAATGTTTATGAATACAAATACAGATATCAATAAAAGAAAAGAAGAGAAAACAAGTATTGAGAATTTTCATTACACATTATACAAAAATGAGGGAAAAAAATAAAAAATAAAAAAATAATTAAATATTGTTAGAATTAGAAAATTGACATTCAAAGATGAACGATTTCATTTTGGTCTTAAACTGACTAATAGAAAGATGCTTGTAAGTTCCATCTATATCGTTATATACTTTGCTGATTTGATAAGTAAAGGATCGTTTAAACATTTCTGTGCTATGGCGAGGAGGAGTAAGTAAGCCTTTTGATCGAACATTTAAATTATGCACATCTGTCCTGAATTGAGTTTTATTGTAGAGGTAAATCGGAATTTTATCTACAATTACTTTGTGAAATAAACAACAAGCATGAAATAACCTACGATTCTCCATATTTAACCAATGAGCATCAACTAATTTGTGCGATATTCTATCAAACTTCCTAATACCGTATATGAGTCGAAGACATGAATTTTGAACCTTTTGAATCTCAAATTTGTAAGTTGAGTCTAAGCATGGGCCGTATAAAGAATCTGAGAAATTAAATAATGATAATACCAAACTTTCACATAACATAGTTTTTGTTTGAACAGATAAATAATGTCGACTGGTATATATTAGTCTCATAGTTCCATATGCCTTTTTTAATAAGCTATTTATTTGTGTTCTGAATCTCAAATCGTTATCCAGTACAACGCTCAAATTTCTTGCTTCATTTTTATTCACTAGTACAATATTATCAACAACAATATGAATTTGACTATTAACAAAAGAGCGATGTTCTTTTGGTCCAAATTAAACTATATAAGACTTTGTAGGATTGAGAATTAAGCCGTGATCTTGAGCTACCTTGATTAACTTCGCAATGTCGTCAGTAACGTCAGTACAGGCTGTTTGAACATGCTTTGCTAAGAAAGACTTATAAACTTGAGAGTCATCTGCATATTGATGATATTTGCAATATTTCAGGCACTCCATTATTCGACTGGTATAAATAGTGAACAGTAATGGACCGAGAATTGATCATCCCTGTAGTACTCCAGATTTCGAAGATAAAAATTCTGATTTATTGTTATTCAAACTAACCTGGTGAGTTCTACCATTTAGATAATTTGAAAAAAAAAATCAACTGACTCCTCAGAAAGACCTATAAAATGCAATACAGCCAGTAGTAACTTGAAATTCAATGTATCAAAAGCTTTGCTGAAGTCTAATAAAATTGAAATTGTATAAAGTCTTTGATCATTAGCTGTTATAATTTCATCTACTACATGAAGGAGAGTGGTAGTACAACTGTGACCTGACCTAAAACCGGACTGAAAAGTGTGTATTGTCTTGTTTATATTAAGATAGTGCCTTAACGCTGATCAGCAGTTAGATCAATAATCGTTTCTATTATTTTGGATAGTGTTGGTAATATACTTATTGGCATAAGGTCTTTCAGATGTTTTGGGCAGAACAGTGATTACTGCGCATTTCCAAGATGTTGGAAAAACACCTTGTCTGAGGCAAAAGTTCATTATATGAGTTATGAACGGTATAATATGTGGGCAACAGAGTTTTAAAAATTGTTAATTTATTCCTTCATGACTCATAGCATTAGTGTTTATGCTTAGTAATATTTTGTTAATGGTGCAATCTTCTACATGCTTAAAACAAAAGTTAGAATCATTAATTACATTATCATTGTAAAACTCTATTAAATGTGGAGCTACATTCATCTGAGGGATTGAAGTTACGAAGTAATTATTAATATCATTGACATTACTCAAATGATGAAGAATATCATTTTTTTGTTTAGAGGGCATTATATTATTTACTCTAAGAATTTTCCATTTTCCTTTCACACTGCATGATCCTAATTTGTAGTTGAAGTAAGCTTTTTTTTTCATTTTTTATCGCGTTTGTTGTATAGTTTCGTAGGTCCTTGTAATATTGCCAGTGAGCTGGATTTCGAGTATTTTGGTATTTTTTTATAAGCTTTGTCTCTCAAGGATATCATAGTTCTAACAACATCTGTTAACCATGGAGCAGGAGGTTTGCAAATTCTTTTAGTTTTAGTCAGCACATACTTATTAAAGAGATTCAATAAATTTTCATTCAAGAACGTGATCATTTCTCCATATGTACATAGTTTTCCACGTTTCGCAATTTCAAGAGCCACACGAAAGCTGGGACGAGTTGCAGCCTCTTGTTCAGTATTGAGTTCCGTAAACAAAGATTTGCTGCGATCCCAATCCGGGTTTCAAGGCTTGAAATTTTCCTTTCCGCAAAACTTCCTGTATATTTTGAGTAATTTTGGAAATGTTCCGTTCCATAATGACGTTTAATGTTATAATCTTTGAGAACAGCTATGGTTTCATTGCAAATCAGATATATTGCCTTCATACTGGACTCAATTACGAAATATTGGAAGTTCCATTAATTTTTGAATGTTCTGCATTCACTGTCTAGCTTTCGCTCTTTTTCCACACACAAAAACAATAAGTCAAATCAAATTACTTAAAACAAGATGTCCTTTTAACACGCACAAATACGTGTTAAGGAGTTTCAAGCACCACTTCATTCCACACAAACACAGACAGTTTCGCTTCCTCCTCATTCCCTAGGCAGAGTGACTAGTGGTCGAGCCGTTAGCCTTTATATTCTCCAATTTTTGCCATCTAAAAGTGAGTTGAATACATCAGAACTTTCTCGGAACAACGAGATTATTCGCAAATGTTTAATTGCAATAACTGCGCTTTCAAAAGGACTAAAAGCGCTATCTGTCAACGTTGAACGGTACTATAATTACCTATTTCAGCGTGTGATCACCAAGTGTAGTTCAGTGTTGCGGTCATAATAGTTAAGTACAGTTAGTGCACAATAGTAATTAAAGTAGCAAATTTCTAGGCGTATGTTCGCTCAGGGAGCGTACTCGATGACTAGTCTAGAAATTATAGTTAATGATAGGAAAATTAAAACGGTTTTGGCCCTTGGAACTTATTGGAGTGAACAGGATGGCCCTAAGGCTGGAAACTTTGAGAACCTCTGGTATAGTCCATCCCAATTGAAAACGTGAGTCATCTTGAAGAAAGGGTAATAGAGCACTGCGGGATTATTCGAAATAAGGAAGGCTCATGAACGAGTACGAACATCCATGAGGAATCGGCTATAATGTTTCATTGACATCAATTGCGGACATTTTCAGCTCATGTCATATTTATTTGTTAATTTATATTTTTCAATAATTATTTTATTTTTCACGCCGTAGCCCTTCATTGAAGCATTCCCGGACAAATGGAGTTTTTTTTTTATGTATAATTACCTACTGAAGTTTGGTTTATGAATTCCCGGACACCGGACACCCGGTATAAGTCGTTTTCAAATGTAGGTGACTCTATTCGGAAAGCTATATTGCAACAACATTCCTCCATAATCTATTTGGCTATTGAACCCTGATAAGGAAATACATTTCGAGTACAAACGATTTTGTGGAATGTTAATTGTAAACCCACTGGGCTGACTGTTTCAACTTAGTTAAGCTTATTGAACGTGTAAAAACATTTACTTGGTGCAAATACTCAGAAAATCAAAATCTAAGTGAGTCGGAAGAAGAGAATATTCAGACTTGAAGTTGACGTAAACACTACATTATCTGGCACATATCGAGGTGTTCAGTACTGTCAATAAGGAGAAAATCATTTTCTTGATGCAATTCGCGTGATAAAAGTATGAGAAACGCGAGTTAGATCTTAGGCGCCAATATTGTCGCGCTTTGTGCGATACGTGTGCTGCTGAATTTTGCAGTTATCCAGAACCAGCTTATGTTAAACCCTTCTATGTTCAGCACAATCCGACTCCAGAGTTATTTTCTCATTTCGCCGTTTCCCTTTATCGCTGTTATTCATCCCTTCGGATCCAATACTCAATTTGCTGCTGCTCAACCTCCGCAACCTTTTAAATGGTCGTTAATAATATTTTCATGTTTCACTGCTCTCTTGTAATTTATCAAATTTTCAGCGTTATTTACTCCGCACTATGTGCGGTCTTGCGAACTGTTGTGCATGATATCAAAGTTTTATTAAAAAGTGGTCTGTATTATGGAAAAATGAGGACAGAACTTTGAACTCGGTGAACTACACGAATCGAACTTTCCATGACGGACTTCGTACGGTGAATTCATCTGATATTTAATTTTTCTGCCATTGTCACATGATGACAATATAAAATATTTGAGTCATCCATGAGCTTTCAAAATATCTAGCGCGTTATTAAGCTTAGATTTTCCTCTAGCCGTTTCTTAAAAAGCTCGTTCTTTTCTCGTATCTTTCACTAGATTTAATTCGCAGAAAATTTAGCGATACCGACTCGGCAGATTTCGAAATGTGTTGAAGATTACTACCCTTGAATTCATATTTAATTTCTCATTGACATTTTTCATAATTGAAATGAATAAAATCCGTTGAAATACGTCATCACTAAGTTGTATATAACGCCTTGGCAACGCCAGTCTCTGGGATGTATACTATTAGATTTCAAATGTTATATTTCAGAAGGAAAATGAATTCAAAGATAATTCTTGAAAACGCCATAAAAATGCCCATACGATATATACATTTCTCTAGGGTAAAGTGTATTTTCTCCCTTGCATTGAAATGCTCTCCGCTTCGCATCGGGCATCAAACTATTCGAGGGAGGTAAAGAAGTATTTCCTCCCGTGGCATGTGAATACCTATTATCTGCTCTCACTATGATAACTTAGCTATTGTTTCATTGTTTCATAGCAGGTATGTGGAATTTGCTGGGAAGCAGGAGCCTCTTCTCTTGTGCGGAGCAAAGGCGCGTCCACAGATGGCGGATAGGGGAATACTCAAGGCCCTGTTACCAGCAGGGTCAAGAGTAGGAGCAGATATGCTCCCGAGAACCAACAGGCACCCAGACCCTGGATAGATTATGAACTCCCATTCACATGTTCCTGAGAAGAAGGTGACGTATAGATTGTGGCTGATACGGATGACTCATATGTTCCAGTAGAGTAATTTATCAACACAGATAAATTACTGAAACACATAGGAACTATCCGAAAAGCGATGAAGTACTTAAGACACAGGTACCTTAGTTTCGGAAACAAACAATATTTTGGTACAAAACAGGAACACCACAGGAAACATCCATAGCGAGGTGAGTTACTGGAAACCCAGAAGCCATAACATCTTGGCTTAAACAGAAACACCACAGGAAACATTCATAGCGAGATAAAGTACTGAAAACTCAGTAACCATAACATCATGGCTTAAACAGAAACGCCAAAGGGAACATCCATAACGAGATGAAGTAATGAGAACCCAGAAATCATAACATCTTGATTTAAATAGGAACACCACAGGGAACATCCATAGCGAGTTAAAGTACTGGAAGCCTAGAAACCATAACATCCTGGTTTGAACAGAAACACCACAGAAAACATTCATAGTGAGATGAAGTAAGTACTGAAAATTCAGATTCCATAACATCCTGGTTGAACAGAATCACCATAGAAAGTTATTCCTAGAGAGATAAATAACTAAGACTAAAAATACCGCAAAATTGGGCATCAACCATATTAAGGTATAAACAGAGAACGTGAACATCAACGTAAGCAACAATGTAGATATCGACGTAACAACAACGTAGATATCAGCATAAACACCAAACGAAACTCACATCGATATAACATCGAGAAACATGAGAGAAAGACGCAATTCATATCCTGAAGTAATGCGATACGCAGTTCCGGGGTATGGATGAAGATCGGAGAGGTTTTAGCAGGTATGCTGTAAATTAGAGCAAGTGATAGATAAAGCTGATGGTATGCATAAAGCATTTCCTCTCCACAGAAAAAAAAAAGGTGTGTGGAATTTAACTTGGAAATGCTGGTTATTATTAGCGACGGGCGGTAAGTAAGCTACTCCCTTGGGTGGAAATGTGATTTTGTATCATAAATGCAAAGAAAAAGATCGAAATTTTATTGCTCATTAATTTCGTATTTATGTTAGTATTATAATTACGAGGCAAAATAGAAAGTCCCTGAAAAATAAGACAGATGGTGCAGCAATCGAAAATCCCATATGAAATTTGTGATGTACCATCTTTAACTAGAACGCATTAGAATTTTCTGACTGCTATGTCATTCAGTTTTGTTTTGACACCCATCGGAAGCGAGCAGCCGTGAAGATTTTCATAAACATGGAACGTCCTGATTGAACATTATTTCTTTTCACCTGAAAAGTCCCTGACAAGGTCAAGGTCCCTTGTATTACAGTTGGTAATGTAGTTAACAAAACTATGATAACTTCCCTTACGCTTCTTGAGTACCACATTTTTCTCTAAGCCATCTATTATAACAACCTGATGAGACGTATTAATACTGCAAAGTACAGATGAAGTATCTTTGTGAGAAATCCTGTCAGCTCCTTTCGCGGATTTCCACTCACCGTGTCTCTTGATCCCTGAAACATCGACTCTTGTATCAGCCAGTAACGTTGCCGACGTTCTCCTGAATAAGCATGTATAAGTTTTGGAATTTTTAAGATTCAAAAATAGCGCTATCTTGTTAGGAATCATAGAAAGGCTGATTGTAGTATTAGCCTGATTGGTAATCTGGAAAATTAACAACAACAATGTCGCTGTAATCTTTTCACTTGATGTCGTCCAACGTAAGTTTACATAACTCATTAGAGCGACATGCCTCTGCATTGCCTAAGACCGCCATTATTACAACTTCATAAGCAAATATGTGTCATCTGATGCTTGCAGGAGAAAATCATTAACTAGATCGCTTGATTTTTTGAATATGTAGTCATCATTGCATATTAATAATGCCCTTATTTCAGGATATTCTGATATATATGTGTTCTCCTGTATGAAAACACTTGATTTAATCACAAACATGCCAGTGACTTTAATTTTGCTGATTTCTTCATGAATATGCCAGCAATGCCATTTCACGAAAAACAGTATTTTTGGGTTGGCATCATCACTTTAATGTTAAAAAAATACTTAAATCAGTAGCAATAATAAATTGATCAAGAAATGTAAAATCTGATTTTTTATTTCAAGAATCCTAGCTCATCCTCGACTGGTAAGATCTACTCAGCTCTTTGTATTCTAATATACTATTTATACAAACGTCAGTGCAAATATAATTTTTAACTCATAATGTCAGTGTCTGAAATGTCATTCTAAGCTACTTACCTATATTGAAAGTAAATTACTTTTAGCACTTGTTCTGCCACCACTTTTTCACTAAATCTGCTACTAAATTTTTTCAGGTAACATCTTCTCGAGAAACGATTATACGAAAACTCGTACTGTAGCTTAGATTTAATTAGTAATAACTCGAAATCGGCTTCCTTCGATTTTCGCCAGGAGAAATTGATTTAGGATCACATTGCGTATCACGAGATTTGAAGTCACATGTCAACATACATCAAATTGACGTTAGGTGTTGTCAAGTGTGAACAAATGTTCCATACGCCACTTTTGGAAAAAAACCGTACCATATTTACATCGTTGAATAAGTCCACTAAATGAAAAGCGTATTCACCCCAAAAGACAGCAAACACTTTCAGGCCATTTTCTAGAAGAAACATACCTTATTTTCATGGTTGGAATCGCTATCTCCTGTGGAATTTTCGTCGTTTAAACAATTTTCTTACATTTTCTAACAATGGTAATGAATTGTTGTTCTTTTGGTTTAAATTTTTCAAATCAGTATGTCCAGAAAGCCTCCATAATGATACATCATCAATATATAACCTTTATCGGACCACTTATCAGAAAATTTGAAAAAATTGAATAAAAACTTTGAACGTGTATTACTATATTCGACGCCGATTGCGTTATCAGAGACCTATAATATCATCCTGAGACATATTTTACAGCAATTTACATGGTTCATGGAAATGATTTATAATATGTTCAATACTTCCCATATAAGATTCAGATATACAGCTTGACCAGTGCCGGCTCATGAGTTATGAAAGACCACCCTCCATTCTTTTTGCTTTTTGAAAAAAATTTCCTGTAGAATTTTCATAGTTCAAACAATTTTCTCACATTTTCCAACAATGGTTATGAATTGTCGTTCTTTTGGTTTGAATTTTCAAAAGGCGTATGTCTAGAAATCCCCCATAATGATCCATCATCAATATTTAACCTTTAATAGACCACTTATCAGATATCTTGAAAAGATTCATCAAAAATGTTGTATGTGTATTACTTATTCGACGTCGATTGCGTTATCAGAGACCTATTATATGATCCTGAGACATATTGTACAGCAATTTTCCACCAAAGTTCTCACTACTAAAAGTAAAACATCATGATCTCTACTATCTAAAACTCATAAAACAATACCAAACTCCCATATTAAGCTCATAAGTGGTGTTTATTGGTGCATATTAATGCATTTTTCAGGACTTTCCAGTTGATATAGCAAATTTCAGACTATCAGACCTCAGATTAGAAACCATAGAAACTTACTAAATCCCATTTTGAATCTCGGAAAAGAGAATACTGTTTGAAATATTGCATTTGTTATTAACCGTACTTCAATTGTTAAATGAATAATTAAAATATCACGGAGTTCTTATGAACCGAAGAAAGGTGATGCAGAGGATTTCATTAGAAAAGTTATATTGCTACAACATTCTCCCAAGAAATTCATAATTCACTTGATTATAACCCCTGACGAGGTAACAGCATTCTGAATTAATTGGAATCCATTCACAATATTCTAACGCAATACTATTTCCATCTGTCAAAACTCAAGTCAAGTTTGCGTTAAGAAAAAGAATGAGATCAGCGAACCTATTATTCTTTGAATACTTTTATCAATTTCAAACCATAAAATTTTTTAGATTGACTGTATCTTGATTTAATGTGTATCAAACCTAAGTTGATTTCATACTGAATCATTCTATAATTAGCATATGAGTAACTCGACATATGGCTTTGTTGTTCAATTTCCTGAAATTGTCTGTGGTATATACTACACTGAAATAATGGAGCCAATCCTTATAGACTGTTATTTATTACATGGTTCTTTGAATTGATTCACAATATGTTCAATACTTCCCCCATAAGTTCAGATATACAGCTTGAGCAGTGGCGGCTCGTGAGTTTTGAAAGAGGGTGGGCACAAGAAAAATTACCTATTTTTTGTATACAAAATCCTTGCTCCTATTTCACATGCTGGAAAAAACGTCAAAATTCGGGATAGACTGGACGAACTGCTCTTCTATTCATAGAACCGCCAATGCGTTTAGTCGATCTTCTCAGAAAAGTTTCAATGCATTTGAGGGTGGAAAAACATCGTTTACATTTTGTTGTCAATATGGGCCTTGTACGAATAATATCCAACAGTTTGTATGTTCCCATCAAAACTTTTTTTAGATTGAGGTTTGCTATGAACACAAAAAGTGGCAAAATGCAACCTACGTCACACATGTCATCGCGCTTATAAGTTTCCGAAAGTTCACTTTTTAATTTAACACTATCCAACATGGGATAAGATTTCACAGTTTCATCAAAGTGTTCTTGAAGAAATGCGTGTCTATAAGTTTTACAATTTTGAGTTTCAAATAATTTTGCTGCACTTAAGTGATCTGTAAATCAAAACGCTCGCTAATTTGGCTGAGAATAGTGTCACATACTTCTTTTGCAATAACATCTCTGTTATCTCCAGCTGTCGCTTTTTGTCTTTTACTAGCAGGTTCATTTTTGGGTTCTTGATTGTCATTTTAAGTAGAATTTCTATTTCGAATAATTTTCTGTTGAAATTGTTCAATAGCCTTTTGCAGTCTGATTAGGTAACATTTCAACATGTGGCATGATGAAATGAAATTTTCAACCAGTAGAGAAATTCCAGGTAATTCAAATGTTTCAATGAACCACTTTGCTTCACTAATAATAACTGAATCCATCTTTGTGAATAATTTTGTCCAAGAATTCTTTGAAAGAGTCCCAGTGTTCAAATAATGTGTTCACAGCTTGATTCTTGAAAATCCAGCCTGTAGGAACAGCACGTGGTAATCTACGTTTAACTATTCCATCAAGAATAACCGTTCATTTTGGCGATCGAGAAAAAAAGCTTGAAAATAACTGCAAATTTGCAAAGAATTCAATAATTAAATTAAATTGATGCGCGTAACAGTGAACATAATGTGCATGTGAGAATGTTCTTTTGATAATGGCTTGTACTCCATTTGTCTTACCACTCATCATAGACGCCCCATCGCAACTTTAAGCCATAAGTTCACTGTTATCAAGCCCAGAAGGCGAATGTTGAATAGTTTGCAATTCATTCAGCAATGTTTTCACTAATACATCAGCATTAAGTTCACCGGGCTTGAGAAAAAAAACAAAAAGCGTTTGAAAGCGTCCATCAAACACGCATCGAATAATAACAACCATTTGCTGATGATTAGAGGTGTCTGTAGTTTCATCGACCTCCGGAGCAATGGAATTTGCAGATATAATTTCTTTCAATGTTTCCTGCTTGTGAATTTGTAACGTTGCATTTAGCAATTCGTTCTGAATAGTTTTTGAGACGCCTTCAAACACTTGTGAACCCGAACCTTCCATATGTATTGCAAGCACAGCGTTCATGAAAACCTGGATTTTCCGACGTCAATATCTCATGATGGCCTCGTAACGCCAATTCAAAGCCTTATCAGACTCCACGTCTTCGAACTGAATTCACACGGTATACACTATAGAGGCAAGACTTTTACTGGAGATACAATTCTTTGTGCCTCAAACCGACGGTACTAGCGTTTATGGCGAAGATAACCGTAGTCAGCCGAATTATACTCCAAATAGGTACACTTCAGAACATTCTCCAGAATATAGTTTTGAGCGTTATCGAAGCATGCGCCTAACGTGCGGAATAAAATAATGCAGTGAATTACATGAAAATTCCTTTCTGTATTTATTTTGGTGGTTAGATGAGCACGTTGGTGGTGGTGGGCACGTGCCCTTGTGCCTTTTAGTACCAGCCGCCACTGAGCTTGAGTCTAACGAATCACTATATAGGACACTCTTGTGAGTTGGAGCAATTCAGACGCATTGCACTACTTTACAACATATACCAGTGACACGCTATCAACCTTTCAGAACAGTTGGGATTAGTAATGTGCGATACGCTCATGTCGACTGTTAGGTTAGCATTCAGTAAATTTTAGAAAACTGCTTATGCTTATGTTCTATGGAAGAGTTCTCATTGTGAATACACTATAAACGCTATAAAGATAAACAATCCACCCTTATACATTAAATATACTGTTGAAGTACTGAGTTTACTCTGATGATGGCTAATTGGTAGCTGGGAGGTTCTCAGTACTATAACATTATTTTTGTTGAATAAGGGTGATTGTTTCTGATTATAATATTATTTATGCTTACCAAGAACGCCTCAAGTTAAATGAATTAATCGAATGCGTCGTCTAGTTTCGCTTCATCAATCCCTTTCAAACTCGATACCTATATACGTTAGACGAAGGTATACTATTGTATAAATGCAAATGTTTCTTTCCAACTGCTCAGCCCATCCTGTACGAAACATCTAAAAGATCGCGAAGTTATACTGGTAGGAGATTTAGTTACTGATTCTTCAGGACTATAAATAGAAAAGTTTCAATTTTCCCTCCTGACGTCGACCAGCTAAAAGCATCTACATCTAGCTAACTTGTGATTTGCGTTTGATAGATTGTAAATTTCACTTTGCGCATGAATATGTATGAAAGCTTCTTGTTTACACAAACACGCGTTCAGTAACTCTTGCAAAACTATTGTCGCAAGGGCGCACGAAACTTGTCGACTGTTTGGATACTTGCCATTGCATAATGTGACAACAATAATCACTCACGGGCTTACAAACATTTAATTTAACAATACCAGTGTCGAGACAAATGCAAATTCATCTCACGCGAGATATGAAAACTCTAAAGGATGTTATGGAAGACTTGCTTGACAGAAAGAACGACGCTTTTATAATGAGATATCAGAAGGCATAGTCCATTTGCCTACGGTACGTATTGTATAATTTCCATTTCGTTTCCAAAGACAGCTTCTTGAATTATGAATCTGGTCTGGAATTTATAATGTTGATTCGATTTATACGTTATTCAAAGCATCTGATAATACAGTAACTTCCTTTATATCAGTGTATAGGATTGGAGGAAAAAACAGTGGTGTCAGTCAAACTCTGTAACCATTGGTTCCAAAAACAAAATAACCCAAAATTTTAATATAAACGAAACAAATACAAATTTTAATTTCCACAGACTTTAAAGATCAGTTGCTAACAATTGTCTTTACACTGACATTTGCAAACTGTCACTATGAGATTCGAAGAACTAAATAGTGGTGTCAGTGAAATTCTGTAACAACTGGTTTCCAAGAACAAGATAACCAAATATTTGTATAATAACGAAAAAAAAACACAAATTCAAATTAACGCAAACTATGGACCAAGGAGCCTAGAATAACAGGAGTTCAATCTCCGTGCGCTATTTTTATATCGCGACGAGTCCCAAAAATGGAATAATTGAGTGTTCGCTAGGACGGCACCTTTGGCGCTGATTACGCTAAGGAACCAGTTCACTTGTTGGCCTGAGAAATACGCCTATCAACTATCAATCAATCAATCACAACGGGGGCGAACAAGACTGGAGCACTTATATAGCTTGATTAGGCCCATCGTGCTCCTCTTAATACAAGAATCAGTCCAGCAAGCATAAGGCAGTGCCGGAAGCTGAGATTTAACATGAACTGATATCTCGTATGGCTTCAAGCGGCATATATGTGTTGCCGAGGTATTGTAGCCTGAGAGAAGTCATTCTGCTAGGAAGTGAGAGGCAGTTTCATCCGCCTCCATACATCCACTACAAGTTGGGTCTCCAACAATGCCCATTGTGTGAAGATGTTGATTCATATGACATTGTCCTGTGAGGAGTCCTGTCACCAGCCATAGGCCTCTCTTCTCATAAAGAGTAGGGTTTTAGAGAGTTAAGGCAAGAACTCCCAAGTGTAGAGCTTTGCTTGCCTCATGCTGGGGACACCACTGCAGATCGAGTGCCACTATCTATCCAGTAGCTTCATAACGGCGTGGAGCCCGGTGGTCGATGAGATCCCGATCGTTGAATCGGGTTCAGCGGCACTCAAGGAACTTCGTTTGGCCGGATCATCGGCCACTCTGTTTCCCTTAACGCCAAAATGAGCGGATACACACCCTAGCTGGAGTCTGAAGTGCCCTGTACTCCAAGACAAGCCCAGAAGTCATTCTGTAGGCGCGAAGTGCGCCCAGGCCTACTGAGCTGTCAGTGCAGATGTGAATCCGCCTACCTTGGTTGTTTGATCTCAGGTTTTTCAGGGCACAGATTCGTACTGCAGACCTCAGCATGGAAAACGGTTGCAATGGCACCTAGGGCAACTGAAATCTTCCTCCCTAGTGTTCACGAATAGACTCCGGCTCCGCTAGACTCGCCAATCTGAGACTCGTCTGTGAACCACACGAGCCCTCTGGCAGAAGCGGCTCAAAGTCCTTGTTCTCCCAGTCCGTCCGTGTTATCAAGACATCTGGTGTTTGAAAACAGCAAGTGCTATCGCATCCTGAGTCAGTTGGAGGATAGGGCAGTTCTCGGCTGCCAAATCCCAAATTTTTCCTCAACCGCAAGAGACAGACGCACCGACCCATTAACCCAGACCAGTCAGCTGATTCGCCGCACCCGCGGCCACTGTTTCGATTTGGAGCCGTAGAAGGACGATCCCCACCAGAACCTTCACGGTGAGGGCGGTCCTCATAGCTCCTGTTATCCCCACGCAGGTAAGTCGTTGAGCCTTGTTCAGCGCCAGACGGGACAGAACCGTTTCGGTCGCTGGCCACCACACGACGGCTGCGTAGGTTATGATTGAGCGGATCATGACCATGTGGATTCAGTGCAGAACTGATGGCCGTAGACCCCATATGTTAGCGAAGGCTTTCTTCACGAGGGTTTTCAGGTGCGTCTCTCAACTCAGTTCAGCATCGAGGATAACTCTAAGGTATCTTCCTAACAGACGAATATCTTATGGGGGTCCCAGTTTCCATTTTCTCGTGAAAAGAACCACTCCGGTCTTTCCAGCCTGAGTTTCTCGGTCTGGCACCAGTGAGCCACGACTGCAAGTGCAGTTCTCTGAAGCTCGCACGAAGTAGCCTTGTGTCTTCCGAGGGTCAAGTCGTCTGCGTAGGTTTGGGCGTAAAACCCAGCCTCATTTAGCTTGACCAACAAGCCGTCCACCGCCAGGCACCGAAGGAGCGGAGACAGCACTCCTCCCAGATGACCTGTCAACTAAGATTGTCATGGTCATTGCTATAGGTTATTATTGACAGGGTAATCTGTGTTGTTCACAGCTCCCACAAGAACTGAAGAAGCAATCATCCCCCCGGTCTTCCAATTTGGTAATAATGAAAAAAATCATAATAATCATCGCACTATCTTAGTTCGGTCAAATATTACAAACATAATAGAAAAGATTATCAAAAAAAGTCATGTCCTTTGTGGGAAAAAATTATTCATTATCCCCAAATCAATTCGGGTTACGCGAAAGCAAAGGTACTGAAGATGCAATTAATTTACTCACGGCAGGAATGCTTACAACTATCTTGATGAACGAAAGCATTGCGCTGTAATATTTTTCAACCTTGCAGAGGCTTATGACATTGTCAATCATGATATGTTGTTAGTAAAACTTCACAGTATCAGAGTCAGACGTCTTTGCAACAATCCATTTGGGTCGTATCTCTAAAATAGAACACAGGAAGTCAAAATAGGAGATGGATATTGCAGCGAACAAAATATAAATTATGGCGTACCACAAGGTATCTTCCGAAGACTTGTATTATTCCTAATATATATACACATATCTGTACTATTATGGATATAAATTATAACTCTCAAATGAAACGAAATATTTAGGTCTAAATGAAGATGGGATCATCATGTGACATTATCGAAGAAAAGGCTAATTATATATTGTTGAGGGATTGGGAAATTTCCTAAATACTCAACTCAGAATAGTGTATAATGGTCTTGCTCAGTTGGTTACTGAATATTATATTTAATAATCGACTAGGGGGAGCATATGATAACGTCCTAGAACCACTCTCCAGAATTCAAAATAAACTTTCAAAAATTGGTCACAACAAACCAAAATTGTTTCCTAGCAAAGATTCATTCGAATAACCCAAAGTTCCCGCGGTGTGAAACAACTTTTTTTAGAGTCGGTACTACTATTAATTTGCCTCAGTAAAAATATGAATATGTTCAGTATGAATACTTTATCACGTGCATCTGCCACACGCACAAACTCGAATTCATATATTACATCATCGATGTAAAAAAAAAGGATGGGACAAAGAAGTAGTTCATATCTAGGACTCACTTTTATGACGCTCATACTAAATCAATACAAGAAATAAAAAAGTAACATCGTAGCAACAAAATAAATATTTATTTATTTATTCAACAATGATTCACAACCCTTTATGCAATTTATAATCATCATCAATCGACAAAAAGGAACTAATCAAATTACTTTAAAGACATGTTAGAATATACTATGTTTTCTCTTTTCCTTTATTTTTTCTAATTATTACTCTATTTTCACTTATGCACTCCGAATTTGACTATAATATATGTGCACAAGCGTTGCTTATATATTTATTATTGTAAATAACATTGTACAACATGTAGAATATATTTCAATCCCGTAGAAAGGTGAGCGATGTCCTCTTTTCTATAGATTTCCATAGGCGACCTAGACAAGTTGAAGCTTATAGGTCTCCCTCTCGTGTGTAAAGAAGGAAAAAACTTGTTATCAAAATATACAGAAATATGTGGAGTTACTTGGAGAGAATAAATTATCATTATTATATATAGTATAATTATTCGTCACTAAGAGGTTAATTATATTCACCTGTTCTCATCTCACGATTGGTATTCCAGGATATATTTCATGAAGTATCCTCAGAACTCCTCCACAACATGTCATTCTACGATTAAGGCATTAAAAATAACATGAATCATATTCTGCTGGCTCTATACGACAGGGGATGGAACTACAAGTGAGGCTCTGATTTATGGAGGGCGTGTATATGATTGATTGCACAAGCTAACACTTCCTCGCCTAATATCTACGGATGTTTTCTCCATCCCTTTGAGCATGTTTTGGCCTATTATATATGGAATATTCGCGGTTATTGGATAGCCTAGATTATAGCAAAAATCAATATACTACTCCAGACATCTAGAACGAAAATGATGGGAAGACAAATAGTACTTGAAACTACAGACGAACAAAATAAGATTCACACACCCAATTACATAGAGTGTTTCGTTACGAATGGCCCCAGAGCAGCTGTACGTTATTTGGAATTGAGGTTAAAAGTTGTGGATTCAATGTTAAAAAATTAAATGTAAAAAAAAATCTCAGCCTTTCGACAATGATCTACCATTTTTGACAAATCAGTACGATTCGTCGAACATTTCCTTCGAACAATTAAAAAGTACTAAACCGATCTAAGCTGTCCATTAGTAAAACAAAATTTAAGAATTCTTAAAAATCACAGAATGTATTAGATGTGAAGAATAGCTCCAAACTCTCTTTTATCTTATCAAATGGAAGAACTTTGATCTTCGCTGGCAGATTTTTCAAATTTTTTTCTCTGTTGTAACAGTTAAATCAATTCCATGTGGAATAAATTATTCAATTAACGATGCAACAAACATTTCCAAAATACCGGGATATCAAAAATTATCTTGGTCAAGGGTGGTTGTGGAATCTGAAACGTGTGTCTTACTTTACGTTCGAAATAATTATGTCATAATTAATTTGAAGTTTCTAAAAGTGTGAAATTTCGCAATTTTTTTACGAATATTGTAACACTCAGAAGTCTTTAGCGCTTTGGACTCCGGGATTTTCACGTGGCCTATCGAAATTAGAAGGTTCGATTTATCTAAAAACATAATTGCATGACGTCCTATGTAATAACCTACGAACGGAATCATTTTGACATATGCCTCGAGGAGCTCGCTGCGCGTAAGATAGAATATATACATTTTACCTCGGTCTTGTTAATTTGGGGCCGTTTCTTGCCCCGTGCGGCCGGCGCCAGTTGTAATGAAGTGTTTTTGGCTTTAACCAGCTTCGTGTATACATATTTTAGTCGCGAGAAAATTCCCTTTGGTTCTTCGCACGTTAGACGCGCGTAGCTGAGATCTGAGAATAGCTCAAACTGTTTTAATTAAAATTTCCTATTTAATGGACATTTACCGAGAGAAGAAGGGCCATCGGGCACGGTCCGATACTAAACCCAGCTACATGGAGCGAAAACGGCACGCGAAAAGTCGTCGTAAAGCCGTATTAGGTACAACCAGTTTGCACTTTTCTAACTTGCGTGCTACGGACTTTTCATGTGAACGTCATTCGATTTACGGAAAATTAACTATTTTAAAACAGTTTTTGACCCGGATTGTGGCTATCACGACCTCTGAAGAGGTTCAAAGTTCACATAATTATTTCATAGTTTGTAGCTCATTATTGTTTTACAACTGAAATGAATAGGTATGAAATTTGTAGGTTATTGATGATGTCATTGTGATAGTGACATAATTATTTCAAACGTAAAGTAAGACACACGTTTTAGATTCCACAACCTCCCTTGACCAAGATAATTTTCGATATCCCGGTATATAGGGATGAAAAAGTTGAGATACAGATAAGTGTACCCACCTATATTTTACATCATCCCTCTTTTGGCAACTCTTTTTTATGGTACTAGGAACATTCAGCCTATCCATTATGAATCTCCCCGTTTATAGAGGATATCCAAATGACAATGAAATAATAATAATAATCTTTATTTCGAAACAAAAGTTATAGTACAACGAAACAATCGTTCCTTATAAAATAAATAACAAGTTGGAATCCACAAGGGCAGTTCACCATTAGGTATTCTACCACTCAATCCTTGATTATTAAAGAATATTGTTAAAGAGGAAATTATAATAAAACTGAAATGAATGTTTTTTTTGTACTTTTTGTACAAAATGTATGAGGTTCTTTCAAAGAAAGTCGTTCTGTGGAAAGGTGGTGAAAGTAATTCCTTGTTCCTGATATTTATGTTGTTATTTTCTTAAACAGAGACGGAGGTGTTTCATGCAGAATAATCTTGTGAAATAAGCAAACACTATGGATTTATCTCCGATTGCACATATGCAGCCTTCTTATTTAGAAAGTTTGTGTGAGACATGATCATACTTTTAGATACCGAAAATGAATCGAACTCTCTGTTATCTTGGTATAATCACGATCTATGCAAGGTCCATATAATATACAGAAGAATAATAAGTGAACTGCAAAAGTACTAGACTATCCCACAGCATTGTTCGTTGTTCCGAAAATCCGCATATGTATTATACAAACTTTTTGTTGGGAATATGATATAGAATAACGTAAGTAATTTTATTACATATATCCTGATACACTCTGTGTAAAATAAACCATTGGAAACGGGAAACTTTAAATCAGGAAAACCGAGCATTTCCGACCCCATGTTTATACCGGGATATCAAAAATTATCTTGGTCAAGGGTGGTTGTGGAATCTAAAAACGTGTGTCTTACTTTACGTTTGAAATAATTATGTCACTGTCACACTGACATCATCAATAACCTACAAATAATGAAGTACAAATTATGAAATAACAGTTTTAGTAACTTCTTAGTAAATTACAGTAATTGTTGGAAATGTCCCCCGTTTTGTTCGATGCACATTAACTAGCGCACCCGTTCGAAAATAGGCTTCAATCATGAAAACTTTGTGCTGTGTGGTAAGAGGCATGATTCAAAAACTGGATTAGAAAATTTCAGCACAATGACTTAACAGATTCTGACACAACAAAACATATTCAAAAATTTAAAGTAAGACACACGTTTTACATTCCACAACCACCCTTGACCAAGATAATTTTTAATTTGTAGTTCATTATTGTTTTACAACTGAAATAAATGGGTATGAAATTTGTAGGTTATTGAGGATGTCAGTGTGACAGTGACATAATTATTTCAAACGTAACGTAATTTTTGATATCCCGGTATGAACTTTTTCTTACATTCTTAGATGTGGAATCTGCTCTTGAATTTTAGTCACAACATTCTGTAATACCCTGTATAGAGACAACTTGTGATATAAACATTTTAATTATAAATCCCGAAATACGTATGTTTCGATATAGCTTAGTCGTTCGATATAATACACACTATACTATTTGCGTGAGAATATAACTCACAAAGAATGCGCTGCATGTATGTTCCCAAGTTTCTGCATAAATACATGAATATGTCGATAACACAAAAAAGATCCTTGCCTGTTAGCTGCATTGTTGATGTTTACGTTTACACTTTATTCGAAATGTATCCGGAATAGCCCAGAAAACCTATAAAAAATGTCATTTCCCAACAAGCACTTTCCGTACCAGCCTCAATGAAAACCAAAATGATGAAATATGTTGAATATCTCTCATTTTATACAAAATCGAGAATACGGACATATTCAATATTGACAAAACTTCAAATGTTCTAGCACGTTTTTAGATAGTCCAAAATGAAATTTTCATGTCGGTGGAATTGAATCTTCCTCTGAATTGATTAGACCAATAAGATCAGGATTGAGATATGTACCATTCTTCATTCTACATGACCTGTCAGAATCAGATTGACCGCGAATCTCTTTTCATTATTCTTCGGTAGCCGGAAGAATTCGTGTATTACAGGAAAAATCGCTGCCTTATCCATGATTTCGTTATGTTGCAACCAATTTTGCTCTGTCTGACCGCATTAATCCTTCCGGAGCTGTCAATCAACACCGATAGAAATCAAATCAATATTTCACGGAGAATGAGCCTCCAGTCAAGATAATATAATACTTTCGAATAAGGACAAGAGAAGGTTGGTATCAAAACAATCATTATCTGAATCAAATTGTCAAATCAATACAGATAATTCACCACTCGTCAACAATTTTGTAAATAAACTCCCATCCAAACCATTGCCTACTTCCATCCCTCAATTTGTACCACATTCAGATCAATTCCTAATATTGAAGGACATATTTCTGGACACTATAAATAAGAAATATTCACCCTCGTCCACTTGAAATGCTCTTAAAGTACTGTGGACCTTTCGAATACCATGTCGTCACCATCAAATTAACTGAATCATGAATGGAAATGTGCCTGTTCAAATAGTATTTGGGCGATAATTATGTAAACAAGAGGTTACTGTTGGCTGGAGATAAATCAAAATTTGAGAAAAAGTCATAAACTTTCTTGATGAATTGTGTGACCTGTACTTAAAATATGTTCAACTAGCGCTGATTTTTAAGCCTCATTTTTCTTTGCATGGGCAAAATGTTCTTTATGCAGAGTTAAATGTTCCTTTAAGTTTGACCCAAGTAGCATTTTTAACACTACTCACAATCAATTTTGTAAATTCCGGACTTGTCGGAGTCGGAAACTTTATCGAAGGTGTTGCCTAAACAGTTTACTAGATTCCTCTTACATCTATAAACTGGTTGTATAGTAAATTTCGAAAACAAATTATGAAATTTATCAATTACTGAAG
Source organism: Endomychus coccineus (assembly GCA_958510875.1). Taxonomy (NCBI): domain Eukaryota; kingdom Metazoa; phylum Arthropoda; class Insecta; order Coleoptera; family Endomychidae; genus Endomychus; species Endomychus coccineus. The sequence goes on from OY294068.1 coordinate 37,337,448, forward strand.
GATGATAAGTGAACCTTCAGCATTTTATTCAAGTTTTGAAGGCAATGGTTCTAATTTGTTCAGTTGGCTATGTTCCAATTTCTTTTTTTGTTTAGAAATTAAATTATTGATGAAAGATTTGTCTTAAACATTATCCAACGTTATTTTCTGAAGTTCCTCAACTTCGTTGTTATACTTTCGCGGGCTCAAAGGGCCGTTCAATAATCTATGAACAAGACTACTAAAAGGAACTATTTTATATCTAAATGCCATTTACATATACAAATGTTGATTTCACTGTTTATTACTTCCAATTATCGATGAGAAACATTCTTCAAATTACTTTATTCCTTTCAAAATGTTCCTTTGGTATCCACAATAGGGTATAGCTTATGCAATTGTTGTCACGAATTATTATGTGAATGTATCTCCCAGGCTTGCACCTTCAAATCTGTACTTATTTGATTTACAATGTTAATTTCATTATTTTGCAGTTATGTTTAATCTTTGATTGGATTGCTTATCAAATACCGTATTAATTTAAATTCCTGTTATTAATAGGTTACTTTGGTTTTTATGCTTCACTTACGTTTATGTTGGAGGTCATTACTCCTTGTACCAAAAGAAAAGATGGGGCCAACCTTAAGACCTTTTTAGGTTAGACGTCATTGTCGACAAACGTGAATTGTACTCGGAGATGAAATTTCATTCCATGAAGATTTACTTCAGATGCTGCTTATAGCGTTTTTCAACTAATTTCATCAAGTCCTTTTATTTACCAATATTGAATCAAATTTCGTATTCTAGAATGCTGTGTTTATCATATTCCTACGACAAGGAAATGCCGCGCGAATCTGTCTGCCGCACACATGAGCTTTACTCGATCAAAGAGATTTTAGCATTTCGTAAAATATGACTCTTTCTTCATTTTTAGTTTCATGTTTCATGATAATCTTATATTAACTCTATACTATAGTTCCTCATGTCTCGATATTCATTTTGCTATATAATATGTTTCTCTAGCTATTCATCTCCATTAGAAATATGACTTAATTTTGTTGACAATTCTAATTATTTGATTTATAATAAAGATTCTTGACCCACGTATGAATTAATACACAATTCTCGGGAAATAGGTCACATTAACACATATATTTTTATTTTTACCCTCGTCTTTACGTACGTTTCGGTCTCACGACCATCATCAGAAGACTTATTAATACAATAACCCGATTACTTAGAAATACTGTAATAACACAAAGCGTCCTTATCGCACAAATTTCGTTTAAATGCCAACGTCGCGAAACGAACGGAGACATGAAATCGGAACTATAACACAGCAATGTTGCAGCGTAAAAATTTAAAATCCACTATTAAGTAGAATCATCAATAAATACGAACACATTTCATGAATGTCTGCGAGAGACTAACAGACAAAGAGTTCTATCCTCTTTGCTAACAGACGAGACCATCTCAAGTGTTCATTTAAGCGCCAGATGTCATAATTTATTAGGTGATAAAAGAAGGTCTCTGGCCTGTGAGAAATACTTTAGACAATTCTACCTAAAGTAAACTTTTACATTATAAGGACGTAAGTAGGAATTTGCAAGAATATTAATTAATTAAATTAGTATAAATATGACTTAGTGTTTGAACGTCACTCCTATGATTAACAGACTTGGAGTCACGTTTTATATGAATCATCTCCAGAATAGATCTTTTATAATAATTGGTTTCCTTAGTTAAAATATTAACATTCTTGTAATCAAATTGATGGTTATAATCAAAGCAATGTTTAGCAAGCGCGGTGGAATTTTCTAAGTTTTTGTTTCTTGTGCTATACTTATGGCCATACATTCTTTTTTGTAAATATTGTTTAGAGATACCAGTATAGGTCCCATCACAATCTAAACAATTTAATTTGTATACTGTGTGGGTTTGTTTATCTTTAGGAATTACAGGTTTTAGATTTGAGAAATATTTCCCAACACAGTTAGTAGGTTTATGGGCTACGTTTATATCATACTTTTTCAAACATTTCTTAATTTTCTCTGAGGTCTCCGGAATGTATGGTAAAGTTATATAATTGTCTGAATTACCTTTTACGTTATTTTTATATGACGCTCCATTATAAATTTCGTTTATTCTCTCTTTAATAATAGGATTGAAAAAAGTTTTTGGGTAGCCATTCAATTCCAGTGTATTACGAACAATTTTTAGATTTTTGGGACGGTCCTCTGGGTGGGACAATTTAACCGCGCGGTCTGTAAGACTGTTTATGACGCTTTTTACGGTTATTGTATTAATAAGTCTTCTGATGATGGTCGTGAGACCGAAACGTACGTAAAGACGAGGGTAAAAATAAAAATATATGTGTTAATGTGACCTATTTCCCGAGAATTGTGTATTAATTATTTGATTTTTAATCGCTATGATCATTGTACTTCGAAATTCGTTCGAGTTACTATATTTTCAATTCTCCATATTTCTATTTTTCCCCTAACTGATTTGATACTGTTACCAAACTTAAACCTTACTAACAATCAATCCTGAATAGGAAACATGAAAATTTTACAGATATCGCTTAACTCAAATATGGCTCTTTACTGAACTATTAGACGGTTTGTTCCATCCTGCATGATTTTCGCACATTACTTCAACACTTTGATATTTCATCCTCGGCAGTAAGCTTAGACAATTCAGAACATATTAAAATATATAAAAAATAGCTGTGTATCTAAAGGGAAAGAAAGCGTATTTATCCGATTATTCAGGTAGTTCTCCTTCTCTTGGAACAAGAATCAATGATACATTGAGAATGAATCTATAAAGTATCAATTATGCAATTCCTTCACTATACTACAACATAGAGTAGAATTATGCGTTTTCCGTGCCTTTTGCTTTATGTTATCATTTACAACGCCTTTAACTGTATCTACGGGTGATACCTGCTTCCGTGAGTGAGGACCGTAGATGGTTTAATTCACTTGTATTCTGCTGAACTCGTAGTAAGCGTAGAAACTCTAGAATTGATTATTGTTGTTGATTCGAAATGTAAATCAATCAATCAATCAAAACACTTGATTGGGTTCACTGTGCGCCCCTTGATACAAGATCAGTGCAGCAGGTGTGAGGCAGTGCCGAAGGCTCAGATTTTGCATAGACTGATATCTCTTATAGCTTCAAGTGGCATATGTTTGCTGCCGAGGTGTTGTAGCCTAAAAGAAGCCAGTCCTGGACATTCTGCTTCTGTGTGTGTATCGATGCAACTTTTTTCCACTATAATTCTTGCTAATCAGAATTTGTTGGCTGATGCACCTTCTTATAGGGAAGATTGGTGTAGAAGAAGTTGATTGCTCGGCCATAGCAAACTATCCACGCTCCATTAGAATAGTTAAATGTATGAAATTTCTCTCATAATTTTTTGTTTGTATAGCTGCAACTTTTTCCCAGTGTAATTCTTGCTCATTACAATTTGTTGGCTAATGCACCTGCTGTGAGAGGCTGTTTTATCCACCTCTTCACATCTACTACAAGCTGGGTCTTCAACAATGCCCATTGTGTGTAGATGGTCATTCAGATGACAGTGTCCCGTGAGGTTTTAGGCCTCTCCTACTCATGGAGAGTAGAATTTTAGAGAGTGTATGTGAGAACTCCTTGATGTCATGCCGGGGGCACAACATCAGACCGAGTGCCACTGTCTATCCAGTAGCTCCTTGAGGGCGTGGAGTGGTCGATAAAATTCCGATCGTTGAATCGTGGCCAGGGGCATTCGAGGAACCCGGTTTTGCCAGTTCATCGGCCACTTCGCGGATACCCACACTAGCTGGAGATTGTTTCTTCTGGCTGATTCAGCCAGAGTTTCTCTGCACTCCAAGACAATCCTAGAAGTCACTGTGGGCGCGAAGTGCGCCCAGGCGCTCGGCTTCTAGTGCAATTCGAAATATAAGAATTGGCTATTTTGTATAACTATGAAAAATATAAGCCATATCCAGCTGTTTTTATGTAATTCTCACATCTACATTAACACTCACGGCAATGAGAACTATCCAATCATCTTAGGCAGATAACATATTTCGCTCCGACAAAATATGAATATTCTCAAGGAAAACGTCTTCCGTTTTCTTCCGTCACTTAATGAACTTATTAACCACTTGACGAACATGTAAGGCCTCTAGATACATGTCTGAGAGCTCATTGTAATGAAGAATTTCACACGAGGAGCATGTTTTCTATTTAGCCACGGTATATTTACGAGAACATCGAGATTTCAATTACTGCAACTCTAGCAATATTAAACCCGCAAACAATTAAACCAGTAACCCTCCCTAGCGGCGAGATTAGAAATGTTGATATTGCTGTGCAACTTTACTTCTCAAATCGATTGGGTGGAAGTTCGACTACTTCCCATGTTCATCCTCCTTTAGGATGCATCAACCGAGTTATTTGGTTCTATCGATAATCTTAAATGGCCCTATTTTATTCGATTCGATTCAATGCAGTAAAAATTAATTGCAACTTAATCTGATCAAGCTATCGATACAGTATTAATCCAAATGATTTCTACAGTTCACTTTGCGGCAAACTTCTGTATATTTATCTATGTATTCCTACGATATTATTCATTTGAATATCCTATATTTATTATAATAGTACGGTGTATTTAGGAAAAACTCAGGAGAAACGTTACGTGGATTGATACAGCTTAGCGGTTTCTTGCATTCTCTTAAGGAATGTATTTGTAAACTTTGTTACTTATGCTTGACCGGGGGATTTGACACACAAATTTTTTGAGTGCATTTTAGTGCACTTTTTAATGAACTTCCTGAATATTTCTTGTAAGTGCTTGAAAACTTGTGGTTCGAGGGTTTCAAGGTTCCTGATTGTGAATTTGACATCAAAACGATTCAAAAAAATCTCTATCTTGCATTAATATGAATTTGAAAATGCATTTTATTATGCACTTTTTTCTTCATTCCTTTAATATAGTCTGAAATCAGTTGGAAATAGCTACTCGAGGGTTTTCGAGGTCGCTGATTACGAATCCTAGGTCAAAGCTATAAGAAAAATGATAGATTGCATAATTAAATGCAATTTAACCTCGTCGTTATACCGGACCTCGAGTTACACCGGGATTCGGATATGTAAAGATAAAGCATTTCAGGAGCAAACATAAAGATTTTTATATTTTTACAACAATTTGTACATGTTACTCATTTTCATCTGGATTAAAAACATCATTTGAATCTGACAGCTCAGCAATTTCATCATCTGGATCATTATCTTCTTGTCTGGTATCGGGTAATTCAACATTTGTGCAGTTGATCCCATTGCATTTTTTGCATGTCATTGTGCAGGTAAATTTACCTTTCCTACAACCACATAATTTTTCGCAATTAGTCATGCACCCACAAGATATAATATTTATTAGTTGTTCCGGTGCTGCTGGTTGTGTCATCGGAATCGGCTCAAAATATTGATTGACCCATTTCCATCCCCACTTGGAGGGTGCTAAGTGATTGATGACATCATCAACAACTTCCTCGTCCATACTGTCCTCCTCACCTCAATTACGTCTGGATTTGTTTGACAATATTGAAAACCATACATCCAATTTTGTACTTGTAGGTAGACACGTTTCAAATGTTGTGTAAAGGCGTCTAATGTTGGTACAAGAGTACAGAGACGTACTGCTTTCTTTTTTGAGGTCACACTGGCAAACGACCTACATCTCAAGATGTGTGAGAGCTCTAATATTGGTACACGTTATTCTGCAGGTATGTTGGGCTTGCGGAAGCCTAATGTTGCACCATATAAAACCAGCAACAACTGGCATCCGTGTTCCAATAAATCCTCAATTTCAAGATATTTTTCTTTGAACTTTTCTGCATGCTCTTGGGGATCTGGATATTTTTCGAAATTTTTTGAAAATACCTGTTTTCCTTTATTGAAGAAAGCGGACGTAGTATCGCACCCGGTAAATGCGTGCAATAATAAAATATCTGAAATGACTTACAAACAAGTCGTTGTAGTATCCGAAGATACGGATGTTCTTGTCCTATTGATCGCACTTGCGCCATCAAATCGCAAAATTCATTTTAATGAACCACCTTCTGGTTTAAAAACTGATGAAACTTATTCAAGTGATAGTTTCGACGAGTATAAGCTATGTAAGCCGCATATTTAATTATTGTACGCATTTACCGGGTGCGATACTACGTCCGCTTTCTTCAATAAAGGAAAACAAGTATTTCTCGAAAATTTCGAAAAATATCCAGATCTCCAAGAGCATGCAGAAAAGTTCAAAGAAAAATATCTTGAAATTGAGGATTTATTGGAACACAGACGCCAGTTGTTGCTGGTTTTATATGGTGCAACATTAAGCTTCCGCAAGCCCAACATACCTGCAGAATAACGTGTACCAATATTAGAGCGCTCACACATCTTGAGATGTAGGTCGTTTGCCAATGTGACCTCAAAAAAGGAAGCAGTACGTCTCTGTACTCTTGTACAACATTTGCAACGTGTCTACCTACAAGTACAAAATTGGATGTATGGTTTCCAATATTGTCAAACAAATCCAGACATAATTGAGGTGAAGAGGACAGTATGGACAAGGTAGATGTTGATAACGTCATCAATCACTTGGCACCCTCCAAGTGGAGATGGAAATGGGTCAATCAATATTTTGAGCCGATTCCGATGACACAACCAGCAGCACCGGAAGAACTAATAAATATTATATCTTGTGGGTGCGTGACTATTTGCGGAAAATTATTTGGTTGTAGAAAAAGTGGATTTACCTGTACAATGGCATGCAAAAATGCAATGGGATCAATTGCACAAATGTTGAATTACCCGATACCAGACAAGAAGATAATGATCCAGATGATGAAATTGCTGAGCTGTCAGATTCAAATGATGTTTTCAATCCAGATAAAAATGAGTAACATGCACCATGTACAAATTGTTGTGAAAATATAATATGTTTACTTATGAAATACTTTATATTTACATATCCGAATCCCGGTGTAACTCGAGCTCCGATATAACGATGAGGTTAAATTGCATTTAGTTATGCAACCTATCAATTTTCTTATAACTTTGACATCGGATTCGTAATCAGCGACCTCGAAAACCCTCGAGTAGCTATTTCCAACTGATTTCAGACTATATTAAAGTATTGAAGAAAAAATTGCATAATAAAATGCATATAAATGCAAGATAGATAATTTTTCAAATCATTTTGATGTCAGATTCACAATCAGGAACCTTGAAACCCTCTAACACAAGTTTTCAAGCACTTACAAGTAATATTCAGGAAGTTCACTAAAAAGTGCACTAAAATGCACTTAAAAAATTTGTGCATCAAATCCACCGGTCAAGCATAAGTAACAAAGTTTACAAATACATTCCTTAAGAGAATGCAAAAAACCGCTAAGCTCTATCAATCCACGTAACGTTTTTCCTAAGTTTTGTGAAAATCGGCCTAAATAGACCGTACTATAACAAAATATATAACAATCTGGAGTTTTAAATTTCAATTTGGAAGTTGAATTTTCCAGTTGTTTCTATAAAGAGAGTGATATTAACAGGTTGCTTTTCTAATTCTTATTATTCTTCATGAGGAAGTTTGCCGGCTAATGTTCCAACTATATCATAAATATGCAACAGTGGAGTTTTTATTTTCATCCAAACAAATTTCTTCATGAAATCAAGGGAATAACAGGAACGAAATCTCTCGCGAGGAGAGTAAATTGTTTACCTTCATTGCCGTTTAACTGAAAATTACTCATTTTCTAGAGTCTTATCATAATTAAAAATACAAGTTCAAACTGCATGCAATTGTTGATCTACACAGTAAAAAATCGAAGCGAAATTTGACACCAAAATAACACCACGCGTGGTCCAGATTTATCCACACCAATTTGGTGTAAAATCAACACCATATGAGCAGTGTTCAATTGACATTCAGCGGTGAATATATTTACACCAGTAATTGTTCAAATTTGAAATTCTGAAGTGTTAATTTGACTCCGAGGAGGTGTAAAAACATAACTTTTGCGGTGTATGAAGAGCACCTTATGGTGCATTTTTTTCACCAGATATAATGCGAATTCAACGTTCACGGTGTCGATTTTTAACACCAAACAGAGTACACAACTATTAAGAATGGTAAATCTTACACTATCAATTATTTATATTTTACACCATATGGAGTATGGAACTCATCTTAGATGGTGATGGTCGATTCAACACTGATGAAAGTTCGAATTTTTGACACCAAGTAGAGTGTGCAACTCATCTCTTGTGGTCATTTTAACACCAAAAATTGCTATAAATGTATACACCAAATGGAGTGGCGACATATTATAGTTGCTAAATTGGTACCAATAATATTTTCTTCATTTATTTACTAGTTCAATCATATGTGACAAGAATAAAAAACTAAATGTAAGCTGAAAATAAGTTCATATTTTTGTACCAAAATGATCATTTCAGTTGTGAAACAAATTGATATTGAATTTCACACAAGCAAATTTTTTTTAGCTCAAGTTACGTTATCAAAATAACAAATCAATTATGGGGTAATACAATAACATTTCTTGAGAAAAAAATTATGAAAGGTTATTAGATTCAGTAAACCACAATTTTTGAGATTGGCGGGACATTTTCTATATTGGAGTAGAGAGGACTAAATATATAAAGAGACCACAAAAGTATTCAGAATCATATCATTGTCACTCTTGTGTTTCTTCAAAACCTACTTTAGGCTTTTCGCCATTAGATTGCGATAGCAGCTAAGAACTCATGATCTGATTATTTTTGTGGACTTCAAAAATTTGATCAGTTTAAAAATAGCAAAGAATAATGTAACTTATATATAAATATCTTTTATTTTTGAATAGTTACACAAAAAAATGTTAATATAATATTTTACCTATTTAGAAGCGAAATAATAAGATATCTTATTTAAATTTCAAAATACATTATTGAAACGTAGGAATATTTTAAAACATAAGTGTTATTATTTACAAAAAAAACAGCCTGTTACATAGGTACAGGAGTTTTAGAAACGGTTAGAGATATAGCATAGGTTAAATGGATACACAGTTACATAATTTAGGCTTCCTAGGCTTTCGAAATACATTCTTGCGTACTTTTCTATCTATTCTTTTATTTTTTAAGATTATAATCCACAACATCTAGCATTGCTAGATGAACCCACATATTTATACTATTGCACCACTTCCAGATGTACATATTTTTCAATAAATCAAAAAGGTTATGAAGGTCTGATTTTCGGAAAATAAATAATTTGTTATATTCATTACTTCTACGAGTTAAGAGATTCAGTTTACCAATGAATTAATTGAATAATTTATGTTCATTCGGTGTCAGTTCTCCACGCATTCAATTATTTTGAATTTAAATCCTTTCTCCGCCTGCTCCAGGAGGTTTGAAAATTCGTCCTCATCAATGAGACAGCCAGTCTCACCATTCTCTTCATATTCGGATACAGCTGTTTCTTCTGATTTGGAGAGGTTCATGGCAAATTTTTCAAGACCTGAAAATGAAGATGACAGCGCCCAATAATATGATAAATATCTCAATAAATGGTTTTGCAAGAAAATTTTTGCTTATAAAAACAAACATGAATGGAATAACTTGGACTGATTTCTCCCCAAGTGAACCGGCTTAGGTTATCTTTCAGAAGGTCTCGCCAGTGTGCAATGTGCATGTGCTGCAATACCCAAGATTACCGTCCAGTTTCGAACTTCGCTACTGCAATTTGCAGTACCTTAGTCAGACGGCTTATTACCAACGCCAATCGGCATTGCCTCAACAAATGTCAATGTCGATTGGCGTTGGTAACAAGGCCACTTGGGTTCGATTTCTAGTGAGATCTCATTTTATATTTCTCAAACCTCCTTTCATTAAAAATGGTTGATTCAAGACAAGAAGTGAATCTACGCCGAGTTAGGTTAAGTGTTTCAATAATTGAAAGTTAGGTTATGGTACAGTGACTATAAAAAATATTGGCGACAAACAGTTCAAACTGCAATGTTTCGGCAAATAATTCAGCTCAATTGTTCTGTGCAAAGACAAAACAACCTGAAAAGTTTTGCACCATATACCACTTTCACCACAGTAAATTATACTGTGCTTTGACTGTTTACTTTGTTCAATTTATATTTGTTCTGTATTTCATGTGCATATTATTTATACGATTTATGTTTTCTTCTAGAAAAGTAATGTGTGGTGATTAACATTTGATTAATAAATGGAGGATTACTGATTTTGAGGTCTTTGTTTCCCTGTTAAGTATTTATTTACATTTTGTCAAAACTGTCAACACCCATAACCCCATTAGATACAAGAGGCTTTAGTACTGAACAACTGTATTGTCTATGTAGAAAAGACAAATGAGTAGCCTTATTTGCTGGAACATGGTGGAACCAATAAAATCGGACAGCTATTGTCACCACTGTATTTTATAGTAGTTACTTATATAGAATTAGGCAAAACGGTTTCGTACGTAAAAGCTCGTAGCCACAGCAACACTGAAGTGGACGTCTCGTTATCTTTCATCTTCTCAATCATCCTCTCTCAATTTCTAATTTCTTATTCTATTTAGCATCAGCAACCACATTTTTTTGGTACCATTTGTTTTAATAGAACAAGATCCTAACTGCGCAGGATCACAAACCAAATTCCCAAGTTGTAACCCAATAGCGAATTCGTGTATGTCGTGTATATAATATGAAAATATACATGCCAAGGATTTCGTTATGACACAATTCAGATGTACATAGATGTGCATATACCTACCTAAGTATAAAAATTATGAATATGAAACTCTTACCTTTCAGAATGAAGTCTTTATATTCCTTATTTTTGTCCAAACACATTCACTTTTGGAGGTTATGGGATTCAACTTTGATAAAAAGCGACATTATTTCACTTCACTCTATCGACTAAGAGCAAGATACTGATAAAGGCACGTAAACAACTAACCTGATCAATATTCAATGTGTCTACTGTGAAAAAGTCAGTACACATGCAATGAAAATTTTTTCAGCAGCAAAATGGCGGGTTTGACTATGTACGACACAAGGCCAATGCGGGAGGAACTGACTGAACTGAGCTCGTAAAGTAGTGAGCTGATCGGTCGATAGGTGCTGTTTTAACCATTTGCGAATTCAATACAAATCCATACAGTGTATTATCGAAGTTAAGTTTAGGTAGGTGTTGAAACGGAGTTTTTCTGGTAGAGTAATTTTGACGGGTTCAGCACTTAACACCATATAGTGAAGAATGCTTACACCACAATAGGGTGTGAAAGTTTACACCGGTCAAATTTTTTACTGTGTATAATTGATATTTCGTTATTCGATTAACTAACGAACCGTACAAATAATGTGTGGAATAAGAACTAAAGAATTCTGATTCATAAGTGTACAAAATTATCCTCGATGGGAAAGTGTTTATTTCTTGAATTTGAAACTTGTACATATCGATAACGATATAGGTGTATCAACTGTTGAATTTACAAGATATTAAACTAGTTTGGGTTTGCATGTTCATTCCTATTATTTCAAATCATGGTATGAAAGAACTAAAGAATTCTGATTCATAAGTGTACAAAATTATCCTCGATGGGAAAGTATTTATTTCTTGAATTTCAAACTTGTACATTTCGATAAGGATAAGAGTGTATCAACTGTTGGATCTACTTGATATAAAACTAGTTTGGGTTTGCATGTTCATCTCTATCATTCCAAATCATAGAATAATTACCCGTAACGTGACCAAAGAATTATAGTAAACTATAACAGGCAGAACTCCGAGTGGCTCCTTGAAGCACTTAGGCCTACAACTGGATGTGCAACTAAATTGGAACATTCGGATCAGCAGACTAACCACAGATAACTAACCTACCCTGAGGGCTCCCGCTCAATACTCCCTTCCTATTAGTTGGTGTAACATAGGCTCACGCATCAGATGATCCATTTATTTTACATGGAGGATCTGAAACTGTATGCCTCTGGGGAGAAAAACCTCCATCATTTGAGGAGAGGACGATCACTCATGAAGCGGCTATGTCTCTCTTAGATAACACGGTTCAATAAGTAACGTCCCATCCGTGAGTCTTAGGACTAGAAGTTCCATTACATAATTGGGCGATGCTAACAATCGCCTCTGCGAATTGTGGTTAAACGTTACAACACATGGGCCTTACAACTGAAAACACGGTGTATGTGCTTCTTATCCCAGATATCTGAGGAACGGTTTCGGGGCCTCGGCAAAGATATGCGGTAGACCAATCTTGAACAAGACCGAAAGTTACTCATCATACGAAATTGTAAAGGTAACAGGTGAGGTAAGGACTCGTTGTCTGCCGAAAACGAATAAACGCTGCATGACATGGCATGGACCCATGAAAGCCACGGCGCATACTGGTCGTAACGGTTTTTGAGCGAGGAAAAGATATGCGGTTGTCTCATAATTGAGATTGTTCACCAATACTCTGATCTCATTATTTCTTGATGTTCAGAATCTCCCAATCGGATTATTTTCTATTCCTAATAAGAAAATAAGCAATGCACATACATCTGCATATGTATCGACTAAAACATTTTGATTATTGTTATGGTCTCTAATGAAAAGACGACGATTTATGGATGTCTAACCTTTAGCTTCGTAATGCTTAGATCTGTTTTGATTCTTTGGAATTGATGGTTTCGTCGAAAATGCAATGTTTCGTGCATTTATTGGCTTTAGTACCATAAGTTGAATGATACCAAAAGAATGGATGCATTGATTGATTTTATCATCGATTAGGTGATTCACTCCCAGATTGATTCGAAGGTTTCATTTGAATAATTTCTTTTTTCAATTTCTGAACTGGGAGGGTTCAATCCGAAATTAATTTCGAAATGGTAGAACCGGTGGTAGAATCTGTGCCTTGGAGAACCTGAGTTTCAATTACCGAGGTTCGAGGATTTATAACTGCACCGACAGCCGAGCGATGCCAGTCGCGCTTCATGTATATATCACAGCTTCTAGGCTTCTTTTGCCAAACTTCAGTTAGTGTCAGTAACCTCCCACTCTGGCGTGAAAGGAATTGGAGTGGCTGACGAATTATTAGTTAACCAGGTTTGAAGTAGACGGAGCTACAAATTGCGGAATTGCGCCCAAATGCCAGGGAACCCTTTTATTCATGAGTAGAAGAGGAGGCACGACTTCTTACACATCATTGACTCCTGTACAGGAAGATTCACTCACTGAGCATTGTTGATGAACCATTTTGTAGTAGATGCTGAGAGACTGACGCAAATGCCTCTGCCATGCTAGCATGGTGTCCAGCACTAACTTCTGTAAGGCTGCAACACCTCAACGATCAAGCAGTATTTCAGCGTTTGGCATTACCTTAGACCTGCTATACTGAATATTGTACCATCAGGCATATTACAATAGACGCAATCAAGAAGTCCTATGTTTTTATTGGTTAATTGCCTGATGCCAATATTTTTTCATGATGCAATGTGGTTCATGAGCAGAATATAGACCTCACAATATCAATCAAAATATTGTTGATGAAATAACTGAGTGATCATAAATGTAAATGAGGATACGTTCAGATTAATTTTTTTGTGCGTTTACGAATAGAATAATACAATTAAGAAATATTCACTCTTGTCCACTAAAGGTGCTGAGGAGGCTATCAGCTGGCCATCATCAGAGTAAAACATGCAGGAGGGTGAACATTTTTTATTTATAGTGAATCCACAGTGTGTGAACTCTTTCATAGTTTATTAAGAATAGAAAGTTGAAGATGCAAGACTAGATGAAATAATTCAAATTGTTGTGAGTCAAGTGAATCCGATACATCCTTTCAAAGTTATTGAAATTGAAAAGGTTGGAAATCACGTAAAGAACACTTCCACTCCGAGGATAAATGTGAACTTGAAGAAGTAAACCCTTATAAATGAGTAATTTTCAGTTTTAATTCTATAACGGTTTGTTAGTTAGTCGAATGTTTTCAGAAATCAAATTGTTTTCCTGAGAATAATAAAACGGGGTCATAATTTTATAAATCAACTACAATGTGAACTCTTATTCTTAACTATAATTAGGCCTCTGTCGGAAATAAGTCAGTTTCAATTAGCCGGTGATGATGAGAAACAATTTATCTTCCTCGTGAGAGATTCCGTTTCTGCTATTCCATTGATTTTATGGAGGACTTTGTTTTAGTCAACCTTTTCATCAAATCCCCCCCTCTCTCTCTCGCTCTCTCTTCTTTCGGCTTCTGTCAGTTAATTAAGTTAGTGATTTATTTAGCCCTGTCTTCTATAAGAAATCTAAACATAATTTATTAGCGATATCGATTTTGTTAACACCGTAAATCTCGAATATCGGTAATTTAATGCAATCTAAGCCTGGAGTTGATTTGACAGGCTTTTGTTCAAGCAGTAATGGGACGAAAAATTACCAAATTTTCAGGTAGTTATTTTTGGACAAAACAGGGAGGGTTCACTCCTACAAATAAGTTTCGATAATCGATGCATTTCTAATTGCTTTTATAACCCCAACTATCAAATATCTGACGGTTGTAGTTCAATTCAGATCAAATAAATCAATGTCAGTAACGCTGTCCTAGATATACAGGGTGTGTAATTAGTGTATCGTATGAAGTTGTCTTCGGAAATTGTAAACTTTCGTGGACTTAACGTTTCAAAATGATTTTAAAATGTACGTATTAGGTACTAGGGAGAATCAAACATACGTTTACTTAAATGGGACACCCTATATATTATTCTGACTTTAGGCCCCTCTTCAACGAATATTATATACAAATTCTCGGAAAATAAGTCACACTAACAGGAATGCTTATTATTGTCGTCTTCAATTACGTTTTGGTCTCCCGACCATCATCAGAGGACGTATCAATGTCTAAAACGTGATTTTTTTGAGACTTATTGTATCATCAAGGCGTAATTGTCGCACTTATTTCAATTATAAATGCAAACGTCGCCGAAACGAACAGAAGCACGAGTAATCGAAATTGTAACACTTTGATGTTCCAAGTATATGGCGGTGGAATTCTCTTTGTTTTTGTTTCTTGTACTATACTTATGACCGTACATTATTTTTTATGAACATTGTTCAGATATTTCTGGATAAACAATATTCACAAAAAAAATGTACGACCATAGGTATAGTACAATAAACAAAAACTTAGAATACTCTACAGCTGAACATTGTTTTGATTATAACCGTCAATTTGCTTACAAAAATGTTGATATTTTAACTGAAGAAACCAATCATTATGACAGATCTATTCTGGAGATGTTTCTTATAGAACGTGAATTCAACTCTGTGAATAATAGAGCAGACGTGCAATCATTAAGTCGTATTTATACTAATTCAAACAATTAAAACCCTTGCAAATTCCTACATATGTCTTTATAATGTTAAAAGTATATTTCAGGTAAATGGTCAAATACCAATGTTTCTAATGAGGTCTGATACGGGCGGGAATTTTTTATTGAAACTGGTGCGATAAGGACGCCTTGTGATGATACAATAAGTTTCAAGAAATCACGTTTCAGACAGTGATACGTCTTCTGATGATGATCATGGAACGAAAACGTACATAAGGACGAAAATAATAAACATATGTGCTAGCGTGACGTTCTCGAGAATTTACATATAATTCATACCTCGGTCAAGAATCATTATTAGTTCACCATATATGCAATATAGGATTTCATAATATGATTACAAGGTGTTCCATCTCAGACGAGCCACCTCGTATATTCCTTATCCCATAGTGAGTGGAAAAATCTTACGAAACACGTCGAATGATTTTGTTTGGGGGACATCTTTTGACGTATATTTGAGGCTTGAACGAGCAAAACCCTAATAGGGAGCGCTTCAACCCCTCAAAATTGAATTGGGGGGAGGGGTTGACTGATACGTCATTTGAATGGTCTTGGAAGCCTCTTTACAACGGTGTATGAAAAACGTAAATTTGATGAACCGTTTTTGCCAAAAATTAATTTTGTTGCTCGAATGCGCCACCTTGAAGATTTTGGTTATTTGTACAATATATAAGCTCATTTTTATTAAGCCTTCTTTACAAACTTAAACAATCTTCAAAAAATCACATTCGTGAAAAAACTGAATTGTGCTGTCATGCTTACAATGAAAAAAATTTAATCTGCGTGTTTAAATCAAATGTTCAAATTGTCCTCCATTGACTCCCATACAATGATACAATCTTGACTGAAAACCGTCTCTAACATGGTTCAGCATAATTGGAGTTATTTGACGACACTCATCTACAATTCGTTGGCGTAGTTCGTCCAAATTTTCAGTCACAAAAATCTTGGCCTTGGACTTAAGATGTCCCTACAAGAAGAAGTCTAGAGGGTTCAGGTCAGGAGATCGGGCAGGCCACTCCATAGGACCTCTTCTTCCAATTCAACGACCGGGGTATTGCAAATTGAGGTATTGGCGAACTGGTGCGGCGTAGTGAGGAGGAGCTCCGTCTTGTTGGAAATGCAATTGTTGTTCGAGTAGTGGAGGATCGTTTTCTAATTGTTCAGTTATCAACGGATCAATAGCATTTTCCAACATTTCAAGATAAATTTCGCCATTTGAATTACCAGGAATAAACAGAGGTCCAATTAGGTGGTCTCCCAAAATTCCTACCCAAACGTTTAGCTTTTCCCGATGTTGAGTGTGAGCTTCTCGAAATACATGAGGATTTGTATCGCTTCAAATTCTACAGTTATGCCGGTTAACCTCTCCATATTAAGTGAAAAAGTGCATTCGTCAGAAAAGCAAACGTTGTACAAGAAATTTGGGTTATTGTTGATACGCTCGACCATAATTTCGCAAAACTCTTGCCTTCGATCCCAATCATCATCATTTAATTCCTGAATTGATTCAATTTTGTACTGATGGAATTTGTGTTTATGTGGAATTCTGAAAACGTTAGATTGGCTAATACCGGAAACTGCAGAAAGTTGTCGTACAGATTGCGTGTTTGGCATAAGTTGGACATGTCCCAATACCGCCACAGCTGCTCCTTCATCATTAACAATTCCAATGGGTGCCCTTTTTTTATCCATTAATGAACCCGTCTCCACAAATGTTGAAATCAATTCCATTACGTACTTATGGCGAACGCTACGTTCAGGATGGTTTTCGTTAAATATCCTTGCAGCCGCTCGGGCATAATTTTGATTTTGGTAATGAAGGCTAACCAGCTCAACACGTTCTTGCAATGTGTATACCATATTTTTTGGAATTTCAAACAAATCAGCAAAGTAGTAACTCAACAGATTGATTAAAATGATGAAATGATCGAAGAAACGTTAAAACCAGGTAAACACCTTCTAAGAACAGAAAATTAAGGCAACATAAGGAAATGTTTTGCTGTTTTTTTATTTATTAGTTTGAGAGAATGTATTATTGTATGGAAGTCAATGAAGTACAATTTCAACATTTGATTTAAACACGCAGATTTAATTTTTTTGTTGTAAGCATGACAACACAATTCAATTTTTCTACGAATGTGATTTTTTGAAGATTGTATAAGTTTGTAAAAAAGGCTCAATAAAAATGAGCTTGTACATTGTACCAATAACCAAAATATTCGAAGTGGCGCATTCGAGTAACAAAATTAATTTTTGGCAAAAACGGTTCACCAAATCTACGTATTTCATACACCGTTGTAAAGAGGCTTCCAAGACCTTTCAAAGGACGTATCACTCAACCCCTCTCCTCTATTCAATTTTGAGGGGTTGAAGCGCCCCCTATTAGGGAGTTGCTCATTCAAGCCTCAAATGTACGTCAAAAGATGTCTCCCAAACAAAATCATTCGACTTGTATCGGGAGATTTTTCCACTCACTATGGGATAAGAAATATACGGGGTGGCTCGTCTGAGATGGAACACCTTGTATATAGGGCTGTCTTGCAGATGTTAGCAATATGTTGTGACCAAATGAAGTCAGCTGGAAAATTAAAACTTACCTCATTCGCTTTGGGAAATAATAATAACATTCAACGGCGAACCGATAATGGAATAAAGTAGTTTCTTCTTCAATGTTATGAACCACATACTTGCGTGGCTTTAGCAATATGTAACAAAATCAGAAACCGATCAATATATGCAATATAAAGGAGAGCCAGGCAAGATGTCATAGCCGGGTAGGATGACTTTTCTGCGGTTTCCTCATTCTATCGCTGTTGTGTACTTTTTACTACCCTCCACGTATGGTTAACATCGGCAACGTTGCATAACAAGAGCGAGTTATCAATCGACATGCGTTTATCTGCTAGAGTTCATCTTTGTCGTTGGAAATGCGTGAGCATACTAAGGTAAGCGATATTTTGCGACAATATATACCTTCCAAATCTACCTGTTGAACTGCTCCAATAACGTTTTCCTGAAGAACCATTCAATAGCTTCAATACACCACGATTAGTTGCAATTTTTGTTGCTTGTTTTCTGTCATTATTGACGTAAAATTCAAAAACAACAAAGTGGGCAAATTGATATCCTATGCCATCATACCCGACTACTATTTTTTTGAGGTTTCATAGTTGCCACAAATGACTAATACCTGATTAAGATATTCTTTCACAGATGGTATATTCCTTCAAAAGGAAAATTAATCGGGGGAACTGGCAAGAGGCGGATATGCAGCAGGGGTTGGTTGAAAGGAAGTGAAGCCTTCCATGTTCCGTTGACACTTTTACGAGGGAAGCACGCAAAAAAAATAGCTACTGGTAAGGAAACATTTAGGACATCATCAATCAGTTTTTAATGAGAAGATGGAAGCGAGCGTAACTGATCTCAAGTAACGTGCATTTGAAATAGCAGAAAATATGAAAATACAAAATCCGTTCAACAAAATACTGAGAATTGCGGCCAAAGGGTGACTGCGCGGTTTTCGAAAACGCAGTTCTGGAATAACACTAGGTCTTCCTGAAGCCATTTCTTTGACTAGAGCTGAAGCATTTAACAGACCACAGGTAAACATCTTTTTTAACAAACTTGAGGAAGTAATCAACCAAACGATATCCATGATACCATGATTTTTAATACGGAAGAGTCCACCTTGGCAACCACCAAAGATGTTAGGAAAGGAAGGTAAAAAGCAAGTCGATGCTCTCACCAGTGCTGAGAAGGGTATACATACAACAGTTGTAGTATGTAGTTCGGGTGAAATTCAAGTAACAAACATTCCTGAAAAGGAACTTAATGCCGATCTATATGATGGACAGCCACCAGGTTCATTGAAACTCCATAACGAGTCGTGTTAGATGATTGGAAATTTGTTTACCTATTGGATGCAACATTTTATCAATAATGTGAGGCCCAATAACAAGAGAAAAGCTTTGCTAATCCTTGGGGGACATTTCAGCCTCAAAAGTTTCGAAGCCTTGACATTGGCCAAAAATAACAACGATGTTTCTACGAGTTCACCAGCTCATTGCACGCACATTCTTTGGCCACATCAGAAAATACTCCAATGAGGCAGTTACACAGTTAGTTTCAGGTATCAAAATTTATCAATTAGGCTTACCAAATAACGGCAACGATAGATATTGTTGCAAGTGGTTTCCGTTCAACAGGCATTATGCCATTTAATGCTGATATTTTTCCTGAGAACATGTTTCGGCCAAGTGCAACCACGGATATACCTCTACCTCTGCCAAACGCTGAAGATAATTTTGCTGATGTTACATTAGAAGAAATTCCCAACCTATTGAGAAAACCTGATAAACCTGTTTCTGAAAATGTTGTTTCTGAACACGAGTTAAGCACCGAGTCGCAATACTCAACGGTAGTAGATCTGCCATGTTCGTGTGATGATATTCAAGATGTTTTGAATGTATTGTCACCGGTGCCTCAAAGTAGTGGAAGAAATGCTACTAAGCGCAAATCAGTTGTTGATCAAGATGAATTGTTGTACAATTTTCTTTCTCGAACAACAAACATTTTTCTTTCAATACTGAAGGTCAGACTTCCACGAGGTAAAAAGAGCATAAAACCTCACGCCATCTATGAATAGCTGTACCACAAAGAATCAATCATTGTACCACAATCATAGATTTACTGAACTTAACAAAATGTAAGAAATTCAGAAGCAAATGAATTTATAAAATAGAATAATTTCTCTTCAATGGAAATCTTCCAGTAACGTTACAAACTTGTTCGTTCCACTGATGAGATCAATGACAAGAACGAAACAGCTTGCTGAAACTATAGGTTTATGACGTTACTGATCAATCTGAACTAGAAGGATCTTATCATGTATAAGCAATAATTTGCACCATTGAAATAGGATAGGTCGGATCATATTGAAGTTAGAAATAGTGAAGGAATGGTTTTGCATATGCTTTTGTGTCATCTGTGTACTGTCGACAGTTGGGATCTACCAGTATAGGAATGTCTGATATGTAGATTAGAAACAATGATGGCCCAATTATCGATCCTTGAGGTGAACGACTCACTACAAGTCTTATCAAAGTCTAAGTAACTCACATCAGTAGGAGTATCATTACCATGATCTATTGGCAAGAAGATTAGTAGTAGTAGGCCTGGTAAGATGTCATGCTGATGTTCGAAAGCGGAATCTAATAATCTGTCGATTATGATCTATATCTTAATTTCAATTAGTGTGCAGTGTATCAGTAGCTTATCGTCCTTATTAACAGCAACAACAATAGCTGTAATTCAGTCAATCGCTAGTTTACCCGTTTTGGAAGATATTCCCATGATGAGATAATATAACAAACACCTACCAAATAAAATGACCTTAATAGAAGCAACATACATCCGAATCCATTCAAATGCTGCATCGCTACTGTTAATTACTCCTGGAGTTGTCTCGAATTAATTCAATAGAGAAGTCAATTAAATTGGACTTGGTTCATTGCACATGACATTTCCAGAATAGTTTCACCTCCACATCTTTCATCATGAATCCATTAGTCTCCTCATTGTTCCCATTACCAGATTGCAAGTTTTAAATGTTATTTCAAAAAGGTCGGATTACGAGTTGGAAAGTTTCGCATTTAATGTTACTAACGTACCACTTCACAATAAAACTTTTGCAGCTCAAGTGATCCATTTGAAGAGTTGGGGAGCGAACATGCATCACACAATGTACTGAACAAGATTAGATTTGTGATTGGTTCATATCTGTTCCAGTATGTGTAAGATATATCGCTTGTGATTCAAAATCCAGCCTTAGATGTTTCAATATTATTCTAAAGTTGATAAGTTAAATTTTGCAGAATGAATTATTTCAGATTTTAAATTTAATTAATGTTATTAATATTGAAAACCATAATTAATTTAGAATAATTCCTACGATTCAACTACAACAAACCAAGTATACTTATTTCAAAAATGTTCTGGACACTGTTTAGACTTATTTCGAGAATTTATCAACATCATTCAACTTGCAGTTTTTCCATTGATTATTTTGTCTATTACTCGTCTATCACAGTTCAGTATTTGTCGTTCCATTTCAATTTCTCTTCTTCTTTTTCTTCTTCTTATTCTTCTTCTCAGACGTACAATACATTTGATAACATCTGGTATAGTGTTATATATTTTAGGCGCCAGGTACATATAGCCTCTTTATCCCTACACCACATTCATTGCTGTTGGTATTAATTTCAATGTTCAGTCTTTTTTCCCATATATCGTTCCACATCCACTTGATATCATTATATTAAAATCCCCCGAAAGTTCCTTATGGGACTTAGGCCTTAATGTTATGATATTCCTGAATTTTGAACAAATGTTCAAAACCAACTCCCAAAAATGGACAGTTTCTCTGCTAGGGGGGGTTTTACATGTTTACATTTCACTCATAATAGACTATTTATTTCTGAAGACGGGAACAATATTTTAAGATGCTTCATTCTAGCTTATGTTTGCATAATATCGTTCTTCTCCCATACAAAAATGCTGAAGCCCCTCTTTCCACCCAACTGCCCATTTAAAGTTAAAAATACTAAATACTATACCGACCAGCTGAAAGCTAAACCATGGACACCATACAATTCCAAAGTGTTCAGCAACAAATCATGGGAGACATATTCCAAGGCTTTGCTGAGATAGAAAAATGTCCCAGCGAGCACTCCCCTGACTTCATGCAATTCATCATCATATCATAGAAAAAGTGTGTCGCATCGTTAGTCGACAGTTGTCGAAATACGAATTCATTGTTGTTTCTGATAATAAGTTCATCTAAGAAACATGCGAACCTTACCAGAAACCAATAACTACTCAAAATTTTCATAAAAGGTAGATGTTAATGCATTAAGTCTATAATTGTCCATCTTGTGAGCCTCGCTCCCCTTGAAAACTAGCACAATTTTGCTAATTTTTGAAGGGAATACTCCAGAACATAGAGTTCAATTCACTGGATGTGAAAGATAGGATGCAATAATATGAATTGCCAGACTTATCAGGAAACTAGACATGCCGTCGGGTCCGTATGGATTTTTTACTTCCAGTTTACGTAAAATCAGTTTTCCAAATTCCTCTGTAGACAATGGAATTGAAAAAATATTTTCATTTCTCTTTTTAGTTATTGGGGCTTTATTTTGGTTCATCCCATCTCAAATGCCTGTAGTAAATATGTTTTATAACCTCATCTATTTCCATGTTCTTTCCATTATTGTTGAATTCTATTATTTTAAGGTTTACAGTTTTATTTAGATTAAGCATGAGGCGATTCTGCTAAAACCAATCGAATGTTTGCTGCACATCTGAACATGACATGGAATGCTTTTTGATATGAAATAATGAATTTTTTTTATATCGTTCAATTTAGTGATTTGAATATAGTATATAATGTTCGGAAATGAATTATGATTGAATTATATAAGATGATTCGCGTAATTTGATTCCTATTGCATAAGGCAATAGTTTTTCCAATTATACCATTTTAATCAGTGGAAAAAGTGCCACTACTTTGCTGATTTGACTAAAGTTGTAGCTACAAAAAATGGAAAGGTGACTTACTCACTTATAACCTGGATCACTCTGTATACAACGATCGAAATTTCATTTTCTTTCAATTGGGCCCCTCTTCAACTCTAATGGTTACTTTTGGACTGAATAATGAATATTTTTCAACGGTATATCCACCATTTTCTATCAACAATTTCAAGAAATCAATCACAATTCCATTCTTGTTCATCAAATTTGTATGAATGCAAACTTTTTACCTGTTCAACATCTTCTGATTTTCGCAAATTACGTTTTATTTTGGTTCTGTGACTAACAGAGAAAAAAAACTTGAGTTGTGAAAATATGATAACTCATTTCATAATTAAGACATCTTATTGAAATGATAACATAATCATCAGCAATATTCTTCATCTAACAGATTGATGTTCTTACGATTATGAACTCGCTTAAAGAATATCATAAAAATTCATTCAAGACAGACGGGTTCTGAGGTAAAAACCTACTGTACTCGACTAGTTTAAAGATACAAACTCAAAATAGATTTCGAAATACTCATGCTGTCTGGAAAAAAAGAGCATTACCATACATAATAGTGTGTTAGTTCTCGACAAATATCAGGGTTGATAACTTGATAATATCAATAATAGAGCACGTTGTTCATACTATCGAGGTCCAACAGCCATGAATAATGCATGGATCCATGATATGAACGCATACAGAAACTACTTTTGAAAGCAATGATTACTAATTATAATCAATGTTAACATGGCACTAAGCGAATCACAAATATACATTCACACCTAGAGTCATTGTACGTGTACGTGTTTAATATTAATTGTTGAATGTGTGAAAAATTCGAAAGTCATAATATTGATTAACTGTTAAAACATAACTCAGCAGAATAATAATGAAGTGAATAATGGTTGCAGGAGCAAGTAATAGGGAGATGATTAGATTTTCATAGAATATAGAATAATTTTCATGATTCAGAAATTTTTATTCAAAGTATTTTAATATACAAAATTAATATACACTGATGGTCAGTTGTGTTCTTGTCTGATTTGCAAGAACAGATCTATCATCTGTTATCAACTAAAAAATAGTGTGCGTGGCAAAGTTAAATTAATTAAATAATTATTTATTTCATGGTCCAGGATGTCAAAATGTAAATATGTCGTTTTATTAGCGATAAACCTAAATATTCGAGACTGCAATCATCATTCAAATTGTATCCGATGTTTGCTTTGAAAATAATACATTTGACCATCTTTTTTGAACTGATTCCAGTCGGTTGATATGAACTGAATAATATGGTCTCCATAATATATATGTGTTCGAACAAGTGAGGTGTATAATGTTGAAATAGAACGAATATCAGAATATTAGTTCCTAGTACAGCGTTTGATGGAATCTCATTCTGAGACATTTATTGACGAGCTGATTCATATTGAGATCAAAGGAGAGTGAAGAATCCATAATAATACTTAGATCACTAATTGAGATACAGATTTCTAACTTGAACTCATTCAAATACTATCAACTGATATTAGTAGCCGCCTCAGTTCGTCTTGAGAATTGCATGGACTTGCAATTCTTCACGTTTAAGTCCAATTTTTTCAAGTAGCAGCAACTTGACGAGGCACCTAAGTCGGATTAAAGGAGTTGACTTTTGAAAGAATTTTAATAAAGAATTTCAAATCATTTGCAAATAAATACAGATATCGGGCCATTTATGAAAATTTCAAAAAGGAATGACCCAAGATGGGAACATTGAGGAATTTCAAATGAAACCTCATGTGTTGTCGATCTGAAACCATTGACAGTCACAAAAGTCTAGTTCAATGCAATTCCCCAACACCTGTCTTGCCAAGTCTCTCCAGAGGAATATTGCGACTCACCCTATCGAATGCTTTGCTCAAGTAGGTATAGACAGAATGGACTTTCGCATCACCTTCTCGTATGTGTAAAATTGAGTGAGATGGGGACAATTGTCTGCAACACTACAATCTATCGATAATTAGGTCACTATTCATGTCTATGTTAAACTTCGTATTATTTATTTCTACTTGTAGTTCCGTTTTCTTTCAATATATAAAGACTGAATTAGGTACTACGAATGTGCCAAGCACCGAATCAATGATGTTCCACAGAGACCTGTCTTGGCACCAACATTGCTTCTGCTCCATATCAACGATCAGTTGGAAGTGACCCCCTGTCCCGTCCACAACTTTGCAGATGATGGTACACTTCATGTCACTTTCTCATCTGGAGCTCCCATACCATTCAATAGAGCCAGATCTGGCAATGATTTCGAAATGGGAATCTGATTATCCAGTAGAGTTTGATGCAACCGAAACTCAAGCTTGCATCTTCTCCAGAAGCCGGATCCCACAATCCCTGATATGATTAGGTCAAATGCATCTACACCTATGAAGTCTTCCATATGCCTGCTCGGGATCACCACCAACAGTACCCTCTCCCACTTGGGATGACCATGTGAGATTCAATGCGAAAACCGCTTCACAAACACTTGGTTCTTCATTCCGTTCAAAAGGTACTTCACATCTTAGCAGCTCTTCAGAATCTACAAAGCACAGATTCGAACTACCCTGAAGTATTTACTGTTCACATGTTTGCGTTTCGGCCACCAAACATACATCCTAGATTCTTTCGAAAGAAGAGCTATTAGTCTGATTGATGATGTCATACTTATGAATTCTCTCTAGAACATCGTATATAAGTGGACTATCTATCCCTTTTCTATAGATATTTCCATTGTTAGTGATCATCAGGAATCTGTTATTCCACCACTAGAGATTCCAGATGAGTGGACTGGACAAGCTCAAACTAATCATCACTTTGTTAAACTTCAGACCTGACAAACTTCTCCCTACCAGACATGATTTTTTCATCGAATGGCGAAGTTGTGGGAATCTTTACCCAGTGAGGTCCTCCTTTACTCCTAAAACCTCCAAACCTTCAAGAAGATTTCGAATGCCCATTCTTTTTCCCGGTATTCCACGGCTGACTTACACAAATTTCTCCAAACATTATAGGTTATCCTCTCTTGTGGTCAAAGTAAATAAAAAAACTACTCCTTCGGAAACATCCACTTATTGAGCTCAAGTAGATGGACCAATACAAAATAGTGGATTGCATTGCGTGTGATTGTATGGTGATAGTGATTGATGATATTTCGTTATACAACTAATTATTATAATAAATGGTGTCCGGTAAATTCTACGGAAACACTTGATGAGCGATATTGTGTGCAATACCTCTAACATATTCTAGTTTATTAGTGGGATCAAACTGTTCGGCTAACTGTCAGATTCTTCCTTCAGTGTCTCGGTATTTTTTGATGGTTCGCCTGACATTTATTGTTCCAGAAAAATCTTGGCTTCCGG
This sequence comes from Endomychus coccineus, assembly GCA_958510875.1. Taxonomy (NCBI): domain Eukaryota; kingdom Metazoa; phylum Arthropoda; class Insecta; order Coleoptera; family Endomychidae; genus Endomychus; species Endomychus coccineus. The sequence continues at coordinate 37,363,852 of OY294068.1, forward strand.
ATGGATTCCGCGTCACAATAGCTTAACTTGATGCTCGAGCATCAAGTCGAGCTATTGTGAAGCGGAGTCCATCCGGAAGCCGAAATTTTTCAAGATTACCTATCCGCGGAAGTCTACTATTCAAGATATTTATTGTTCTATTTTCTCTTCCTTCAGTCCCTGTTCTCTCTTAATTGCCCCATGAACTTCCAAATGTTGGTGCGACTGGCAGATGATTGGGCATCGAAACTTGTATGTCAACCTTCCACAGCATTATTTGAGCCGGCCAAACTACTGAGGACTGTATCATAAAATTACACATAATGTTTGGGAATAGTTGATCCCGCCGACGTTGCTGTCTCATAGGTCGTCCTATCTAGGTATCTTCGAAAGTATCAATGACATTCTGAGCCTCCGCAGGTAAAGTGTCGCTATCCACCAGCAACTGATATGCTTCTTCTAGATATTGTAACGGCCCAAAGATTGAAGCGTTTAACAATCTCATTTCAAGAGCAAAGTCTGCATCTGTGTCATAATTTTCATCAAGTTCCTCTTGCTGTTGTCTTCCGTAGAGACACTAACAAAAATAAACGAACCCGACTGTCGGGAAGGTTTGTAGTCGATGCCTTGAACGATACTCTTTCAAAGTCTATCATTATGCTGTAGTGTCTGGCGTTTGGATATATTCCCATCATCTGTTGTCTAACTCTTGTGTAAGTTGGTTCAGTACGACAATAGTGTATAGATTAGGAAAATTGGAATGTTCCCCTTCATCCCTTTATATAATTGGGAGAAGAGATGTGGTACGCATTTGAAGGTTCCATCAAAGGGTGCGCTTCACCTGAATGTTCCATGTCTGTATTTTATCTTCGGAGAACTGTTCTTCGAAGGATAGATCTTCGAAAGATTGCTCTTCAAAGAATAGATTTTCGATGGACGGTTCTTCGATGAATACTTTTTTCGGAGAAATTTTTTCGATAATTTGTTCCACAAGAACTTACCTAGAACCATAATAAATAACCTCGATGGCAAACTGAAAAGATTATATGATGGGTTAAGAAGTTTTTTATACGTTCTGTTGAAAATTTCCAGGTTGTTATAACGAATATATAATTTATACGTCGACGGATACATCGAAAGGGTTCCTTGAATCAACTAACATGTTAGAGTGATCACACGAACATTGCTTAATTCTGGTGTACGTTCCTTGAATGGATAAATGGGAATCGTAACTAACAATTACATTGTCAATAAAGCAGCCTGAGTAATGTCTCCCAGAAGGTTTTGTGTTGACATGATAATTTAATGTTCACCTCGTCTGCGTTGTCGCTCAGTCATCGATTCCATTTGCCAATTGCCAGGGACATAATATTGACAATGAAATTCTGCACCTACAACCTGCAATACATACTTTTATTTTCAAACATTGAAACATAATTTTGTCTACTTTTTCCGATACAAATTACACGAAAATAATCAACAAATAATTATTCATTTTACAATGACTGAAATTCCAGTTTCAAGAGCTTCTTGTTGTAAATTTTAAGAGAATTAATGTCAGTAATATATTCTTAATGCAATATAAATTACCGCAGAAGGTTTTTCTGAAAGAGAAAGGGTTCCTCACTGTTAACTTGAAACTGAATAAATAGACCTAATTTCTCAACGGAGACAGCCTGTGGCCTTTTATTTTCATTAAATCAAACAATATTTTATAAACCTTTTCTTCAGACGACTGTTCTAAACGGCTCAAGACAAATTCTACTACTTTACAGAACGTTGCGAATACATTTGGAGTTGAAGTTCACATTTATAAAAGCGCTATATCTGCTGTATAAATCCATCTCATTTGGATAGGCTATATCAATATTCGGCACGAAAAATTTTACCCAATTAATAATGACAAACTTTTCCACGCCGTGGGTTGTGGTTTAAGTGCTCCGTATCTTCGTTGAACAGGCTTCAGTAATGTAAGTATTTTCTGAATTAGGTCACGTATAATCTGTTCAGAAGTATACAACTAGGGGAGACCTCTGAAATAAGAGACAATCTATGTAATCAGAGACGTGACTAGGTAAGTTACAGGAGCTGTAATTTTGCTATGTACTGTTAGGGGTATTATTATATGAATATCCCAGCACTGTAAATCAGATGATTCCGCTACATTTCATTCTGAATTTGATATTCAATTATATGAAAACTAGCCATGAAAGCCTGGTCTTGAAAACATGTATTGAACTTTTGTATAGTATTGTATTTTATTCTGTAGAATAGTTATTGTGTTTCATTCGTACATCTAGTTCAGGTATGAATTGTGCAAAAACATTTCAATATCGAAGAGAAAGAAGATATTAGAAAGTATCCGGAAAAAAGTTGATACAATTGATTCAAATTTTTCCAAACTTTATAGCATTCTATTTCAAGGAAGAATCAAGCCTAACAAAAATTCAGATATATTATTTCGATGTAGGTATCAATTCATCTTGCCTATTGCCTTTATTCAAATGATCTCAACCTCAAAGAACGACATTCTGATTGTACTTTCAAACAAATCTTCTAGGCTAGATCCATATAAGTATATTGAAATGTAATCAAATCCACAGAGAGATATTGCACTCATAGTCCAGGCTTTGAACCCGGATTTTGGCTATAATAAAAAAAAACACTCGAAATGCCAAAATACCTTTTTTTGTAGAAAACAATTCAAGACTTGGGGATTTCGGGCCAATTAATAATGACAAACTTTTCCACGCCGTGGGTTGTGGTTTAAGTGCTCCGTATCTTCGTTGAACAGGCTTCAGTAATGTAAGTATTTTCTGAATTAGGTCACGTATAATCTGTTCAGAAGTATACAACTAGGGGAGACCTCTGAAATAAGAGACAATCTATGTAATCAGAGACGTGACTAGGTAAGTTACAGGAGCTGTAATTTTGCTATGTACTGTTAGGGGTATTATTATATGAATATCCCAGCACTGTAAATCAGATGATTCCGCTACATTTCATTCTGAATTTGATATTCAATTATATGAAAACTAGCCATGAAAGCCTGGTCTTGAAAACATGTATTGAACTTTTGTATAGTATTGTATTTTATTCTGTAGAATAGTTATTGTGTTTCATTCGTACATCTAGTTCAGGTATGAATTGTGCAAAAACATTTCAATATCGAAGAGAAAGAAGATATTAGAAAGTATCCGGAAAAAAGTTGATACAATTGATTCAAATTTTTCCAAACTTTATAGCATTCTATTTCAAGGAAGAATCAAGCCTAACAAAAATTCAGATATATTATTTCGATGTAGGTATCAATTCATCTTGCCTATTGCCTTTATTCAAATGATCTCAACCTCAAAGAACGACATTCTGATTGTACTTTCAAACAAATCTTCTAGGCTAGATCCATATAAGTATATTGAAATGTAATCAAATCCACAGAGAGATATTGCACTCATAGTCCAGGCTTTGAACCCGGATTTTGGCTATAATAAAAAAAAACACTCGAAATGCCAAAATACCTTTTTTTGTAGAAAACAATTCAAGACTTGGGGATTTCGGGCCATTTTCGCCCCCAATGGGTGGGGTTGGTGTTCCCAAGAGGTTTTAGGGTGTATGAATGATCCTGAAAACCTCCTGAAGCTAATGCAAAAAAAAATTTCTGATTCGAACTTACATTTTTTTTTTTTAGTTCATAGCCTGGACTATTAGTAGAAATTCCAAAAATAGAGTAATATAATATTAGGTATTTAATGGACATAGAAAAGAAGAAACTAAGCATATAAACATTATCCACAATAAAACCGATATTGAAATGAAGGAAACGGTAATGAGTTTGTTAAATAAATGTTTACATTTTGCCACTGGTTCCAAGAAATTACCTACGTGGGATTTAATTGATGGTATTGAAAATATAACTTGGTCTCTCAAGTTTCAAGAAAAGATATTATTCGTATCAAATGCAAGAAATTTCCATTGTAATCAGAGATGTGAACTAGTAAATTACCGATGAAGTAGCCTGGAGATTTCTCATAAATTACCGTGAATTATTACTAGAAATGAATTACCGCATTCTTGTAATTTACAAGATAATTCACCCAGTTTTGTGGTAAAAAATTTGCATTATCTACCATTATTTACGAGGTTTTGTTATAATCTACTACATTTCTCTAAAGCGACGTTTGTCAGCGATATGCGATCGGTTCGGGGAATTACTGCCGGCCGCCGGAGATTATTAGCCATTGTCGGGGTTTCACTTCGTTAAAAACGGTATATCTTCGCTCTAGGCGAAGACGATTCGGCAGTCATCACAGTCGATGTTTTGATAACATAGGTTAGTGGTTACGTTACCTCTATTACCTACCTTGTTTTGTTGATACTTAAACACCTTACTTTCATTTCTAAGTCAATATTATGTATGTGTACATAGTATATATGATATGGATATGGATATGATATGACATGGACATGACATGACATCACTCACATCTCAGACGTCTATTATGAAGATGACAGTTTTGTTTGGAAAACCATTACAAACGTAATATCTTAATACATGCTCCTTTGGAAAAATAGTAGATTCTATTCCAAAAAAGTTTTTTCCAAATTTAAATTCATAAAAAACAGAGACACATTCATTTTGCACTTGTTTACAAATGAAACTCGCTATTTGTTTACTTGCAGCTTATGGTTAATCACAGTAATGTGAGGTTATTAATTTAAAAAAATATATTATGGTAAATTACCACAGTTATTTACGAAACAAATTTATCAGCACGGTGATCAATGTTGGTAATGAAAAACCCGTTAATTACCAAAAATATGAATTACGCTAATTCTACATCACTGTTTGTAATTATGTACAAAGAGTATTATCTCAGTTTGGTAAATACTTTGTTGAATGATGGTCCCTATGAACAGATTACCAGGAACTCTTCACCCAAATACGTCAACACAATAAATCAATCGTTAAAATTATGTACCGGTATAAACTTCGATAATTTGAAATATAAACTTAGACTTTCAAATCCTAATCTTCCAAAACAGTATTGCTTACCTCAAATTCTTGAACCGGCTAATTTCATGCAACAAAATAGTCTCCTTAGAATAAAATTAAATCAAATTCCTAAGGTTTGGTTCAGATATTTTCGCGATTAAAAGTAAAGATTCTGATTTACATGGCTTTTTGAACACACGTAACAGCAAATTTGATTCACAAAATTCACTGTTGAAATCGAAACAAATAAGCAGCTCCCTTTCCTTGATGTTAACTTTATGAAATATGGTAATCACTTGTTATACAACATATATAGAAAACTCACTCCAACAAATACGTATACGCCTGTAGTCCTCAGTACTTTAGATGTATGTTTAGTGGATAAGAGTGATTGTTTCGTATCAGCAGTAACATGAGCAAGCAAAATTCATCTATTTCACGATTCTGAACATCGATAAGTCATAATTATAACTTCATATAACCTCAACATTATTTCATGATACACTTTCACACACTAGCGATCCGAAATTTTCTGCAGTTTCATTGGATTTTAATACACAATTCGTCTACAGACGCATTCCGTTCATCATAGATTTCCGTTCGTTGCTAAATTGAGTAGAAGCACCAATGAACAAAACAATTCTTTATGAAGACAGCAATAGATTATTGAAACGTCAAAACGAAGATTGATTTCAATCTTTCTCCGATAGGTTCATATTCACAATATATAAGACTATGACAACCCCAAGTGGCGAACATGCGGCCCTAGAAATTCAGGCATGTGGGGTCGAATTCCACCTATGCCTCAATTACTATGTTTATTCATCTTGATAATTTTATGATATGCTATCTTCCTAATTTGAAAGATTTATTCCATGGCGAAGCAATGACGCTAACTGTCCCTGCAGGTTTTGAATTCGCCAATGAACAACAGCTAGTATCGTGATAATCATGCCGGTCAAAAAATTAGAACGTATAGATAAGACCTAAAGAAAACAGTTTTTCATTGACTAAAATTTTTTTCTAAGTGCATATTTTACGAGATATAGACTGTTTTCCGCGACAATTTGAATTTGGGTGGCACCAGAGTCTCCAAAAATGATAAAAATAGAGATAACTCGCGTTTTATCAACGCGATTCCAATCAAATTTGCTGTTCAGGTTTTTTTTTTGGTCGCTGATCCTTAATTCGACAAGGTGAGATCAGGATGGTAGCATATTGACAATGACTTACTCAAAAAATAGACCAAATTCGTTAAAATCACTTTTAACCATTTTGCAATTTATTCATTTTGAATCAAAAATTTCAATAATGGATTTTCAATAACCGATTTAAAAAACACTTGGATGATGAATTTCATTCAAATCTGATTCAAAGAGACCATGTTTCACATTGTCGCGGGAAAATCGCCTATATCTCGGAAAATATGCACATTGCATTGGGAAAATTATACGCAATAATAAAATGTTTTATTTTGATCTTACCTATATGATCCGATTTCGTGAAAAATTTGGGAGGTCAAAATTTTTATTTCATCATGACAAACAACTTCCAAATATATCGTTTTGAATTACGAACCATTACGTGATGAAAAATACAAAGTATTTTTTGATTTTGTTTGAAGAAGCTACTGTGTTTGCGGAACAATATAGTCACGTTCATTTATCAAACTAGTGAAAATCGAACTTCTAATAGTTATTCTATTTCTGTTCTTCAGAGTTAATCTTCAGGGCTTTGTCTCTTTGTCACGCTGATTAAATTAAGTTCATCAGGGGTTCGGAAATTATTCTCTGGCGAATATGAGTATATCATCGGCATACCCAATCATGTGACCTGCTAGGTTGGCTACTGTCCTAAGTCCGCTATGTTCCAGATGGTGGGTGAGAGTACATCACCCTGTGGTCATCGGTTTTGAACGGAGACGATAATCGAGGTGTTACTTCTGTTGATTATACGAGAATCTCACTGTAAACTGATGACTTTTCGACATTCTACTTGAAAATCGGCAATTATAGAATCCTGAAGATATCACGTTTGTAACCTCGCTGACTCAATAAATCTACTCTGTTGGCCAACGGTTTTTCTAAATCTTCAATTTGTATTGTTATGCAATGAACACTTTATATTTCTTGTGAATACATACATGTTCGAATGGTCCGTTATCGAATATTATCAGTGTCATGAAAGAATTATGGTGAATAAATAAAGTTATAGAATTCGAGAATTGTGAAATAGTGAATCCCTGGATATTATGCTCCTTGCAACATAATGCGTTAGCTCATGCAAACGCCTTCCGTTCAAGCAAAGATTCACCTCTGAAAACAGAATTCTCAGTATTAGGAATAATTCATTGCATGCTTCGTCGACTACAGGATCGCATGTGTAACATAATGTGATGGTGCCACATGAGCCACCTCTTAGAGACGGCAGTCAATTTCAGACGAGTAGAGTCAACATCAAAAGCCATTTGCCATCGGCTCAGCGTTTATCTTTCGATGGTCCTTTCCTTCGATCAGATACGTTTCCAGTTTATTATGGAAGACTATGTACCATTTAATATTTTATTTCACGTGTATTTATTTTAAACAGGGGTACGGCATGAGTTCTATATATTGAGCACGCTAATTAATCTACCAACGCTACTGGATAGAGGACGAAGTGGAGACTTGATCACCACTTACAATATCGCTCACAACAATTTTTGACATATCATCTTTACTAACTCATAATGAGAACAAAGACCCTCGGTTTAGAGGTCACTCATATAAACTAAAGGAATATTAATTTAAAACGTCATGCCGATGCCGTCAACATTTTTCTTCAAACCGTTATATTTCAAAAGGGGACTGTCTGTGTGACCTATTGTTACAGCAAGTGCGGTAAGTGATTTGTCATTTCTGCAAGAGGGAACTCTCTGCCTAATGAAATTGTATCATCATCGACCAACCCTTCCAGGAGTAGATCATGTGACTGGTATGGTTAATCACTTTCTCACTCGCATTTTGGGGATATGATAATGATAATAAATCGTCTTCATTGGTGAAGGTACAAATTAGGCGCAGTTTAGCCAAAGGCTACTCTTACACTCAACCTAAGATGTACAGATAACGTCAGCTAAAGTGATAAATAGGAGGAAAAAGAAGATGTATAAACGTAACGCATAACAATAATTCATTTTCAACATAGGTACCTAGATGAAATAATGTGACAAGGAAAGACACGCTAAATACGATTCAAGAAAAGGTATTCAAGTTGAAGTTAGTAGTCAGGAAGTTATTTTTCAGAATGATTTCCATTTTTGTTTTCGAAAATTGCACACAATTTAGAATTTGTCGGAGAGATAAGTGAACGACCTCTGAAACCACGACCTTTTTTGACGAGAAACATGAAATTTGTGTTTTGATCTTGAATCCAATGAATGTAGCATATACCCAGGAAACAGTATATTGTAAAAGGGACTAAGGAGTTTTGGAGCTTAAAACTTTGTACACAAAGTCGCAAAGATTATAATTAGTACGATTATCTATTGTCAACCAGTTCAGTTCGATGATTTTGCTAGAGACATGATCGTATTTTCTTGAAGAGTAGACAAATCTACAACAGAAATTATGTACCTTATGTTTCCGATTTAGATCAAATTCACTCAGAAGATTGCTGTACACAATATCACTATAGTTAGGCTGTGATAAAACCAACCACTCTGTGAGAAGTTTCCTGATTGATTAACACAAATAATTTGAGTGAATCAGTTTGAGAGTACCAAACGATATTTCAAGGAACTCATTTAAATGCAAATCAAATGTTAGGTCATAGTCAAAAATGATACCCAGGTTTCTTATAGAAATCACAACAGGCAGAATGATGTCTTTAATTTCAATTGTGAGGTTTTGTGAGACAAAAGCCCTATTCTTTTCACTACCGGAAAGCATCAAGTGACATTTATGTTCATTCAATTATAAGTCGTGTTGCGTAACTGAATTAGTAATGATTTCTCGGACGGAATTGATGAGATTCAGAATAGTATCATAGTTGTGGATGTTTCGGTAGGTGATTGTGTATCATCTGCATAAGCCTGAACTTTTAGAGTACTGTATAGAGGTCAAGATATCACTGCTGTAGATTATGAAGAGGGACGGTCCTAAGATTGATCCTTGAGGAACACCAGAAGTAACATTCAGTATTGACTAGTTATGGTTTCTCAACTTGTCAGTGGTAGGCTAAGTTTTGTTTTTGGTGCTTTATTGCTAGTGATCCTGTGAGGCTGAGCTGTGTTTCGAATTAGAATTTGTTTTTGTTCTAATTTGATCCTTCTTAATTTCATTCTTAATACGTACTTTTTCTTCATTCAAAACCTGTATATATTATCAATGAATCATGAAATTATAGAAGATATCTAATGAAGTTTTCTACGAAAATTGTATACATCTGCATACTTCAGATTTTTAAATTATTTTCATGATGTATACAGATTATTCCATGTTACCATATTTAACCAAACATGCATTATCTCTAATGGAACATCTCATATATTATTTCTAATTTAGGTTAAGCTCATGCTGCGTATTCAATGACTTCCTGTAGCAAAACCACTCGACATAAATTTGTTGCAAGAACTCGATAGAGGGCTTGCTACAAAATCATAGACAGCAGAGGCTGACTGACGAAAGTCCGGAGCTGGATTCCAAGGTCACTCCAAGGATACCTATATTTATTATTTATTATAATAATAAGGTGAGGGAAGCAATAGAATATATTACTCGGACTCGGCCAAAAAAATTATATATTTGATACCTACAGTATAGAAATGTATAAAAAAATCTCAAAAATATTCCATATAAATGATTCCTTCAACAAACTACTTTCCTTAGAGATGCTTTTCACAAATACATGGATGAAACAACACCTATCACAAGCTTTCCTGTTCAGAAATGTTACTAGTGGTGGATGAGGTATTAAGTTTTGTTTGAAATACACACATCGCCCCTCAAAGGCTACTTTCATGTTATATGAATACGATAATGACACTTAGCATCATCAATATGGAGTAAACCCCCTGACAAAATACCAGATCCGTTGTGTCACAACTTTGTTAGGCTGGTGTTGATGAACAATATGATTCACCATACGAGTAATATGTCATAATGCGCAGTTCTGGCAAGTTTCCAACTTCATAGCATATAGTTTATATTATTTTATAAATTATGTGGAACATGTGGGAAGTCACCTCTATCAATAATTATTTCAAGTATTCTATCAATGAGAGGTACAGATTTGAACTAAAATATTGTTATCTTCTCTGATTCTGATAGATAGGTATTATAAGAATTGCGCTGGTGTAGCGCAATTTTTGGAGCGGGCCCCCAAGGAATCGTCTAAGTGTCCCCGTGAGTCTGTCCGCCTCTGGACATCTGGTATTTCAAATCACTAGGGTGAACCAAACATACATTTTCTCAAATCGGACATCTTATATATTATTTCAAATCGATATTGAACTCATATTGCGACTTACTTCAACGTCCTCCTGTATATTCCAATGATACAAATGGACATTGACTTTTGCAGGCATAGAAAGCGACTTAAAAGTGGACCACCAGATTTTCTGAATCTGTTCTAATAATGAGCCGTAGCTCAATTCGAAAAGTGAAAAGTCACTTCATGTGATTTCATTTTATCATACTCTCCCCACACTTGAAATCCTCAATTACTGAAATATCCCCGTTTTAAGAACAAAAAGAAATTTTTCTTATCAATATCTAGATGCCGTGGAAATATCACAGTAAGAGGAATGGTTTCAGAAAACTGATAAAACATGAATAATTATTTTTGATCTTATCTGTCTTCCTAGGCTTAGTCTCTTTTTGTTAAAATTTTTCAGGAATCATTTATTCCAAGTACATTGAGTGCTCAATAAAGATGAAAACACTTGAAGTGTCTTTCCACTTTTCAAAATAAAATACAGATTAATTTATTTGGAAAAATTGAGAAGACCTTGTGGTCGACTTTTTGTTCGCAGTCTATTTCGTTGCAGGTTGTCATAAAACGGGACCAAATTGGACAAATTTTGTCTTCAAAATATTAATGTCATGTTGTTTCGTTTGGAGTATACAGGGTTCGGAATTTCTCTATATGCAATCATACATAAGTTCTGAAATACCCCATATAATTATATGAAACCATATATTGCAAAATCAGGGAAGATTAGTCTAATATATATTCGAAATAATATGTAATGAATTCAATTTCAAATTTATGTTTGGTTCTCCCTAGTCATATGAAAATAATTTTGAAATGTGACATTACAGATGTCCAAAATTTTTGTATACAGGGTGTCCCAAGTTTTAGTAGCAGAACTTCAACAGTAGATAGAAAATCTGATTTCAAGGAGAAAAGTTCCCATTAATATATATGCACAGACGCTTAGTTTTTGAGATACAGGATAGGGTGTTGAAATTAAAAAAAAAAATTGTTTTTTTGCGAATATCTTTGGAACCGTTTATCGTACAGGAAACAGCTCTTGCAAGCATTTTCTACTCATAGTAAGCCATGTTTTGTGCAAACAATTTTTTTTAGTCATAATTGGTGAAGATTTCGAAGAGGTAGGGGATGTTTTTCTCCCCAAGTTCCACGCCACTGAAAAAGTATAGTTTTGAGACAACTGTTTGAACCGCCCATGTTTTTTACACAAAAAAGGTACTCCTGGTTAGAAGCTCTAAAGGTGAGCATTTCCGAGGAAAATCAACTTTTATGTTGAAAAACATGGTAAATTTTTTGGTTTTGTTACTTGTTCTAACGTTTGAATAAATTTTGTTTAATTAGTAAGAATGGTTTTCAACATAAAAGTTGATTTTTCTCGAAAACTGTCAATTTTAGAGCTTTTGACCACTAGTATTTTTTTTGTGTAAAAAACATTAGCGGTTCAAATGATTGTCTCAAAACTGTACTTTTTCCAGTGGCGTGGAAGTTGGAGAGGAAAACACCCACTACCCCTTCGAAATCTTCACCAATTATCACTAAAAAAAAAATTTTCAACGCACAGAACATAGCTTACTATGAGTAGGAAATGCTTGCAGAAGCTGTTTCCAATACGAAAAACGGTTCCGGAAATATTGGCAAAAAACGAAATTTTATTTTCAATTTCAACACCCGTATCTCAAAAACTAAGCGTCTTTGAATATATGTTAATGGGAACTTTTTTTCTTAAAACCAAATTTGCTATCGACTGTTAAAGTTCTGCTACTAAAACCTAAGACACCCTGTATAACATTATTTGATATCTTTTATAATGACGGATCGATAGATTGTACTTGTTAGAACAAGGTGAAGAGAATGTTATTACTTTTTCAATAATAATAGTCCCAACAATGTAGGTCTCTCCCATATTTTGACTCCGTTCATCTAATTTTAGTAATCCCATGAATTTTGGGATTCTTCTGAATAAAGCTATCAAGCTGTTTATCAATCCATTTATTCCAGTTCATCAGATGAAATCACTGAATGGGAAAACAATTTTATTGGCCAACCGGAGGTAATGCAGAATGTTCCATTAGGAAAGTTATATTGCTGCAAAATTCCTTTGTGAACTCCATAATTTACTCGACTATTATATGAGCTGAATAAACTAAATAATGCCCAGTTTCCATGGAAACAAGTTGCTGTTTTATGTTATGACGAATGCGTTGGGAAATATCGATTATGATGTTCAATCTCGATGAATGAATATTCCTCTATCGACTGTGGCAAGGAACGAAAAGTTTCAAACCAAGTTCGAGTAAATTCTTGAATAATCTGGAAGCCATTAATATGTAACTATTGTAAGTATGCTCAATATTAATTCTACACTTCAACTTCAATCCGTTAACAGTCTCACAGAAAATGTTTACCCCAAGAAGGAGCATTGGGTGAATGAGTATACGACAATTCTATGATGTGCTCATTTAAAATTGAATTTGTATTCTACATGTTTCTATAATATAAGTCCAATTTATCACTGTCAGATCTTCCAAACATAATACTTATTAGGTCTATGATGCCAGTTATCATAACCTAACATGACATGTGTCATGTTCGTAATGAAAATTTCCGAGTACACTTAAATATAATTAAGACTAACGTATAAATATAATATTTCTTATCTTTCTACATTCTTCAGCCGCACAACCAGCTCCAATTATTGTTTAAATGCACAAAACCATTTATTTTCCAATTTTTTTACCTCTCTCGATTGAATATCTACGAGCATTTAAAATACAAATTATATACATAAAACTACAGATTTCGCAGAAAATAACCACAAAGATTCGAGAAACCGAAATTGATCAATCGTTTGTAGTCGCTTGTAATATCGACTTAACTGTAATTTGTATCATACATATCCCCACCCTCCATTCCTTCCAGAGATTTCATATTCTATGATTTAACACAGAGATAATCCAATTGGAATTTCAATTTGAAGACCTTTTACTTTCTCCCATATCTTCTCGTTTTTAACAGTTTCTATGTAGTTGTTTCACAGATGATGCTGTTGTAGCCAGCGAAATGCGCATAAAAGTTTGAAAATCTTAAGTGGAAAAAATATTTTGATTCTACTATTTCTGCGGTAAAAATTTCACTGACGCTACCTTAGATTTTTCTTGACATTTGAAGATATGCTCTACTATTTTCGGGGTCTACTATTGCACCCCATCTTCAGGGTATTTTGTAATGACTATAATTTGATTCTTGCTGCACAACGTTAAGAAAGGAATAAAGTTTATCATTCTTGAAATACAGTAATGACGGAAATCTATGTAAATTAGGAAGGATAGAAATTTATGAGCGAAAAAGCAATTTAATGAATGCAGATTCATCTCCAAATGGAGCTAATTCTTTTTATACCCTATTGGATCAAAACAGTATTTGAACAGACAGTTTTCAATTCCTAACCTATTCTACTCAGATAATGGCTACCTGATGGCTGGAAGAACCCCAGTACACTATTTTTCATGAATTATGAAGTTTGTTTCTCATGTATAGGAATATTCATCAATTACTTGGCGGGGGTCGTGCCACTTTTCCGGAAAATTTGTCTCCTGTTCGAGATGGCCCAAAACAAATATCCAGGAAAAAGTATAAACATCTAAGGCTTATTGAAGTGGGTGCCTAACATATTTCACGATTTCTACAAGAATCTTACCGCTGAAGATACTGTAACTGATGAATGGAAATTAAAAGTTGAAAGTTGTTACGGCTTTTTCTTTTTGCATAGAATTAAAAAAAAATAGAAATATGTTGCCGCTTGTAGAATAGAAGAATAGTGTACGTGACAAAGTTATTATTCGCGAATCATTTTCAATTTTGTTACTAATTTTGTATAATTGTTTCACATTCTATAAGATACTCTTCACATTTGTGTAAAGATAATGAACTAGAAAAAACTTGTGATCCGGATGGATTCCGCGTTACAATAGCTCGACTTGATGCCGACGTTTCGCCAACCATTACAGGTGGCATCTTCAGGGCAGGCTTGAGGCTTGAACTGAAACTGGTTCTACTGGTTTCTGTAGCCGTATCTATTGTAGGAAAATCCTCCACGCTACATAGTTCACTGCCTTTGTTCCGGTGGTTAACTTCGTTCCGGCCCTTGACCCTGCCGTTGTGCGATCATGTGAGAAGTGGAATTATCGAGGATGGGTTTCCAAATGTTGGGAAGGTAATATCCTGAGTCACGGTTCAGATTATTCGGATGAACTAGAATAATTACTTATTTCATTATCTTCACATAAGTAAAAAATGATATTCAGTTTGATAATATTTTTAAGAAAATGTACAAAACACGATTTTCTGCTTCAGGATACCGGATCCGAAACTTCTGAATGACAGTCAGGTATCCTATTATATACTCTTCCGACTTAGTAGCGAAGAGTATAATGAAGGAAGCCGAGAGAAGTTTCTCTCAAAATCCTGACAAATGACATTCCTGTCTTAAAAAAATAATTATAATATTAACTCCTACCTTAAATACCAACTCCAAGATTGAATATTATAATGTCGGATCAGTAGTGTATATTTTAGGAATAATATTGTTTCCTCTTTGTGATATCCCAGTTTGAAGTATCCTCATTATATATCACGAATTTGTGAAATAAAACACAAGGGAGTAATACAAAAAAAAAAGGTTTTTAATGTTTCAAATATCTGTATTTCGTGTTCGTAGATTTGTGAGTTAATGCACTTTTAGTTTGGGGCACAGATTTAGTAGAGAGGTGAAATAATGAATGATCTACTCCCCTTTCATTTCCTGTTTCCTCGACTCAGCGTTAATTTATTATTATAAAATTTTGATGTTAAATGTTCCGTTAAAGTATTTGATGGTGTTCAATATATGAAATTTTCCGTTGAAAGTTAAGATTTGAGTTACAAAGATTTGTAGATAGTCAAACAAGTATTTTTTCGGTAGGTTCTAAAATATTATAATTATTGTAAAAATTAAATATGTTAGGTAGGTATTAAATTCATCATTCATTTTATGTGAAGTGGTGGTATTATAATCCCAGATAGCACATAACGTTTTAGGGACGTCCAGTTTATGTCCATTTTTGGTCCGAATGTCCCAAGCTATTAATAGGACGTCTTCAAGATGTCCAGAAACATACTTCCGAACATGTACGTTTTTGGTACGTCCATTAGGGTACGACTGTGTTTATTGTTCCAGAAAGTTGAAATATATTTTTGCATGAATATCTGTAACACTGATTTATACAGACCCATTTGAATGAATAATGATATAAATGAAATAAAAAATACGTGAACTATGAATTTAATTACTATATTATATATCCATCTCTTCAAAATGAATATATTTTCTGTTAAAAAATTTATAAATATAGTCTATAATATCTTTTGATGGTAAACCATCACAACAAAAATATGAAATAAAAAAATGTTTTGCTCTAATGAAAACTGCCATCATTACAACTGACACTGTATTATTTCTTTGCTACGTTGTCATGAGGTTGCCTCACGACCAATCACAGTACATTATGAGTTCCGACTGTTACGAGTAGATCCGACATATGACATTTCCAATTCAGATCATTTTCCATTTAGCTACTTAGATTTAGCAGTTGCTATACATTTAGCTTTTTTTCTTTTGATAGTTTTGTCAGAATCGCAAATAGTGAATGAGATATTTTACGTTTACCGCGTCTACGTGTTGTTCACGATAAAATCCATTCAAGGCAGATAAAGGCACCGTGTCAACAAGAAAGGAAACGCTTGAGATCTTTCGACAAGTGGAGGTAACTAGAAAAGAATAATATAATAAACCTTCGAGAGAAGAAGCAAAAATGATGTAGCATAACCTTCAAAAACAGTTTTCGGGGTCAAAGATTATATGATTTTTCTGTCAAAATTCACAAATTCACATGGTGGATGACTTTTTTGATTATGGTCTGATTCTATTCCATTGAAAATTGGTATGTGAGGGTTTTTGGGGTCGAATATCATGAATTACATTACTCTTATAAATCTTACTCGAAGACTTGAATAAAATTAAAAGTTAAAAAGCAAGCTCATATCAAATGCACTAAAAATTAAAAATAATGTATTTAAATGTATAATGTAGGTTATTCTGTGAGTGACAGACAATAGCTTGTCTCTAAAGATAACCTATTTGTTTGTATTTCAACTGAAAGTTTTACGCGGCAAGCTTTTTAATCGACCCTAATAAACCTACATCACACTCTTCCAAAGGAATTTTTTTTATATTTAGTTTATTTTTCTTCTATTCACTCATTATAAATGAGCTTTTCTGGCACTGTGCAATGATTAAAACACTAGAATTTATTAACTGTCCTGTTGTTCAAGGTTGATAATGCAGGATTGTCGCCAAATTACAAATCGACAGAAACTTCAACTCTGTGGCTCAAGCGATCTTCTGGGTATCTGAAAGCCGACCAAAACAAGAAATTTTAAGATGAGGTGATGAGGTTCTGAACATAATTCATGTTTTAGTTCACTTACATGAATAATATATAACATTTTGATCCATATTACCTTTTTATTAGGCCTGTTCTATTTTTCAGTTTTTATTAAACTACCAATAATGTTTATGAATATGAGTATCTGTTCACAAAAAGTTATAAAAGACAAATTAACTATTTATTTTCCTCATAACACCAATATTTGCTTAAACAGTATGTTGATAAAAAATTGTTGTTTTCCTATTTTCCAAACGAATGACTACTGTAATGAAATCAAAAAAAAATTATTTTCTACAATTTTATCGCGAATTAATATAAAATACATGAGAGTCCGAAATATGCAAGAAAAATCTGTTTTTGCACCTACGTACGATGAAGGTCCTGTGGAGACCTAAAATAGACCCAAATCGAATGTCCTATGGACATCTGGTTTTGTAACATCGTAGCGGGATATCAAAAATTATCTTGGTCAAGGGTGGTTGTGGAATCTAAAACGTGTGTCTTACTTTACGTTTGAAATTATTATGTCTCTGTCACACTGACATCATCAATAACCTACAAATTTCATACCTATTTATTTCAGTTGTAAAACAATAATGAACCTCAAATTAAAAATTATCTTGGTCAAGGGTGGTTGTGGATTGTAAAACGAAATGTTAACTTTGAAAATTTTACAAGGTCGCAATAGCCACAAACGGGGTCGTGAACTGTTTTAAATTGGTTAATCTTCTATAAATCGAATGACGTTCACGTGAGGAGCGCGTAGCTCGCGAGTTAGAAAAGTGCAAACCTTCGGAAAATAGAACGTCTTTACGAGGACCTTTCGCATGCGGTTTTCGCTCCATGTCGTTAGTTCATGAACGGGGCCAACTAAATAGCATAGCCTCGGGCGCCAAAATGTCAATTAATTAGGAAAATTTAATTAAAATAGAAACAAGTACTCTCAGGTCTCAGCTACGCGCGTCTAACGTGCGACGTACCAAAGGGAATTTTCTAACTACTAAAATATATCCAAAAGTGGTTAAAAGCTGGCGGCCTATAACCGAAAACACTTTATTACAACTGGCGCCGGTCGCACGGGGCATAAAACGGCCCCGAATTGACAAGATCGAGGTAAAAAGTATAAGCTCTAACTGACGCGTAGCGAGCTTCTCGAGGCATATGTCAAAATGATTACGTTCGTAGCTAATTACATAGGACGTCGGGCGTTCATGCAATTGTGTTCTTATACAATTCTAACCTTCTGATTTCAATAGGCCACGTTAAAATCCCGGACTCTGAAGCGCTAGAGACTTCTGAGTGTTATAACATTCGTATAAAATTGCGAAATTTCTCACTTTTAGAAACTTCAAAGTAATTAATTTGACACAAGTTTTGATAACGTAAAGTAAGACACACGTTTCAGATTCCACAACCATCCGGGGCCAAGATAATTTTTGTTATCCCGGTATATCCACCTCCATCGAAATAACTGAGCAATAATTTCCTAATCCACCCAGAGCCATTCTTTCTTGTTGTTAGCAAAGATCATCCGGGTTTATTAATTCAACCTGCAATGAATGAGTTCCAGTTACTAATATATAGTGTTATCATGTGTATGCAAATTTGGTAAAGGTACTAAAAAAGTTTCATAGTTCCATTTTTGCACACAAACACTAAGTCACTACCTGGTCCTGAGTCCAAGACTGAATACCCCTGAAGAAAGGTAACTTATTCAAGATGAATAGCTTGTATAATTATCCTACGTATTGAATATTGCGCCCAGAACCTTACACGATAGTTTCTGGAACTTGACTTACCTTGAAATAGCTTCGCTCAGTAATTGGCGCCCAACGTGGGCTTTCATATCATGTGGTACTTGCCTTGAAACAGCGTCGCTCAATAATTGGCGCCCAACGTGGGCGTTCGTTATCATATCATCATGTTAAAATTATACTCACATTGTTGATTGTATACTTTGTTGGAGAGATTGCGGCCTGGCGGTAAGGAATATCTAGAAGAATACTGAAAACACAAATGTCTTTATCCCATCCATAGGACGTCCGCCGTACGGAAAATTGACGTCTCTAGGTCTTCAATATCCGAAGCGAATGTCTTAAGGACGTTCATTGGATGTACTTGTGCCATCTGGAATGTTAATATGCATTGAAAAGATGTATTTGAAAATGTTTATTTCTTGTAGCATTTGTTGACAAATGTTGAATATTTCATTTTCATTTTGCCGCCCTCCCGAACGTTTCGTCCAGGATAGTTGATTCTATTCGCCTCCTCTAGATCCGGCACTGTGAATTATAACTGGTTAAAATTTTCACAATCCAGTGAGGAAAGCGTCCATACGAGACAGAAACTTTGAAATATATCAAGATTAATTGTACAGATTATTTCCCATTTCACTCAGTGACAAATTGATAGTACTATGTCAACCTTCAATAACATATCCACAGACTTGCCTGGGTTATTGGATTCTCTTCCAATGTAAGTACTGAGAACACAGAAGTATGTGGCACCATGTCAGTTGAATTGATGCGGTGCTTATTCGAGTAGCTCTAGAATGCTAGTTTGGAACGTGTCCAGATTATTTGCGGAATTGCAACCAACTAATTTTTCAGAAACCGTCTCAATTGCACTTTCTATTATTAGACATTCTTTGCTTGCAATCCTGCGAATAAATTTGTCAATTTAACAGCTACTTCGAGGCGTGAATATTACAGAGAGGATATAACCTAGGTTCAAGTATGCGAAGTTAGTGGCGTACATGAAATATTTCTTAGTCGTAACGTAACAGCCCCACCTTCAATATCGGAATCCCTTTATTCCTTGGAGGCAAATTCATGTCGTCTCTTGTTTAGTTTCTCGCTATTTCGTTTGTGATGAACACATTTTACACAAGGAACCTGTTGCTTTTTCGTATTTCCAGTTGATACGAGATCGGTGCTAGAGATACTACTTATGAAAACAATAAACTACAGATGAAAGAAAAATCACCTCATACAATACTCCGATTTTATCGTGCATTGATGATATTTCCAACAATAACTATAGCATCGATAGCCTACTGAAGTTATTCCAGGCTTTCAATTATTCCCATGAAGGGAATATACAGTTGAGAGACAAATGAGTCATTCCACGTCAAAACAGCAACGCTCAATGGGTCAACATCTCCGATTTCATTCAAATTTTGGAGATAGGTTCTCATTACCGGAAAAATAAGATCCTGGAAATTTCAGGTCGATAGGAAATAAAATTTTGGATATATCGGCCAATAAAAAAATTTGGCCAATTTTAACGTCAAAAAATTGAAAATCAAATTTTTCCGGTAAAAATGAACTTTTAGGATCAAAAAATATTTGGAAAAGCCCAAATTGAAATTTTCCCAGGAATCCGATTAAATCAGACTATCTAGCGTATTTAGCTGACGCATGCGCAAAAAACTCGAAAAACTCAAAAGTGTCACTTATTCTTTAAAAATTCATAACTCAGCTGCTGCCACTTCGATTTTCTCAAAATTTTCAGGGAAGGTAGCTGATGAAACCATGTACTTTCATGTAACATCTGCGGATTCATGCTCATGATATGAAAATTTTTGTCAAAACACTGAATATACGGAAATTTGATATTTTTCATTTTTATCGTTATATTTTAATTTTAAGTACGATGAGCATTGTAGAGTTCAATCATAATTCGATAGAATTAGAAACAAAGGTTAATAAAATTTGAAATTGATTTTATTTGAATAATTCAATTTAGCAGAACGTGAAAAAATATTTGGAATCCAAAAAAGTTGCAGTCACAGGTCTATAGATTTGACTTTTCTAAAAAATTTTCATATTTTTTATTCGGTTCAATTTCCCACAGGAAAATTTATTTAACAATGTTGTGTGATATTATGAATACATTTAAAAATTCAGTATCAATTTTTGTGATAGAAAATAATCAAATGAACATTTTTTAAATTAACAGTATCCTAAGACGAGTGAGAAACTGTTGTGAGAGTAGTAATACCCAACTCAAGTACAGTAAAATATAATCATCATATTGGTCATATAATTTATTTTTTGAAAAACTATTCAAATTTACTGTTTGTTTGTCCGTATAATTTTATTTTACCATAATTCTTCACAGTTTCTACTGTGACATTTGACAGTATGAAATTATAACCAATCATTAAATTTCTATCGGAATACACGTATTTATTTTTACCTATTTGGTCCATGATTGATATTTCAGCTTCAAGCATATCATCGTTCGTTTTGATAATGAGACCAAGGTTCCATGTTTTGTCAACTATAAAACTAACATATGTATTGGATGCCCGATCGTAAACGTTTTTATTTAACAAATCAAAAATCAGTTGAATTCTTAAATGTATTCATAATATCACACAACATTGGTAAATAAATTTTCTTGTGAGAAATTAAACCGAATAAAAAAATATGAAAATTATTCAGAAAAGTTTAAAAACATCAAATCTATAGACCTGTGACTGCAACTTTTTTTGGATTTAAATATTTTTTTCACGCTCTGCTAAATTGAATTATTTAAATAGAATTAATTTCAAATTTAATTAACCTATTTTCTTAATTCTATTGAATTATGATTGAATTCTACAATGGTCATCGTACTTAAATATAACGATAAAAATGAAAAATATCAAATTTCCGAATTTTCAGTTTTTTGACGAAAATTTTCATATCAAGAGTATGGATCCGCAGATTTAACATGAAAGTACATGGTTTCAGCTACCTTCCCTGAAAATTTTGAGAAAATCGAAGTCGCAGCAGCTGAGTTATTAATTTTTAAAGAAAAAGTGACTTTTTGGGTTTTTCGAGTTTTTTGCGCATGCGTCAGCTGAATACGCTAGATATTCTGATTTAATCATATTCTTGGGAAAATTTCCTATCAATTTGGGCCTTTCCAAATATTTTTTTGTACTAAAAATTCATTTTTAGCGAAGAAATTTGATTTTGAATTTTTTGATGTTAAAATTGGCTAAATTTTTTTATTGGTCGATATATCCAAAATTTTATTTCCTATCGACCTGAAATCCTGAGGATCTTATTTTTTCGGTAATGAGAACCTATCCCCAAAATATGAAACGAAATCGGAGATGTTGATCCATTGAGCGTTGCTGTTCTGACGTATAATGACTCAAATATTAACACTTTGTTTCATGATTTTTTAGATTTGAGTGAAAAAAATTTTATCTACTACTATAAAGGGCTACTATTTGGATGAAAATGAGCAAAAACTTCAAACATGAAATCAAAACATATTTTTTAATTAATTATTTTATTGGATATTTGCAACATCATGACGTTAAGCAGGTTTTTATATAAATTCAAAAATCCACACATATGACACTATATACAGTGGAAATAAATATTGAACCGAAGTAACGGAAAAACTTCCAATAGCTTTACACTATCCGTGAAACATCTTAAAACTGTTTTTATCTTCAATCATTTTTCGCATTTATAGTGTGTGTTCCCTTCATAATGAGGTAGTGTATCATATTTAATCCAGTGAGAGAATTCAAGCTGCCGTACATTCTTAGGAGGAATATGGGCCCCTGATCCCTTTCGGCGTTCAGCAGCTAAGTCAGTTTCAATAGTTGAACTTGGTCTTCCCCGTTTCTCAAAACTCCTTTTACCTATAGACCAGACAGTCTACGATGTTCAGTCTATTTTCCCATAATTTAGAGCTAGAGCCAGGTAGAGGGTGAATCCTGAGAGGACCGAAGTGGTTATTTTCAAGAGGACACGAAAACTGGAACCCCTACCAGATGTTCGTATGTTAGGAAGGTCCTCGCACATGAAATATCAGTGAAGTACCTTGGAGTTATCCTCGATGCTAAACTGAGCTGGAAAATGCACCTGGAAACCCGGGTGAAGAATGCCGTTCTATCCTCATAGGTCTACGGCCACAGATTCTGCACAGGATCTACATGGTCATGACCGGCGTGTGGTGGACGGTGAAAGAAACCGTTTTTTTTTACCGTCTGGTGCTGGACAAGGCTCAACGACTTGCCTGCGTGAGCATAACGAGGGCTATGAGGACCGCCCCCACCGGGGCTGCGAACGATCTGGTGAGGATTGTCCTTCTACAGCTCCATATTAAAACAGTGGCTGCGAGTACAGCGTATCGGCTGGCTCACTGAGCCAGTGGGTCGGTACGCCTGCACCTCGCGGTCATGACAATTTAGGATATTTTCAGGAAGATCAGAGTTACCTTTGAATGATAAGTAATCAGAATCAACCAATTAATGTTTCTTTTTCCATGTGAGTATTAGTTTTTCCTTGAATAATGTTGATGTTTTGCGGGTTCGTCAGTATTATATTGCTTCTTATATTTGGCTCCAATCATTGTTTCAGCACAACGTGTTCCTGTATTTCGTAGAGGACTTCGGGGTGTTCCACTTGTTCAGATACTGTGTTTTCTGCTATCAGTATCAATTCAAGATCAGCAACGCTGTCTGTGGTGTCAGAAGAATCTAAAAATTCATGGTCGGTTATATTCCAGTTTTCAGTAATATCTTGCAACTCTTCCTCAGTTGGAGGTTTTTATTTTAATTCATCTGGAAATAAACACCTTTATGTTCGCATTCTATGATGTTGCATATTTGAAACACATTTTTCAAATGCTTTCGTCTTTACTTATGTATACGAGAACATTGTTATTTTATGAATGAGCAATAACACATACCTTGCTCACCAGAAGGATGAATTAAACATATGATCCGGAAATAAATTACGGAAGTAATGTAAAATATTTACGTTAATCTTGCGCACGCACTTGCGTTACCAAAGTGATCTCACAAAATGGTGAATTCCGCAAATCTATGCCACCATTACCCTCGTCTACACTATCAAAGTTCAGGATATATTAAGTATTCCAGGGTACGATGAAAATTTGCGACTCAATTTATTGAAGAACACAACTATCGACAAATTTATATATTTAACCAAGTGCAATTTTACGACACTCGTTAATTCACATAATTAAAATAGTAACAAAATATTTTATTATACTTCTATTTCTAGCGGCAGAGCTCTCTAGCCAAAATTTAGGCGTATTGCCACCAAACTATGCCACCTCCATCACGAACTAGAGCGTACAATGTTGCAGACAATCAAGAAATACTGTGCGGGTAGGATTCAAGCCCTGAGCGTGATAAAGAGAAATCTAGCCAAGGAGTATTCCTTGTTTCGTGATAGCCCGTCTAGTGTTTTTGAACCTCCACCGCCCAGAATTGCTGCTCTTTGAGTGTGGAGTAAGTCGAGCAGTTCTTGAAAAGAGTGTACGTGTCACCGCGTCTAATTCTCTCAGACACTCCAACCTAGCACACTTCGAAGTGTTTTGCGGTGAAATTCAATTTCCGAAACAGTCAGCGAGGATGACCGGAGGTATCAGATCATCGATTTATTTTATCTATCAATGTCTGGAAATTGGTAGCGTCCTAATTATTATGCTTCCCAGGTGAAGGTGGCTGTCCGCGACAAGTACAGAAGCCTTGTTCAAAAGATTTGATCCTACGAATTTTCGAGTGGAAACAAGGAGTCTGCAAAAAAGCATGCTTGTCGTTCAAGTCCTGCTCTACTCTCCTGGAGTGGGTAAATGAACGGTTGCGGAGCTGCATAGACTCGTTGAAGACACACCTAAAATGATACAAATCCATCACAGTTTGTCTCTCACGTCTTCGGAAAGGTAGGGGACTCTTAACTCTGAAGTATTTTCATCGAAGCTATAATTCGTTGACATGAGTGCTATTTAGATCCATAAAAACCCTGAACAAATATGTTAAGATGTCCCCAAACAAAAGAATCAATAGCATTCATATCTGGTGATCTGAATGAGAGGGCTTACCTGGTTGTTGAACGCCTTTACAGAACCTTCTTCTTCTATTCACAAATTCACGAGCAGTCAAACTGAAATGTGGGAGAACCTCATCCTGTATAAGCCACATTCTTTCTCTTAGCGCATATCTATATAAATAGATAGATCATTTGTGATATCTAATAGCGTAGCTTCGGTCAATATACAAATGGCTATTTCTCGTTGATTTTTGAGCCCTAGACGTATTTTGACGTCTTTAGATAACCACTGCATTCAAGTTATTTCAGCAAATCTTACGAGGCCTTCTTGAAACTAATCTATGATATTTCATCCCCTTACTAGTTTCCATGCATTGTATTAGTTCATAGACTCTACATTTCTCTAATTCAAATAATTCACTCTTTGAAATCCTGTTCTATGAAAATGTTTCACAAATTTTCTTGTGTCTACTTGCTATTTTCAATTAGAAATTCTAACTGTTTACAATCATCAATATTTAACATATGCGGTGAGAAACAATCATTTAAAAACTTCAGAAAATGAATATTTTGCGTCCAAAATCCATAATTCACTTCCCTGTTGAATTTACTTTCATTTATAACATCAATGACTGGAATGAAAGATAAGAATTTTGAATTTTGGATAGTTTTAACCGGCAACTAATGAAACCATCATGTATGAACAGCATGTACATCGATTGCTTTGGACAAGATAAAATGTTCATATGTGTACAGCAAATACAGATTAGGAAATGACTTGAAGGTCAGACGAGTTTCACGAGAATGAATATTCGAACCTAGTTTTCAAGTTTTTCATCACCCAAAGAGTAACCGAAACATTGCCAATGAGCCTTTTAATTCTACTGCACAGTCGGTGTAAAAATTAAAGTAAACCATATAAATATACAACAATTTCATGTTAGTAGTAGTATTAGGGAGTATAAATTTCTCACTTCCTTTAATGGAGAGTGAGTGAAATGTACAAATTAATGAGCTCAAAGCTGCTTTAAACTCCCTGAGGATCCTGAGTTCATGGCAGTATAGAAATTTGCTTTCATGTAAATAGGTAAATATGGGTATTAAAGACCGCAACAAAAGGTGAACTTGTGTAAGTATGAGTATCAATTAGAATCTGTTGGATGTAATTGAGGTAAAATTCGCGACAGTATCGTGAACTTTTTCAAATAAGTCGTGAGAATATGAAGCATAATATGTGTATAGAATGATATTGAAAAATTATGAAATTTGAACTATTATCGCATGTTGAACAGATAAACTATTATCTAATGATGAGAACAAAGGATTCTATTAAACGTACTATAGTTTTGAATAGTAGATTTGCGCGGATAGCTAATTTAGAAAATTCTTGGCTTCCGGATGAATTACGCGTCACAATAGCACGAGTTGATGCCATAGTTTCGCCTACCATTATAGGTGGCATCTTCAGCCACCCGGAATCCATCCGAAAGCCAAGAATTTTCGTATTATAGTTATCGAAGTGTTGCTTAGTGTTTTGTTCACATTTTCCTATGTAATTTGATTTTTTTCATCAGGCTCCAATGAAAATTACCGCGATATTACAAGATTTTCAAGAAGGAAAGATATTCGTATTTGATAATAAATTCATAGAAGAATATGATAATAAAACCCACGGCTGAGGCATTGTAGACACATTTCCTGAATACCTTAGAGAAAAGACGGTGATATCATTGGGCAAGCTAATATCTAACCGTGCCATTCTTTGGTCAGTGGCGTAGATAACGCCCCAGCAGCAACTTCCGCGGCGCGTGAGAGGGGAGGGGGCACGAGAGAATCAAATGTTAATTTTGAGTGTTACGAAAATACTTATTGACTTATAATATATCACAATATACACTATCAATTACGTGTAAATAAAAATCATTCAAATAAATATCAAGTATGCATACATTATGTTGATTATTTTTAATTAAAATTCAAAGTGTATTTGTTATTTCCCTTTTCTTTTTTTTTTTGGAAGAAGGAAGGAGCGCAAAGAGTTTATATGTGGGGGGGGGAGCGGTAATAAACTATGCTACTGTCTTTGGTTGGGAAATCAAACAGTGTCTCTTGTGCTGTACGATCTCATCGTACGTTAAAGATCCCTTCTTGCACTTGGAAATAGTCAGGATCCGGGGAAATTTCTAGGTTGGGGTGAGCATGCCTCCTGGAGTCGGTTATCTAATAAATATGTATTCATTTCTTGATTTTAACATTGGTTCGGTTCTGTGAAGTCATCTGAGCATCAAGTAATCTAACATTCTCCATAACATTTTCAAAGCTCGAGAAATCTATCATTCAATGTTGTTTTAATTTTCTCAGCGGGACATCTACTCGTAGATGGCGTTAGATATTTTGGTTATCACTACTATTGATACCTTTGACAGATTGATCGTTCAATAACATTGAAAACTTGTTCTGCTGATGAGCTACATAAGAGAGCGAAACAGCTGTCAGAACTATTAGAATGTAAAATTTCATTTCTATTACCCTTTTTTTATGGAAATTCGAGACGCTACCGATTTTTATTCCATATTTTACATGGTAGAGAGATGATTTTATTTCGGGATAAATTTGAAAAAATATATGTAAAGAAGTTCTATAAGCAGTTTCTTATCTTGATGAACTATAGAAGAGTTTACACTGTGGATACACCATAATACTATAAATAATAAATTGCTAGTAGCCATCATCAGTAAACTCTGAGAGTTTACTCTGATGATGGAGACTTGGTTGGCGAAAGGTCATCACTACTTAGAGAGTATTTTTAGTGAACAATGACGATTATTTCTCATTTATAATCATTCAGATTATGAAAATGTCTTCTCTGAAGGATTTTAAATCTCCATCTACTAGTGTAACAAGACATGTATAAATCATTTGGCAGTTTATTATTCTATATTTTTTGAAACAAAGATGGTGGCTGAGTGAACACTAGCGAGTGGAAACATCCAGGTGATACGTGAAACGGGGTCTAAAGAGCTTCGGCCTAGGCATTATGGGACTGCAATGGTCCCCAAGTGATAATAATAATGAAATATGCTTCAGTTCAGGAATAAGTGATAGTTTTATAATGCAGTTCAAAAGAGAAAATGCTTCCTCAAACCCAAAAGAGTAGAAAGCTTAGTAACTAACTATAAAATATATTTTTTTTGCATTTTTGATGATATTGAAACAATGATTCCCAATTTGTAATAAGCAATAAGAACATAAACATACACTAAGAATACTGTTGAAGTACCAAATAGCCATCATCAGAGTTAACTCAGCTTACACCAGAGAATTATAAAGATTGTGTTGGCCTATTGCAACAGTATCAATGAAGAAGTATTCAAGTGGCGTCATTACTTATTAATTACAAGTTGAGGAGTTGGTAAGATAAGTGTTACAAATTATAGAGAAATGTGCTGATAAGGGAAATACTGACACTTAAGAAGCAAGAGGTGTCGACCTTGTAATCAAAATGGTTTGGGAGAAAACAAACAACTTGAGAGGGCAAAGACTGTCCAGGAAAACACGTAGCTTGTTTCAATGGGAACAAAAACGAATTGTGAAACAAACAAAAATGCATCGGATGTTTTTCTGTTTGACAGTATTGCTCTCTTCTCTAATTGGAAACGATGGCTTCTGATATTGATTTTGTTCGTTAGTACGATCGGTGCCATTTTTTCTCTATATATTCTTCTGCATATGTAACAGCGAACGTGTAGTGAGTAAGAAAGTTATATCTGGAGCCTAAATACGTAACGTAACTGAGCATTTGTGGTATTTATAAGATTTTACGCCTTTATAAGTCAATCGATTATATCTGACAGTTACCAACTATTATGTACCAATTATATGTTATCAGTTAATTTATCGTGTATATTTCTAGAATAACTGATTCATACAGGATTATTGGTAATATTGGTCGATGGAAGAAGTCAGTTCAGTATTTATTGTACAGAATGGTCCGAATTAGATACTTGATAGAAAACGCCAATTTCTAGAGGAGCTAGAAAAAAACTGAGAAAGTGAATACCGAAAACCACATACCTTGAACTGTTCAAAATATACAGAATGGTTTTCAGTTGTGTGCATTTTTGACTCATCCCCGTAACTTATTTATTGATGAATATTTTATGTTCCTGTAACAACATTTCAGGGTAATTTTTTGAAAGGAATCCAATAGTATCTCCAGTTTTTTCATAAGAAAATTGTTTTGAATCTATGGCATAAACTTTTATTTTTCTTATAGACCATCCTGTATATTTTTCCATGTTAATAAATTTCGAAAAACCACATTCAGATAAAACTCATTTGTGCACCAATTCTATATCCTAATAAGCCCAAATAATAGTCGAAAGTGGGCCTAGCCTCTTCACTCTATCAATTCTGAGTGTAAAGTCATCAGGACAAAAACATAAAATTGTGTTCAAACAACAAACAGTGCAAAAGCAACATCCATTGGAACGGGAGTCAGTTACCTACTTTCCAGTAGCAATTTCATCCATATTCAAAATGAATAAAACAGTACCAAAAACTTATTCATTTATTCCATTTCAAGAAGAATCTGTTTGAGAAACTGTGAGCAAAATATCCGCCTAAAAGTAGATTACACAAGTTGCCACCCTTGGAAAATAGCTCTTCCTATGGGAAAAAATCTATGGAACATGAATTTTTCAATGCAACCAGATATGATTTTAGTTTTAACTTAGATGTCATATCTCATATGAGATGATTTTGGAAAGCCAGTTGACCTTGAATCAGCCTACAGAGCTTGGCCGGTGGCCCCTACAGCCGTTTATGAAAGAATTCCAGCTCCATTTGTTTCTAGTGAGTGATATTTAAGGATCGTGAGATTCCTTTTTGTATACAAACAGGCACTCAAAACATAGAACAAAAATTCTACGAAGAACCTGATTGCTGTAGAATGACAATGGGGTTTTTCCGTTGAGACAAACAATAAGTCACGAATAATTTAGCAAGAACATGGCGAGAACATTTCAGTCGAGTGAAATGTGGATAAGGATAATGGTGGATGATTGATGATACTGAAATAGGAAATTTATAATTGCCAGGGGGTAGTTTCACTTGAAGACTACTTGGAGCGTTACACGATATCGATATCCTTGGGAACTTGCCGCAGTATGATACAGCTTTCGCTTTGGGAAATTGTATTGCCTGAAAAACTTCCTTCAATTAATTATGTTGTTCATTTCAATAGATTTTTCCTCACGTCGCTGTACATTTTTAACATGTTACAGGAATTGTTATCGAATATTGGCTATTGATTAATTATCCTTCCACTAAACTTCATTACTGGTGTATGTATCAGTATTGTTACATACATTTTTCTTCATATGGTACAGCTGTTGTCAATCATCGTAAAATATGATCATCTTGATGCTTTGCACTCTAAAAAAGTGAAATGTACAGTGGATACGATACGGTTGCAGTGACGGCTTCTCCGGGTAGGATATTGTCTCACACAAAACAAATCAAACCCAGGAAAAATAAGTATTTAAGTATTTCCATCCATTGCGAAATGGGTTCTGAAATTGAATGATAGAATATCGATTTCACTGGTGAGAGTGTGCATCATAAATTTGAAAGTGTATGTTCATCATCTAGTCCAATAGAATGTATTCTGCACGCAGCCTACCAAAGTAGTCAGTAAAGGGCGGAATATATGCACGTCAATTCAGTTAAAATATGCGCATATATATGCATAGCTTTTCTTTGAAATATGCAACAATATGCATTTATTTGTCAAAATATGCAATTATATGCCTTGAATATAACATGGAAAAATGGAAATAAAGAAACGCCGACTCTTATAAAAATTATTTATTTTAAGTAAAATTGAAAGAAAAATATAATAGATAAAATTTTTAACCTGAAATAGTATAAGCTGCATTTATAACGATATATTTTTCAAAATTTTTCAATAAAAGTGTTGTACTTCGTTGGATGATTTAGTATCAAAAATATTTTTGACTTCCATTAAATACTTAAAGCCTTCATTCTTTCCCACAATAACTTCGAGTTTACTTCTTACTTGATTTTCTACATCACCGGGAACTTTTTTTGCTGAAAAAGTTTCAATAATATTAATTGATTCTCTTAAACTCATATTCCTACTCTCTTACGAAGTTATTATTTCTGGTATGAAACTAAAATTAACCTTAATAAAAACAAGTTCCTTAGCTAAATTTACATTTTTGAATACTGCTTGAATTTGCACTACACAGTGTGAATTGTCTTCTAAATCTAAAACTATGTCTTTAATGGCTTCAAAATGGTGTTCCCCATCGAGTAATTACGGGCTCTGGAGGTAAACTAACTCCTGGCAATTTCTCTCTATAGATCTGCACTCTTAGAGGTGCTTTCAAAAACACTTTCTTCACATTTGAAATTAATTTTTTCACCAAGGGATATGATGTTCTAATAGTTTCTGCAACTCTGTTTATCCCGTGTAAAAGGCAAGTGACATGTACCATATTGGGATAAAATATTTTTAAGTTCTGGCCTACTTTAACCATATACGGCGCTGCGTCAGACAAAAACACTAAAAACTTCTTTACTGGAACTGGATTTGTTGAAAAAAAATTTGACAGAGACTGCTGAATAAATCGAGTTACGGTCACATTATTTGTTTTGTCTAACTGTTTAGAAGATATTAAATATGGCTTCCCTGGATCATTTTCTTGAAGCCCTCCAATAATAAAATGTGCGATATATTGACCACATGAGTCTGTACTTTCATCAACAATAATATAAAAATGTTCGTCGCCCAGTAAAACTTTAATTTCTTCCATTACGGTTTCGTATACTATTTGCACATACTTCTTTCTAAGTGTGGATTCGTCAGGGCTGTTTTGATTATAATATTTTTGCAAAAAATCTCTGAATTGTGTATTTTGCAGTTTCTTCAAAGGTATATTTGCTGCGACTAAAGTTTTGCATAAGTCTCCTGTTGACTTTTTGGTTTGACATTTTGAAATGCGGTTTGCACAAA
Source organism: Endomychus coccineus (assembly GCA_958510875.1). Taxonomy (NCBI): domain Eukaryota; kingdom Metazoa; phylum Arthropoda; class Insecta; order Coleoptera; family Endomychidae; genus Endomychus; species Endomychus coccineus. The sequence continues at coordinate 37,395,634 of OY294068.1, forward strand.
CTGCTGAACAGGCACAGATCTATTTTTCTGCAACTTAGCTTTATGCATAGCTGTTTTCAAGTGTTGATCAATTTGGAACTTCTTTTCACAAACAATGATTTTGGCACAAGCTTTTCAAAACACTTTATCCCCATTAAACTCCAACTCAGGGAAATTTTTTATCCACGAAGCGGCTTTCGGCATTTTAGGCGTTTGAAATAAATATTTTCGAAATCACTATTTTCACACTGGAATCTATAGACAAACTAAACTATACAGTATAAATACAAAAGAAGAGACCACATTTGCTCTCCAATTAGGCACCGAAAAGAAACAAGACAAGAAGGTTCACTTGGCGTCGGTACTTTGAAGTCCGAACTATAAAAGCAAGCCGCCGCATTCCAACCAGACACCCGAGCACCGAACAGAAGTTTCTGTTCGGTGACAATACTTACAACCACCGAACACGACTTGGCACCACCAGGGATTATTTAAGTGTGCCAGCGAAATAGACAACATCATGGGTGGAGCTTCGATTGAACTTTCTTGTCTTGTTTCGGTTCGGTGAATTAGGCAAGCTGATTACTTGGGAATTCCTCAACATCCAATAAATGCCGGCAATAAACCATATAATAATAAAATGGGTTCATAAACCATATAATAATAAAACCTACCCACCTTTTAAATTATTTCAATTATCTGCAAGGGTCGCACTTAATCTTTTGATAAAACGAAAAACATAAAAATATGCACACAAATTTTATTTCTCCCGAAATATGCAATTTTTTATGAAATTTGTAAAAATATGCAAAATATGCAAATATATGCACTTTGCATATATTCCGCCCTTTAGTAGTCAGTAAAGAAATTCAGCACTCTATATTCTATTTGATTGTATGATTTAGCAACCAATCATATTCGGGGAATTCGAAATTCGTCACAGTACGCAGGTAAACATAAAATTCGTGTACGATATTCGTCACATGGCATTCTGTCCTCCGATTTTGAGACTACGAGATAGTTATTGATTTCGAATTTTTAAAATACAATGAAAACCTTGTTGATGCAACAATTTTGCCACCATAGGTGTCCAAGTGATATTTTTATGTTTCCAAAAAAATTAATATGATTCAGAAACCAAATTATGAGGTTGGTTTTAATTCATTTATTAACAAAATTAGTGTAATAAAAAAATGTATAACATATGATTAAGAATATAATGTACTGATAATATATAAATTTTATGGATTGTGTCCATATATGTTTGAAACAACTTCAGAAAAAAGTAGTTATCTGTTGTTCCAAATATAACAATAATTTTTGAAAAAAGTCATGTCAACGAATTGTGGCTGAGTTTTTAGATTCACAAGGACTAGCTATTACATTTTATGTACACTTCTATTTAAAATTTCGAGAAATCGTTTACCAGATTCAGATTTAAAAATAACATACCGGAACAGTAGTGAAGCCACTTTCCAGTTTCACAAGTTTTGTTTTTATATTCACTACTCAACCCCAACTTTTGTATTTTACGCCCCCAAGACTGAGTAAGATGTACGCGGCAACCAATAGTTGTAACGTTATTCCACACTTTACGAACTTCATTGTGAATGACAGTTTCAAAATCAACCACTACTTTCTCAGGAATAAAACTTAAGTTGTTAAGGGAACAAATAAACTTAATTTTTTCCAAAGAGAATCTATAAGTGTCCTCTGATTTGTTTTTCAGTAAACTAAACACTAGCGGTATATAGTGTCCATTTATGTAACCATTTATGGTAGACTGTTGTGTGAAAAATTTTGTGCAGTATTGGCGACTAAAAATTACAATTTCATTTCGGAAATCATTATCAGAACAAAATTTTCCTTTCTTGACGTTTTGTAGGAATGTTCTTGCAGATAATGCTGAACTTCATTGGAAGAACGAAACAAAATAGGCAATATTTTGCGACATCTATTGTACATATTTTCTTTGACGCATTTTAATTCCCGGGAAGTCAATTTTTCTGAAGAAAAATCTGACGAAAAACCATTTGAAGCTAAATCTTCATGCAACATTTTAGTTGGTCTCTCTGTAAGTTCCTCTTCCACTTTTCTTTTGCAGGCAACACTAAGAACTCCAGAAAGTTCCGTTAGTTGAAGATTGATATTTGGAAAACTTATAATTTCAGTACACTATTTCGGTCTATCCGCGTTCACCAATAATTTATTTCAATAACGACATTGCAAATTTGGAAAAGAATGTTAACTATTACTTGTTAGCATGTACAACACGGAAAATATAATGATTATAAATTTGGAAACAAGCTCCTGTATAGCCTTATTAAGCAATAAATATTCATTTAGCCGTAATGATCAACATCCTCCCATCATTTCTGTTCATACTAAAGAAATCTACCTAGAGCATGGAGACAATACCTCTGACTCACTCATCAAAAGATCTCAGGAACTATAATTGGCAGATACGTTCTTTATATGACGCAAGCACTCACTCAGAATGAACTTTTCGAAACCTGATCCCAAACGGGGTGAAAGGAATTCCATTAATTTTGACGTTAATGACTGCTAATATAATCACGTACAATTTATATGACAGTCAGAACGTAGATCATTTCCACAGTTCAGACCATACCGTCTGTGCTTTGACAGACCACACATAACCCGTCAAAAAGACAGCTATACATAGTTTGATTACGATGTTTTGAACAGAGACAAAAAATGCTCCCTCCCTCAAGCGGGAGTGTGTGGCTACCGTGTTGAGCGTAACCGTTGACCCCTGGGGGCTACTGAGAGCCGTAAATGCTCCCTCGGAAGCATCTGGCATAACAACTGTTGCAAACCTTTTTTTCCCAAAAACGGTATCTTTTTAAATTGTCCATCCTCATATTCTACTGTGCCTATTTCCTGAGTATACCTTAACCATTTGATATGTTTCCAAGATACTTTTTTGCCGTTCATATGTCTTTAGCTGCTTGAAATATTGTCTTAGAAGTAATGAAAATTCAATAGAGTCACTTAGGGTCATTTCATTCACATGAAAGGGCTGGGAACTTCCACATGACCCTACTAACTGCATCCAATCCCGAGGATGTTTTATGCAAATAGGATATTTTACCTTTTTTTCTTGATGACTGAATGCACACTCCACATGAGTGACCCAGAACAAGGAATTCATGATTTATGTATTTTAGCAATGGCTCCATTTGCATGAGCAAAGAAACCATTATAAGTACGTTTCATGTGTTCCAGTATAAAGTGATTTTGAGATCTCATCCAAAGAAGTACTCTTGAAATGTTTGTAAAATGAGGTTATCTGATTTCCTCCTCGCCCTCCAATGACATCATGCCACATGAAACAAAAACACTTATCGCATGGTGAAATTTGATTCTAATGTCAGGTGTTGGGAGACACTTACAGCAATGTCTCCCAACACCTGACATTAAGACAAGTGTATATTAAGCGGAGCTTCTCTTTCGCATCCATTGTCTTATCATGTTTCTTAACACCGTAAGCATTCTCTGCCTCCAACTGAAGTTTTGAATAATTCGAAGGCTTCACCTTTCGAATTTTTGATGATCATTATCGCATTGGGCACAAGTATCTTTGTGAGGTTCCTTAATTTTTATACCAGTTTTGCGAAATTCTGTCTCATAATTTTTTGGACAAACTGATTTCCTTCCTTCAGGTAACCAAAGTTCATACTTGTTATAACATCTCACTAAAGTAAAATGACTTTTGTGGTCCGCAGCCCTTGTGAGTATTTAAAATGACTTACCCCTTTCCCCTCGCATGCGGTCATACCACTTTTTTCCCAAATGCTTGTGGTACCTGTCTGAAAACGCAAGAGTTACTACAAAAATAACTGGTGCTACCCAGACTGAGGAGGGAAACACCTTTATGGAGGTTATGTACTCAAGTTTGCCGAATCCTATGGCCACTATCGTTAAAAGGAAATCATAGTCCTCTGTCGGTAGTTGCCCTTCTCAGATGAAGAATTACAAGGGACATCCTCACCTGCACTCATGGTGAACCAGGCCGCCACTGGGTTACAAGCTCAGGAAGGAACTTTTCTGTGCACTCAGAAATTTGGCCCGGAGGTTATTTTGGACACGGATAATACGCCTGTGAGTATAAAAGGGCAAGGGTTGCAGATCACTTCACCCAAGAATTCAAATGTGCAGATTGGTGGTGGCTTCGAGAGGGGTTAAATGTGACTATAGAGCAGATCCCAGGAAGACGAGGAGACCATAACCTTAGTTCAGTTTCAGCCACTCAAGAATATGATCAGAGAGGAGTCGTCTTGAATAGCATCTGCTCAGGTTCGATGACTTCTTACGTAGGGGAATAATGCATATTTTGTGCAGCCGCGGGGCAAGTCGTAGATCTTCTCAAGTCGTAGATTCTCCCTCGGATAAGCTATGCGACTTCAGAAACTCAGAAACTAGAAGCGATGATGATGCTTAACCCCTTTGAAAGTAATTAACCATTATTCTAAACACTCGGTTGTAGACTAATTATCCACCTGTCTGGTGAACACTCTTCTGTGAGAATCCTTTCAGCAAGTTATGAGGGGTCAAAGGACTCTAGGCAAGGCAATTTCCCCCTTCAATTTATAACAATCATAATATAAATTTCATAGGTGAGTGAATCGTTCGCAACAACATTTCCTAACTATCCTCATTACAACAGATGCTTCATCGTTCACATATTATATGTCTTGATAATTGAAGGCATCGAATAAAGTCTGGAACATTCAACTGATTTTCTCAGGATGTGTGTAAACATGAACTTGAAAATTTAATTCCAGTTCTATCTACGTACTGGACATCTGGAGCAGAATATGATTAGATAAGATAATATAGTTGTGAATGTATAAGTAATACGTATAGAAGGATAATAAATTGAATTAGAAACTTGGGACGATCTATGATGCAGGTTAATTTCGGAGGTCCCCACTTCTGGTGGAACAAACACGACCCGCATGTCTAATATTGAAGCTTCGAATTGCCAACAGATACTATCGCTAGGAGTCTTATTAAGTTAATTGATTTTATGGCATACCCTTCGGAACGTGACACCCAAGAAGCTCTTCTCGAATGTCACAATCGCCTTTGTTGAATTAGTTGTATCTATTGTAAATTGCGACTTCCTGTATAATGCAAGACAAGGAATTGCAAATATCCCCTCCAATTATGAGTACAAATTCGTTCTGCAGTATCATGGACTGAAATTCGTCACTGGTAAAATCGTGTCATCGAATAATTATTCTGAGGTTTATTTCCAATGTGACTAACACTGAATGTGCGTATTTACATAATAAATATTATTGACTAAGAATAAGGTCTTCTGCAAGCTCAAAAACAATGCATCATTGAGAATAAGATATTATTAGATATAATGGGTTTTCCATTAAGGCCGGGTAGATGTTAAAATTGAATATAACAAGTTGTGTGTGAGATATCAACAAATTTTTTGTTTTATTTGGAAGGCCCATTAATGACATTATGTATGAAATACTACATCGTTTAAATGGCCGCCGCGGCTTCGGTGGGTGGCGCGCATTCGAGAGGTCCAATTTTCGACGACTCAGGCGCATAGATCTGGTTGAATTTGAGTGCATCGGTCGTTTGCGGCCTATTGGCATAGACCTGCGACTCAAGGAAACCCCACAAAAAATAGTCTAACGAAGTCAAATCGCACGATCTCGGTGGCCAGTTCACGTCACCTCTGCGTGAGATAACTCTGCCCTCAAATCGCTCGTGCAGAATGTCCATTGTGGCATCAGCTGTGTGGCACGTGGCGCCGTCTTGCTGAAACCATATATCATCCACATCCATATCATCCAATTTGGGCCAAAAGAAATTGGTTAACATAGATCGGTAGCGCTCTCCGCTGACGGTGATGGCAATGCCATCGTCGTTTTCGAAAAAGTACGGACCGATAATGGCGCCGGACCAAAATCCACATCAAACAGTGACTTTCAGCGGATGCATTGCCACTTGGTAGACCTCGTGCGGATTGGCATCGTCGAAAATCCGGCAAATTTGCTTGTTGACGTACCCATTCATCCAAAAATGGGCCTCGTCGCTGAAGATGATTTTTTTTTAAATCGGGGTCTGCTTCCAACTGCTCCAGAGCCCAGTCAGCGAACTCACGGCGTTATCTATGGTCGTTTACCTTCAGCTCCTGGGTCAGTTGGATCTTGTACGGGTGTAGACCTAAGTTCTGACGCAATATTCGCCAAGTTGATGTCTGCGAAAGGCCGAGTTCTTGTGCACGGCGCGGAATTGACTGCCTCCGGTTTTCCTGCACACTCTCATGGACAGCGGCGATGTTTTTGGCAGATCTTGTGTTTCTTTCAAGTACAGGTGTTGGCTGATTGTGCAGTGAACCTGTCAACTCAAATTTTGCCACGAGACGTTGAATAGTCGACTGGGAAGGACGACCATGCAAACCGTAAAATGGGCGCAACGCGCGCATCGTTGCCACAAGAGAACATCCATTTTGATAATAAAGTTTTATCATTTAAACGCGTTGCTCGACACTGTAACTTGCCATGGTGGTTTGTCTTGAGTGACTGAATAATAAACAATATATTTGACAGATGCAGCCTAAATAATATGGCTGCCATGAATTGTCAAAATCTACCCGTCCCTATTGGAAAACCCTTTATTAGTACAAAATAACACATGACCTTACATAGCAACTTTAACTGAAATATTAGGTTAAACAGATTGAGCAATATCAGGTTTACGAAGGAAAAATCACAAAGTTTAGATTTTTTGACCTCATATCAATAAGAAAAAATCATCCTTATTGGGGACCTTTTAACTACCAAGTAGACAACATTATACTTAGTAGCTGAAAGGTCTTCCGTACTTCAACACAAGTTTCTGCGGATGGTTCTATATTGGTAATGTAATAGTGTATTCACAATGTGGTCTCTTTTAGAGTTCATTACGTCATAACAAATTGGATTGTGAACCCATAGTAGAAGACGCGGAACAAAATTTTAAGGTAATAATATATTTCATCTGTTACAAATCATATTGCTGTAGGAGGATTGTCTGATGTTGGATTCGAACTTCTCATTTTATAATTTGAAGCAGTGTCCACGACGGCAAGTGCCGACTTAAAGTAGGAGAAGGCATGATGACTTGTCTGCGAGGAAGACGTCTCTTTTGGGATATGAGTGATGGATATATTCCCCATTATGAGACTTATTCAGTAGGATGGTTCAATCATACCAAAATTGATTGAGTAGATTCGTTTTACTTATAAGCATGGAGCACAATACACTTATCAATATTATGGGGAAGTCAAAGTCGATAGACCAAGAGCATATGAAATCAACGTCCTGTTGAAGAGTCCATTATTATGTAGAGGAACTATACATTTACCAGTCATTTCCACAGGAAGAAAATTGCTTTCGAAGATGGCAATAAAAATCACTCACAAAATCAAGCATAAAAGTGGATCCAAGACAGATCCATGGAGCCTCCTGTTAACCACGAAATACTGAGGAATGTTCCAGGGGTTATTTTCAGTCACCATTCGGGGAACATAACAGTGGCTCTTTCGAGTTGGATACAACTTCAAGTTTTCCTTCTTCCCATTATATAAAATGAAAACCGAGTCATAAAAAACTAAGCTGTAATGAGTCCCCACGAAGATGTCTCTCTTCGAATATGAGTAATGGCTATATTTGCCAGAACGAGACTCATTTAGTAGGATGGTTCAATCCTATTCAAATTGATTGTGTGGATTCGTTTTACCTATGAGTATGGAGAACAACACACTTATCAACATTATGGGGAAGTTGCCACTCGGTAGACAAGAGCATATGAAATTAACGTCCTATTGAAGAGTCGTTTATTTCGTAGAGAAACCCTAAATTTCCAAATAATTTTCTAAGGAAGGAAATTTGATTTCGAAGATGGTAATGCAAATCGCTCACAAAAATCGAGTATAGAAGTGAATCCAAGATAGATTCCTGAAGCCTTCCCCTAAATGCGGAATACTGAATGTTCCGGTAGTTATTTTTGATCATCATTCGGGAAACACAACACTCGTTCTTTCATGTCGGATACAACTTCGAATTTTCCTTCTTTCCATTATATAAAATGGAAACCGAGTCATATAAAACTTTTTTTTGAACATTTTGAAGAAAACTGTTCCCAAATTGTCTTCAAATTATCTACATGGGTGTATCATTTACTTGTTAATCCATTGTTGAATAATTTAAGGAGCATTGTAAAATGAGTAGAAATGATTACAATGTTATGTTGAACTCGCTACTCTAGACAGAGGTTTAGTGCAGCACTGGGCCTCCATTGTCTAAATGTTCAAAACAGTTTTTCGGAGACACTCCAAACAAACGAAGATTGACATACAAAGAGATTTGGTATCGTTACGATGCTCAATGAACTTTGGATCTGTGTCAAAAATCAACCCATGAACATATTCGAAAGGAGTTTGAGAAGCGCTCCTCATTGATAAATATCATCATTATGTTGTGTACTGTTGAACTTCTTCCTCTGAATTATCGTTTAGATGTCTATTTATTCCTTTCCATTGTTTGTTCAATCCATATTTTCCAGCGATTAATACTGGCATTTACATAAGAAAAAAATCATTTTAACTCTGTCAAAATGCTCATAGTATGTTATTCACTCGAACTATGGAATAATATTACTATCATCATGATTATTGTTATTGAATATTCCACATGTTGGAATGAAATTCTCAACAAATATGTTTTTTTGAATTTACCATGCTCCTGTTTACAATTTATTGTAGGAGTGATGAGCATGGAGTTGGGATTGGAAAAGTACACAGTATTCCATTTGAGGAGTGCAGGAGAACATTCTGCTTGCTGACGGAAGCGTCTTCAAACTACTTGCTGTTGAAGAGACCTATCGATACCTGGGAATTGAACAGGGTCCTGATTACGACACTTCCCAGATAAAGTTGGGTCTCCGTGGCAAATACAGAAATCTTGTTCGAAAGATTTGGTTTTCGAAACTTTCGGCTAGCCCTTCCAGTCCTGTTTCACTCTTTTGGAGTGGTGAAATAGACGGTCGTAAGCTGCATAGAAGCGGGAAATTATGCATATCCATCACAGTTTGCATCCTATGTCGTCCGTTTCTCGCATTCATCTCCCACATCACTGGATAGGTAGGCGAATGTTTAGCCTGGAGGCTCTGCAATCTGCATCGAAGTGTGCTCAAGAGTATAGCTTGTAAAGTTCTTAGGAGTTCGGACACCCTCCTGTGCCTTGTCACAAGGCACGAATTGGCTGGAGGGGAGGCGTTTATCATTGAGGCAGCACGAAAAATGCGGAAAAACCTAGTCTCGGATTTCACATCAGTGGAGAAGGCCAACTAGATGGCAACCTCGAGTTTCAGCCTTTAAACGGTAGTTTTAAAAAAAAATGTAAACGCTCGACTGAGGTCAGTCGGGTTTATATCCGAGACCGGGAGATTTACTGTAGCTTGCCAAGATGACGGAATCAACACCTTGGTCTATCGCCGCAACATGATTGGTATACAGGTTCCTGATGTCAGCAGCAGGACCTGTCAAAAGGTGCCTAAGACGCCTTTACTCCTGCTGTCGGCATGTCCGGAAAAAGCAGCCTCGGCGTACACCCATCACCATAATGTTGCCCTGGGATTGCTGTATTACCGTCTCAGGCACTCGAACGGCAAAGATCAAGAGCCGGTTTTACCTTACATGCCAGGAAATATTGAGTCCGTTGTCCAAAACGAAGAATGCCAGATCTACTGGAATTACCCGTTTCCGATCGTCAGGTCCATACAAGTAAATATGCTTGACGTTGTCCTCCTCGATAAACAAACAAAGACTATGTATGACAGCGAATTATCTGCTCCTTGAAAGAGGAAAAATGGATGAAGTTTCAAGATCTCCTGTTTGGGCTCCGCACGCTATACCCGATCCATAAGGTCGTATCATTTGCTCTGATCATCGGTGTTTTGATCGGAATTCGGTCTTCGCTGCGAAACTTGGAGATCATTCCGCCCTATAATAAAATGTCGCAGATCTTGATAGACCGGATGCAGAAGGCAGTCATTCTGGGTTCAATAAGACACACGATTCCAGAAGCTGAAGCTACTTATCGACCGTGGGGAGGAGTTGCTTCGGTAAACTGATTGGATTATTCATTCATCCTCTCATTGTTTCCTTTTTTTAATCCTCAAGGAGAATATCAGTTCTGGAAATTCTTCTACCAAATACTCAGAATATATATCGAAGAGGTTCTACCAGCAAAGATTATGATGAGGTAGACTGAATTGGATCCTAGCTATATCCTGAAATGATAATAGAATGAAACCTCATCAAGTGAAACCCATGATTGAGTCAGCTTAATTTACAATGCCTGTTACACAATCCTGTTTATTCCTTGCCTTTTCATTGCAGGTCTTTAATTATGACAAAACCCAAGATAGTCCATCATGTGTTAAATTATAATATTAATTGGTATTGAAAAGTTGCATACATCCTGGATGATTTACGTCACTCATTAATCACTTGCGTGCATAATTCACTTCCTCTCACGCTCAGTAATTGTCTTATGAATGTCTCTTAGAACAGTCATTATGAAGTTTGATTTATATCATGTTCCTCCGCATAATATCGCAATAAAGCGAGCTTGAGTATAAACTTGCTTTATCCTGCCACTGAAATATCATCGTTTCACTACAAGGAAAATGAAATAAAACGAAAGGCAACACCGTCAGGACCATTATAAGTATCAATAGATCACAATGAAACCGTTTCTTTGTGATATTACTTATAATTGAACGACCTATCGCACACCAAGGGAGACCAATTTTTTTTTATTGTTTGAATTCTTCTAATTAATCTGTGCGATCTTTATATTGAGTGTGGCATGATTTTCCATAATTATTCGCATTCTTTGCAATAATTATTCTCTCCTTTCTGATTCAGACATTGTGAAGAGTGAATATTTCCGGGATCATTAATCGAAATATGCAATTAGTACATTCACTGGAGATTACCATTGTCGAGAAAATGAACTGGCCAATTTCTCAGAAGAATTCGTATTCATATAATTCGTCATCAACAAATTTGTGTTCTGGTTTTTTCCATTTCCACACCCCACGTGCGTATAAATTATCAGGTGAAACACACACTCGGTCTTAGGTTGGATTTGTCTAATTTCTCATTTGTGTTAGGCCTGGATTTTTTTTCCTTGGTCTTTTCTGTGCTAGTCACCATGACAGGCCACTTGGTGTGACATATATTTTTCCTTTCTTCTATCCTTTTGTTTTTTTTCTATTGTCTCGAACTAGGTTCCTTTTTTTGATGTGTTAGTGATATTTCTACCACCATATATATATATATATATATATATATATATATATATATATATATCATTTTGTGGCTGAATATTCAATGACGGAGCCAAAAAAAAAAAAAAAGATTCTGCACTCGGACTCAATAGCACATAAATGTTATATTTCATAGACACAGTTTTGGTTCACCAGATTGAACAGAGACAACTCTTTTGGTTCCAGACAGCTGTTTCGATATTCTAATGATCTCGTCAATCAGAGAGAGACGTGAAGTCAATGGTCAATCTTCTCTGAAAGTGATAAAATCAACACCCTCAAGAATATTTGGTAAACATATACATTTTATCACCATCTGCCGGCAAGCACATATCCCATTCGAAACTTAATCATGATGTTACGCTATTGTGTGTTGGAACATCTAGGTTTGCCAAATATTTCTGCAATAGGTGATTATATCACTTTCGGAGATGGTTGATCAGTGACTTCACGTATGATTGTCAATATGTAGCATTATGAATTGCATTCTCAGTCGGACATCTACTTTCCAGCAGATGGTGTTGAATTATCTAGGTGAGCCAAATATTTTCGAAGATTCCATCCATATAACTTTCGGAGATGGTTGATCAGAGACTTCAAGTCTGCCTGGTCCCACTGACGAGCTCTTGAAAAGAGGGTAGCAGCTGTCTGGAACTGAGGGAACCTGGGAACCAAAACTTTGTCAATTGACTTTTAACACGAAATTTTGTATCATTCCTTCTTCATTTAGGAAGTCTGCTTGGGGAAAAGTATGAGCGGGAGTTGTGGTTACGTCCAGCACATCACAGTTGCCTGCTAATCTGTTTGTGTCTGTATAATAATCATATGAAATTCTAGAATACTGATACTTAAAGCCTCGAGAGAGAACTACCAGGCCGGAGAGAAAATGGCAGTAGCTTCAACAAGGAACGTCCTCTCCGCGGGTCTCGAGATAAATAACCCCTTGGGGCGAAACTAACAGTTGCCACTGCAAAAGATCCAGTGAACTGGGCACCACATACATTTCACCTCTAAAACTACAACGCCATGCCTTCTTATCCCAGGGATGCTGGTCGGAACGGATTCACGGGCGTTGGTAGACACATGCAGAAGGCCAAACTTGAACGAGGCCGGCGATGGTTCGTAAACGTAGCTTAGGCTAACAGGAGCAAGTGTTAGGGGCTATTCCTCAGTTGTCAGCAAGTACGGTGCCTATTACGCCATATATGTAGATTCTCGCTTAAAGTAGTCTTTGCGGATCGAGCGGGGTGAGAGAAGGTACCTCTGCGAACTGCGAAACATCAGGTAAACGGTGCACCACATATCGTTTACTCATAAAAACCACGGCGCAGTGCCTTCCTATTCCAGACAACTGGTCGAAATGGATTCGCGTCCGTATTAACATATGCGGTAGGCTACTTGAACGAAGCCGAACGTTTACTCGTAACGCTCCTGGTAAAACAGGTAAATACGAGGAGGTGGAGTTTACTATAACCCAAAAGGAGCAATTATATAGTCTAGCAAGCAGTGCCCGTAGTGAGTTCGCCTAAAGTAGTCCTTCCGGGGGCGAAAAAACACTGTCTCTGCGTGGGTAAATGCTGCTCCACATGGCTTCACTCCTAAAGTCTGGTGTCGGTGCTTTTTATCCCTGGTCTCTGGGTGATTGATTCGCGGCCAGGGCAATGATACGTGGTAGGCCGATGATAAGAGGCCGGCGGCTACTTGTCAAACGAAGTAGTTGTAAAATGACACGAACACGAGAAGGCAGAGGGAGAGAAGCTCAGATGGTCCAAAAGACCGGCTCCTCTCCATTGTAGGCGTTGTTCTCTGCCGGGCAGTTGGCGTGCTGTTGGAGTAGGAGAGGGCCTTGTGTAGCATGTCTGAAGTCAAACGACTGGTGGGCAGGGGAATCGATCTCCCACAGTTATAATCGTGATATTCAACGCAATGATGATGTATGTAATGTAATGAGGAACTCTTCATCTTATAAGAAATAAAGTGATACAGTTTTTTTCATGAATTTCGTTCTGAAGAAATCCTGATATAGTTCCGGATTCTGGATTGAGTTGGGAGGGTCGCCTGATGGTTGGATACGGTACATAGACCATCTCCTCACCAATGAGACGATGGCCCCTGCCGGATAGCGGGGATTTAAGTATAAGGAAAGTACGTGAGCTGAAGTTCTCAGGACGTATGAATCGGTGATGGACTCCTATATACTCGTCGTATCCAGCCATTCTACTTCTTGGGCAAACAAGAGCTCAGCACTAGGAGAGGTCCACAACAAGTATGTAAGCTCTAATGTTGGCCAATCCTAGGCGGGTGCTCACGAAGTGCTCCGCCGTCTCGCCCTCTTCTTCGCATACTCTGAAACGGTTGATTTGCTAGTCCCATAGTGTGCATGTGTTTTCTGACAGGGATCCGCAGTGATTTCTGTTAGTCGCAATTTCAAGTATTATTCGGCTATTTTTGAACAAGGTACCTCATCACTTCCCCGTCTGTGACCCGGAGTTTCATCTCATCGTCGATTCAATGTTTAGAGTGCCTCATGATTTGCTTCCTATTAGTGAGATGGTCAGGTCATCAGCGAATCTTATGGTATAGAATTTCGCCCCATCGAGAAACCACAAAAGGTCGTTCACTATCTTGTTTCATAGCGAAATCAATTAAAAATCTGCTGATATAAAAGTCTACAATAAACTCCATCAGAAAATTGAAAACCAACCGCGAAAGCCGTTCAAGAAAACAGTAAGGATTTACTTCTATAGCACGCATTTTATTCGGTTGAGAAATTTACTGCTTAATTTGACTTCATCGCCTTGATTCAACTGTATATTTTTTTCAAATTTTTGTACAATTATTCATACCTATTTTGACATGCTGTAATCAAAATTATTAATGTAACAGATTGTAAATATATCTGTCTATATATCTATCTGTTTTGGAATTTTCGGAATGATTCATTCAGTATTTGCTATTGTTATTAGTTGAGAAGGTAGCGTGCTCAATATAAAATTCAGTGCACTCAGCCAAAGACCTTTGTATACTTTTCCCTGCCCCCGATTACCATCTTCTCCAGAGGCTCGGTTTTGTACCTTCTAGAGAAGATGATAAGGGTAGTTTTCTCCTACTGAATGGAGAGTTTGTTTTCTCTACACCAGACTTGTGTTATTATCAAGGCTTGTTGAACAAGCTCCTTCAAAGTACCCTCGTAGGCTCCGCTGAAGAGTATGGCAATGTTATCCGCATAATCTACCGCATTTAGTATCAAAACTGACTATTTATTTCTAAAAGTTTGATTCTCTGTCCGAGGAAGGTTGCTGTTAGTAATATATATCAGTGATGAAGTTAATTTGATAGGGTTATTGATACTGTGATTGATGTAATGATATAAAATTGAATATAGGTACTGTTGGATACACTATAACACTGATAAATGCGAATTAATCACACTGACTGACTTATTCATACTTCTTTTTCCTGTCCAATATACTGTTCATATTTAGTTCCACTTGTATGGTTCTGTCTCACACATGCAAGGAATTAAATTCTACTAGCTCATTCGAATCAGGTCTTTCAAGTTTTGAAACGCGGTCTTTCCGATTCTTTGGAATAAGGTAGTTAATCTTCTACTGCGTTGATGAATAATGCTCATGAAATATCAGAATATCATTATTTGTAAACTTGATTCCAATTAGGAAAATTCTGACTGAATTATCAGATTCCCATGAATTAAAATCTCCAGTTTAACGTTATTTTCATCGTCCGTCAATATGTGATAGTCATATTGGAATAAGATGTAGTTAATGTAACAATAACCAAGAGAATTGAGAGTAATTGCATAGCCAAAATGCAACCCTTGGTGTAAGATTTATTGGGCCTGTCTATCTGATATGAGCCATGAGCTCCTTGAATCGAGTAGTTGTTGACCCTTTTAGCTTCCTTAAAACACATCATATTCCCTTATATATCACATCGTTTACTGACAAAATCCTCTGACCTCCCATTTGTCTATCGCGGTTGTACCTGATGACATGCAAACAATAAGATTCGAAGGTTGAACACCTGAAATTTATGACAAAACTTATGCCATGTTCCCACAACTGTATCGATGAGATAAAAGCTTGGCCTACTGATATTCCAATCAACATCAACTGTATTTTATTTTGCTAATGAACAAGGTAACTTCTAATATTCTACATTATAGAATCTGATGGTAACCATTAGAGAGGGTTCCATTTCGTTTCTCATAACCTCATTGAATCCAACTTATAAATTCATGGAAATCTTCCACCTAGATATGATCCAAATATTCAAATATGTTACTCAGAGAAAGCTTTGTTTTTGATATCATTTCACAACTTTTTCAATTGTGAGAAAAATAGCTGAGAAACTGAAAATCATACATTAGATATGGAATATTACTGCCATGATGAATCAACACCAGTGTAAATAAGAACTCCAATCAAAACAATAGCTCAGTTTGCTCTTCGCTGATTGCGATGTCCTAAATAAAATGAATGCTCCACGGAAGCTCGTTATTATTTTTATTTTCTTGCGGTTTTGAATAATAGTAGAACCTATAAGTGAAATTATTTCAACTAATAAGTGACAAATTGGAATAGTATTGTAGAAGAAACAAGAATGAATAACGGAAAAACAATTAATGATGTTAGTGGGAATCTTCGAAAATAAATTGATGCTAAAATTGAATCGGAGAAATTTTTAATTCAGTTAGCATCTACGATTAGATGTCCCACTAAGAAATCAAACAATGTATCACATTGACTAACTGATTTATTGAACTCAAAAGGTTGTGGAGAATGTTAAACTATCTTATTGAGTCAGATGGCGAAACCAAACACAACCAGTTGTAACAATTGAGATTGGGAGAACTTACCGTTATCAAGAATTGAATGTATTCATATATTCATGTACGAGTATATATCAATTGTTTTACCAGTGTAGTCAAATGGGTATAAAAATAGGCCAAACCCGTAAATCCTTGAGAAAATGATCGATTTCGATGAAAAAAATGCATTCTCTCCAGAATGTCATCAGAAAAGAAGTTGACCATAGATAAAGTTGCGCAAATTGTTTATATTGTTTATAAGCAATAGATAATCAGCTCTTCAGAAGTTGGAGAATAAAACTCAAATTTTACACAAAACTTTTAACATTTAATTTAAAAATGCTGACAAATTGTTTCACCACACTGTGGCATTATCAAAGCGAGGAGTTATCAACTAAAGCTAAATCTAAAAATATGTCCTTAAATATCAGGGATCAGAATGTGGTGCAAATTGAGGGATGGGGGTGGATAATGGTGGGAGTGTGTTTACAAAATTGTTAACAAGCGGTGAATTATATGTGTCGATTTGATCATTTAATATTACATTATTATTGTTTTTTGCGTGTTTCAAAATTTCTATGGATTCTAATATATTAAGTTTATGTCCTTTTTCCTGAATATGTAGAATATCAGGATTAAGGGTGAAATTGTGGTTATGTTCTAACAGGTGATTTGCGTAATTAGAGTCTCCTTTTTTGAGCCTGTAACTTCTCAAATGTTCATTGAACCTTACGCTGAAACTGCGTCCAGTTTGTCCTATGTACAAAGCACTACAGTCATCACATCTCAGTCTGTAAACTCCAGATTTCTTTAAGTTATCTTTTTTAGATTTCGAGTTATTAATATACGAGCATAGGTTATTTGTTGTTTTAAAGGCGACGTTTTTATTCTGTTTTTTAAGGAATTGAGATATTTTTAGTGAATGTTTACCTAAATATGTTAGACATGTGAAATTTGATTTTGTATTATTATTAATTTGCGGATAAATTATGCTTAAGGCTTTTTTATTGAGTTTATTTTGGAGTATTTTATTGATTATCTTGACATTATAACCGTTATTTTTGTTATCAAGATAATCAATAAAATACTCCAAAATAAACTCAATAAAAGAGCCTTAAGCATAATTTATCCGCAAATTAATAATAATACAAAATCAAATTTCACATGTCTAACATATTTAGGTAAACATTCACTAAAAATATCTCAATTCCTTAAAAAACAGAATAAAAACGTCGCCTTTAAAACAACAAATAACCTATGCTCGTATATTAATAACTCGAAATCGAAAAAAGATAACTTAAAGAAATCTGGAGTTTACAGACTGAGATGTGATGACTGTAGTGCTTTGTACATAGGACAAACTGGACGCAGTTTCAGCGTAAGGTTCAATGAACATTTGAGAAGTTACAGGCTCAAAAAAGAAGACTCTAATTACGCAAATCACCTGTTAGAACATAACCACAATTTCACCCTTAATCCTGATATTCTACATATTCAGGAAAAAGGACATAAACTTAATATATTAGAATCCATAGAAATTTTGAAACACGCAAAAAACAATAATAATGTAATATTAAATGATCAAATCGACACATATAATTCACCGCTTGTTAACAATTTTGTAAACACACTCCCACCATTATCCACCCCCATCCCTCAATTTGCACCACATTCTGATCCCTGATATTTAAGGACATATTTTTAGATTTAGCTTTAGTTGATAACTCCTCGCTTTGATAATGCCACAGTGTGGTGAAACAATTTGTCAGCATTTTTAAATTAAATGTTAAAAGTTTTGTGTAAAATTTGAGTTTTATTCTCCAACTTCTGAAGTATTATGAATTTACACTACGTAAACGCCGAAACCATAGATATATGATAATCAGCTCATTTTTCAGATTATATAAAAATGTCTGAAGAATCCAAAATTGGACTATTATACTATTTTTTGTTATAAACAATTTATTTATTAACAAAATAGATGAATTCGACCAAAACTCTGACTTTAGAGTCGTTTTCGGATAATTTAGGTTATTATCGTCAAATGTATACCCACAAATTTGCTAATTTGTTATAAACAAATTATGTTTATTATTTATTATACGAATTTGACCAAAATGTCGAATTTGTAGTCGTTGTCGGATTATTTCGGCCTCCTGAATACGATTTTATTGCCATTATGATCTTTAAATAAATACATACATTTTTGAGTTGTTATAAATAATCATGTTTTATCAATAAAAGGGAATTCAAGTTCTAAGTGGGAAAATTATATAGAAAAGAATAAATACACATTTCTTTTTTCTACACTTGTTAATAAGATATTTGCTCGAAACAATTCCAATCTCCAGCTTGATTTTTCTGACAAAACATAATTGTTTTCACCAATTCAACAATTCATGTATGCATTTAAAGACCATAAAAGCAATGAAATTGTATTCAGGAGGTCAAAATTATTCGAAAACAACTATGAACTCGATAGTTTGGTCAAATTCGTATTTTCATTATTAAACCTTCAAACGTTTGAAACAATTGAAAAATGTTTGTATGTATTTAAAGACCATAATAGCATTAAAATTGTACTCAGAAAGCCAAAATTATCCGGAAACAACTATGAACTCGATATTTTGGTCAAATTCGCATTTTTATTGATAAATGTAATTGTAAATATATACGTAAATTTTTGAATTGTTATAAGCATTCATGTTTGGTCACAAAAAGTGAAGTCGAGTTCTGAGTGGGCATATTATATAGAAAAGAATAAATATGTCACTTTTCTTTTTTCTTTATTGCTTAATAAGTAATTTGCTTGAAACAGTTACAACCTCTATAGTCAAATTCGTATTTTAATTATTAAACATAATTGTGTACAACAATTCAAAAATTTATATATGCATTTAAAGACCATAAAAGCAATGAAATCGCACTCAGGAGGTCAAAATTATTCGGAAACAACTATAAACTCGATATTTTCGTCAAATTCGCATTTTTATTGATAAATATATTTGTAAATATATACGTAAATCTTTGAATTGTTATAAGCAATTATGTTTGGTCAAAAAAAGTGAAGTCGAGTTCTGAGTGGGCATATTATATAGAAAAGAATAAATATGTCACATTTCTTTTTTCTTTATTGCTTAATAAGTAATTTGCTTGAAACAATTACAACCTCTATAGTCAAATTCGTATTTTAATTATCAAACGTAATTGTGTACAACAATTGAAAAATTTATGTATGCATTTGAAGACCATAAAAGCAATGAAATCGCACTCAAGAGGTCAAAATTATTCGGAAACAACTATAAACTCGATATTTTGGTCAAACTCGTATTTTCATTATCAAACATAATTGTTTAAAACAATTCAAAAATGAATGTATGCATTTAAAGATCGTAATGGCAATGAAATCGTGCTCAGAAAGCCAAAATTATCCGAAAACAACTATGAACTCGATATTTTGGTCAAATTCGCATTTTTATTGATAAATATAATTGTAAACATATACGTGAATTTTTGAATTGTTATAAGCAATTATGTTTGGTCAAAAAAAGTGAAGTCGAGTTCTGAGTGGGCATATTATATAGAAAAGAATAAATATGTCACATTTTTTTTTTCTTTATTGCTTAATAAGTAATTTGCTTGAAACAATTACAACCTCTATGGTCAAATTCGTATTTTAATTATTAAACATAATTGTGTACAACAATTCAAAAATTTATGTATGCATTTAAAGACCATAAAAGCAATGAAATCGCACTCAGGAGGTCAAAATTATTCGGAAACAACTATAAACTCGATATTTTGGTCAAATTCGCATTTTTATTGATAAATATATTTGTAAATATATACGTAAATCTTTGAATTGTTATAAGCAATTATGTTTGGTCAAAAAAAGTGAAGTCGAGTTCTGAGTGGGCATATTATATAGAAAAGAATAAATATGTCACATTTCTTTTTTCTTTATTGCTTAATAAGTAATTTGCTTGAAACAATTACAACCTCTATAGTCAAATTCGTATTTTAATTATCAAACATAATTGTGTACAACAATTGAAAAATTTATGTATGCATTTGAAGACCATAAAAGCAATGAAATTGCACTCAAGAGGTCAAAATTATTCGGAAACAACTATAAACTCGATATTTTGGTCAAACTCGTATTTTCATTATCAAACATAATTGTTTAAAACAATTCAAAAATGAATGTATGCATTTAAAGATCGTAATGGCAATGAAATCGTGCTCAGAAAGCCAAAATTATCCGAAAACAACTATGAACTCGATATTTTGGTCAAATTCGCATTTTTATTGATAAATATAATTGTAAACATATACGTAAATTTTTGAATTGTTATAAGCAATTATGTTTGGTCAAAAAAAGTGAAGTCGAGTTCTGAGTGGGCATATTATATAGAAAAGAATAAATATGTCACATTTCTTTTTTATTTATTGCTTAATAAGTAATTTGCTTGAAACAATTGCAACCTCTATAGTCAAATTCGTATTTTAATTATTAAACATAATTGTGTACAACAATTCAAAAATTTATGTATGCATTTAAAGACCATGAAAGCAATGAAATCGCACTCAGGAGGTCAAAATTATTCGGAAACAACTACAAACTCGATATTTTGGTCAAATTCGTATTTTCATCATCAAACATAATTGTTTAAAACAATTCAAAAATGTATGTATGCATTTGAAGATCGTAATGGCAATGAAATCGTGCTCGGAAAGACAAAATTATCCGAAAACAACTATGAACTCGATATTTTGGTCAAATTCGCATTTTTATTGATAGATATAATTGTAAATATATACGTAAATTTTTGAATTGTTATAAGCAATTATGTTTGGTTAAAAAAGTGAAGTCGAGTTCTGAGTGGGCATATTATATAGAAAAGAATAAATATGTCACATTTCTTCTTTCTTTGTTGCTTAATAAGTAATTTGCTTGAAACAATTCCAACCTCTATAGTCAAATTCGTATTTTAATTATCAAACATAATTGTGTACAACAATTCAAAAATTTATGTATGCATTTAAAGACCATAAAAGCAATGAAATCGCACTCAAGAGGTCAAAATTATTCGGAAACAACTATAAACTCGATATTTTGCCCAAATTCGTATTTTCATTATCAAACATAATTGTTTAAAACAATTCAAAAATGTATGTATGTATTTGAAGATCGTAATGGCAATGAAATCGTGCTCAGAAAGCCAAAATTATTCGAAAACAACTATGAACTCGATATTTTGGTCAAATTCGCATTTTTATTGATAAATATAATTGTAAACATATACGTAAATTTTTGAATTGTTATAAGCAATTATGTTTGGTCAAAAAAAGTGAAGTCGAGTTCTGAGTGGGCATATTATATAGAAAAGAATAAATATGTCACATTTCTTTTTTCTTTATTGCTTAATAAGTAATTTGCTTGAAACAGTTACAACCTCTATAGTCAAATTCGTATTTTAATTATTAAACATAATTGTGTACAACAATTCAAAAATTTATATATGCATTTAAAGACCATAAAAGCAATGAAATCGCACTCAGGAGGTCAAAATTATTCGGAAACAACTATAAACTCGATATTTTCGTCAAATTCGCATTTTTATTGATAAATATATTTGTAAATATATACGTAAATCTTTGAATTGTTATAAGCAATTATGTTTGGTCAAAAAAAGTGAAGTCGAGTTCTGAGTGGGCATATTATATAGAAAAGAATAAATATGTCACATTTCTTTTTTCTTTATTGCTTAATAAGTAATTTGCTTGAAACAATTACAACCTCTATAGTCAAATTCGTATTTTAATTATCAAACGTAATTGTGTACAACAATTGAAAAATTTATGTATGCATTTGAAGACCATAAAAGCAATGAAATCGCACTCAAGAGGTCAAAATTATTCGGAAACAACTATAAACTCGATATTTTGGTCAAACTCGTATTTTCATTATCAAACATAATTGTTTAAAACAATTCAAAAATGAATGTATGCATTTAAAGATCGTAATGGCAATGAAATCGTGCTCAGAAAGCCAAAATTATCCGAAAACAACTATGAACTCGATATTTTGGTCAAATTCGCATTTTTATTGATAAATATAATTGTAAACATATACGTGAATTTTTGAATTGTTATAAGCAATTATGTTTGGTCAAAAAAAGTGAAGTCGAGTTCTGAGTGGGCATATTATATAGAAAAGAATAAATATGTCACATTTTTTTTTTCTTTATTGCTTAATAAGTAATTTGCTTGAAACAATTACAACCTCTATGGTCAAATTCGTATTTTAATTATTAAACATAATTGTGTACAACAATTCAAAAATTTATGTATGCATTTAAAGACCATAAAAGCAATGAAATCGCACTCAGGAGGTCAAAATTATTCGGAAACAACTATAAACTCGATATTTTGGTCAAATTCGCATTTTTATTGATAAATATATTTGTAAATATATACGTAAATCTTTGAATTGTTATAAGCAATTATGTTTGGTCAAAAAAAGTGAAGTCGAGTTCTGAGTGGGCATATTATATAGAAAAGAATAAATATGTCACATTTCTTTTTTCTTTATTGCTTAATAAGTAATTTGCTTGAAACAATTACAACCTCTATAGTCAAATTCGTATTTTAATTATCAAACATAATTGTGTACAACAATTGAAAAATTTATGTATGCATTTGAAGACCATAAAAGCAATGAAATTGCACTCAAGAGGTCAAAATTATTCGGAAACAACTATAAACTCGATATTTTGGTCAAACTCGTATTTTCATTATCAAACATAATTGTTTAAAACAATTCAAAAATGAATGTATGCATTTAAAGATCGTAATGGCAATGAAATCGTGCTCAGAAAGCCAAAATTATCCGAAAACAACTATGAACTCGATATTTTGGTCAAATTCGCATTTTTATTGATAAATATAATTGTAAACATATACGTAAATTTTTGAATTGTTATAAGCAATTATGTTTGGTCAAAAAAAGTGAAGTCGAGTTCTGAGTGGGCATATTATATAGAAAAGAATAAATATGTCACATTTCTTTTTTATTTATTGCTTAATAAGTAATTTGCTTGAAACAATTGCAACCTCTATAGTCAAATTCGTATTTTAATTATTAAACATAATTGTGTACAACAATTCAAAAATTTATGTATGCATTTAAAGACCATGAAAGCAATGAAATCGCACTCAGGAGGTCAAAATTATTCGGAAACAACTACAAACTCGATATTTTGGTCAAATTCGTATTTTCATCATCAAACATAATTGTTTAAAACAATTCAAAAATGTATGTATGCATTTGAAGATCGTAATGGCAATGAAATCGTGCTCGGAAAGACAAAATTATCCGAAAACAACTATGAACTCGATATTTTGGTCAAATTCGCATTTTTATTGATAGATATAATTGTAAATATATACGTAAATTTTTGAATTGTTATAAGCAATTATGTTTGGTTAAAAAAGTGAAGTCGAGTTCTGAGTGGGCATATTATATAGAAAAGAATAAATATGTCACATTTCTTCTTTCTTTGTTGCTTAATAAGTAATTTGCTTGAAACAATTCCAACCTCTATAGTCAAATTCGTATTTTAATTATCAAACATAATTGTGTACAACAATTCAAAAATTTATGTATGCATTTAAAGACCATAAAAGCAATGAAATCGCACTCAAGAGGTCAAAATTATTCGGAAACAACTATAAACTCGATATTTTGCCCAAATTCGTATTTTCATTATCAAACATAATTGTTTAAAACAATTCAAAAATGTATGTATGTATTTGAAGATCGTAATGGCAATGAAATCGTGCTCAGAAAGCCAAAATTATTCGAAAACAACTATGAACTCGATATTTTGGTCAAATTCGCATTTTTATTGATAAATATAATTGTAAACATATACGTAAATTTTTGAATTGTTATAAGCAATTATGTTTGGTCAAAAAAAGTGAAGTCGAGTTCTGAGTGGGCATATTATATAGAAAAGAATAAATATGTCACATTTCTTTTTTCTTTATTGCTTAATAAGTAATTTGCTTGAAACAATTACAACCTCTATAGTCAAATTTGTATTTTAATTATTAAACATAATTGTGTACAACAATTCAAAAATGTATGTATGTATTTAAAGACCATAAAAGCAATGAAATCGCACTCAGGAGGTCAAAATTATTCGGAAACAACTACAAACTCGATATTTTGGTCAAATTCGTATTTTCATCATCAAAGATAATTGTTTAAAACAATTCAAAAATGTATGTATGCATTTGAAGATCGTAATGGCAATGAAATCGTGCTCAGAAAGACAAAATTATCCGAAAACAACTATGAACTCGATATTTTGGTCAAATTCGCATTTTTATTGATAGATATAATTGTAAATATATACGTAAATTTTTGAATTGTTATAAGCAATTATGTTTGGTCGAAAAAGTGAAGTCGAGTTCTGAGTGGGCATATTATATAGAAAAGAATAAATATGTCACATTTCTTTTTTCTTTATTGCTTAATAAGTGATTTGCCTGAAACAATTCCAACCTCTATAGTCAAATTTGTATCTTAATTATTAAACATAATTGTGTACAACAATTCAAAAATTTATGTATGCATTTAAAGACCATAAAAGCAATGAAATCGCACTCAGGAGGTCAAAATTATTCGGAAACAACTATGAACTCGATATTTTGGTCAAATTCGCATTTTTATTGATAAATATAATTGTAAATATATACGTAAATTTTTGAATTGTTATAAGCAATTATGTTTGGTCAAAAAAGTGAAGTCGAGTTCTGAGTGGGCATATTATATAGAAAAGAATAAATATGTCACATTTCTTCTTTCTTTGTTGCTTAATAAGTAATTTGCTTGAAACAATTCCAACCTCTATAGTCAAATTCGTATTTTAATTATTAAACATAATTGTGTACAACAATTCGAAAATTTATGTATGCATTTAAAGACCATAAAAGCAATGAAATCGCACTCAAGAGGTCAAAATTATTCGGAAACAACTATAAACTCGATATTTTGGTCAAATTCGTATTTTCATCATCAAACATAATTGTTTAAAACAATTCAAAAATGTATGTATTTATTCAAAGATCGTAATGGCAATGAAATCGTGCTCAGAGAGCCAAAATTATCCGAAAACAACTATAAACTCGATATTGTGGTCAAATTCATATTTTGGTTAATGAACATAATTATTTATAACAATAAAAAAATTTATGTGTCCATTCAAAGAACATAATAGCAATGAAATCGTACTCAGGAAGTCAAAATTATCCGAAAACAACTATCAACTTGATATTTTGGTCAAATTCGTATTTTCATTATTGAACATAATTGTTTAAGACAATTCAAAAATCTAAGTATGCGTTTAAAGATCGTAATAGAGATAAAATCGTGCTGAGGACGCCATAAATATCCGAAAACAACTATAAACTGGATATTTTGGTCAAATGCGTATTTTTATTAATGAACAAATTGTTCATAACAATTCAAAAATTTATGTGTGCATTTAAAGACCCTGATAGCAATGAAATCGTACTCAGGAGGCCGAAATTATCCAACAACGACTATAGACTCGACATTTTGAAAAAATTCGTATATAAGTCGAAGTTATTTATAACAAAAAATAGTCTTTATTCGGTCAAAAACGGTCAAATTTTGCATTTTTCAGAAATTTTTATGTAATCTCGGAAATGTATTTATTGTTTATAAAAAATTTAAACAATTTGCGCTACTTTATTTGTGATTTTCTCTTTTTCTGATAACATTCTGAAAAGAATGCTCTTTGTCCTATCAAAATCGATTCATTCCCCAAGGATTTACGGGTCCAATACCTATTTGACTGCACCGTACATCACATTCGGTTCGGTTTGGTGTCGCTATCTGGCGCACTCAAGTAGATTAACATACAAGTTCAAAGAAATCTGTTAAAGTGGTAGATTTTTTGATTTCTTACTGATCGATCATGACTAGACAGACGCTATCATACTCATTGTGTGACCTATTTGTATATAAAATAGGTATTACATTGTCGCAATCAACTCATTTTCATTGAACATTCATCAAAACATACGACGCGACGAAACATTATGTTGTCATAGGAAACACTTACCTTGTGCAAGAACAGCAATGAGAGAATGCAGCGTCAAAATAACAAACAAAATCGGCCATCTCTCTTCTCCCATGTCGGCGGTTTATTTCGGCTACCCCTTGTTCAACATAACTTGCAAAACGTCGGTTCCACTCCTTTTGCAGACTTCTTGATTCATGTCTCGAATAATTCTACCCGTCGTACTCGAACATCAACTAACACTTTTTTATAACATTACCACAATTATTCTTATTGTATCTATTTATGTCCGGACTTTACTCCATTTATATAAAACCTCCAGTCTTTTTATCGCGCCCACTGATGTTTGCACAATGTATATTCCGCTGTCAGTTCAGTTTTAGCACTATATTTCACAGATAAAGTTAGTATCGAAACGAACTGCCTGACGCTAATGTAGGATAGTCAGAAATACAGTTGTAATATTCTTGATGCATGGATATGAATTCATCGATTTCATGTACCATTACGCCGGAACGACCTGTCGACAGATATGCAAAATTAAATTTAGTGCACTGTAAGATATTCTAAAGTAATGTAACAGTTAGGAAATAAATGAATATTCATTTCTGGTTGGCTTTTGCCGGATAATAATGGTAAGGCTTCTCTAGTTGCAATCGATAAGTAACATTCCAATCCAATAGTTGCGGACAAGTGTTATGCTCTCTGTTAAGCTCATCAACGAAACGAAAACGAAAAATTTAAAAAAGCTACTGATCTTCTTCGACAGAACGGTTCTTCAATAACACTTTTCGTTCCGCTGATCAGCTAAAGAGAGCGAACTAGCTGTCCGGAAATATTAGATTGCAATAATATCGATATTTAATAAGGAACTCTTATCATTATTCTAAAGTAGATTGTACATAGGATAATAGGTGTCATGCAAATGCTCTATACATGAAATTCAATTATCAAATGGTACAAGTTTTGCTGAGTCTATGAATTTCCATTATCAAGGCAACAGTTTCAATGGGGCCATCATGGTAGCAAACCTTGAGAAGATATAAAAAACGACTGCCATTTGGCATTTGCCATTTGCCATTTGCCAATGATTTAACTTCAGATGTATAGTTTTCACTTTATTCGGTATAGTGTACCTGCGCAAGATATTTTCGCATTTTATGTTTTCTGAAGAATTACGACAATTTTTATTCATGTCGATATACTTGTTCTATGATCTGTCATCGTAGTCAATTCTCATTTCATCAAAGAATATTTAATCTATAACGAGGGAAACTTGAGAAGGAAACAATTTTCGAGTAAGATAACATCCTATTTGAAGATCCATCTTCGACACTCAGCTACTTCCGAGTGACTATGCTCTTGCTATGCTATGGTGTTGGACGAGATTCATCAGCATAGAGGAATTCTTGCCCCGGCTGTATGCCAATTTAGTTGATTCTGAAGTTTGAGTCTGTTATTATTGTTTTCAAGCAAAAGGAAGGTTGAAATACCGTTTTTCTACGACTACATCAAAATATTTCCAATGAACCATCGTAAATTGAATCTTACATAGACGCATCATATTGCATAGCAGACTTGACACGATATGATTCATATTGCATTTGTTGCCTAGCAACCGATACATTACGAACCATTAAGTGTAAGTGAGCGGTCCTTTCTATGGCTGATGGGCGTATGTTATCAGTGTTCCTTTTAACATTTTTATGACTTCATCGTTCGGAAGTTGGAGAATTAAACTCAAATTCACACAAAAGTTGTAACGTTTAATTTAGAAAATAATGCTAATAGATTGTTATGCCACACAGTGGGTATGAGGGAGCAAACTTTGATAATCTAAGATTGCTCAGCCATTCATTGAGATAGTAGCTCTCAAAATAAAAGGTGAATACTGCTCAGATCACATCTAAATATGTTCCAAGTTTTTGCGAAGAAAAATTATCAAACATTAGGTCGGCAAGCTGAGAAGTCGATGTCTACCTTCGTAAGAGGACAAGGATTCACCTTGATGATTTGTAGTATAGATAACGAAGCATTCAGGATAATTAGTATAACGACTATAAATAGTATATCAAGAAGTATGAATGAAGATCATGATGATGTAATGTGACATACACGTTAACAATATTGTACGTTAATCTACGATTCTGAATAGTGCAAGTTATCTAGATGAGTGTTAGGAGAAATCATAACTAATCACCGAGTTATTCCTATACTATCATAGCTACAGACCCTAAGAACCTGAGCCACATGGCGATATCTGCTAAATCATACTGAGGACCTGAACACCACATGGCGATCCATGTCAGTTCCTTTCTTCAAGGTGAACACCACAGATAAATCCGGAGTTGATAATCTATCTGGTCAGGAATGCGATTCATTTTATGTAGGTCAAATGGGAGGTAATTTTCTATTAGCCTTAATGAATATAAAAAATACATTAAATTCCCAAAAACAGATTCCGCATTAGCTCATCATTTCTCTGATAATGATCTTCCTTTCCTAGATAAAGACAGCTTACGTAAATGAAAATAAATGAAAGAACAATTACTTTGTTTTTATACCACTTTTAATGATGAAATATATACGTTACTAAAGTTTCAACAACGAAGTAGCATCATCAAGCAGATACAAATTTTCAATTATAATTTTCTATCTGCTATGATAATATTTTGACAGGAGTGAGATTTGGAGTCCAGGCAGGTGATGCTGATCTACTCGGCTAATGGTATCCCAAGACTCAGTCATGCAGTTCTCGCATTGTGGTTCGCGGAGCAGGAAAGGGAAAATGTTCGCCCACCAACGCACCACACAATTTGGCATACTGATGAGTCTACAACAAACAAAAGAGTCGAAGCAGGATTTTGCGGTCCTAGATATATTGATGGGTACTCCGTGCAAATGAGGAATCTCAACACAGTCTTCCAAGCCGAGATGCTTGCCATCTACAGATGTGCGGAGAAGCTACTCTGCTATTGTAAGATATATAAGACCATCTGAATCTGTTCGGACAGTCAAGAGGCACTTAACACACTGAAAAGTCTTCGAAACTTGTCAGGAATACCAAGGAAATCTCTAACGAGGTCAACCTGACCTGGATTCCGTGTCACTCAGGTCAGAACCTGAATTATAGTGACAAACTGGTCAGAGATGGGATCAGTTTGGAAGGTCTCCAAGATCCTCGTGCCGGTACCCGCTTCAACGGGGGTACAGATGTACGGAACCATCTGAGATGTTAACATTCCTTAGCATGAGAAAGCATTGACGTCTGCCAATCTGGCAAAGCGCTGCTTGTTAATGAGGTAGGCCTAACGGCAAGCGAAGTATTCGCTGAGTAGGCAAAGCATCAGGATTATCTCCGAGATTTTCATAGGTCACGGAAATCTAATGAAATTTGTACATACTCACAGTAGGGGAAATTGTCACTTCCTTCTTCATGAGATGCGCAGGAAACAAAGTGGTGTCGTCACCGTCTTTGTGAATGTCCTGCGCTCATTCGAACCAGGTTTACCTGGCTAGGTTTGGGATCATAAAGGCCGATGACTAACGGATCTGAGCGTAAATAGATCTTACGATTCTGTCGAGCAGCGGAGCATCAAAATACCTCTCGATAAACGTAGCAGGGGATAGTGTACAAGAGTCTTTGACTGAGTGCACTGAACTTTCTATTAAGCCCGCTACCATCTCAACCAATACCAATATGTTTTAATGTTGGCATGAAAGCAAAGTAATTATTTTTTCATTTAATTCTGATGATAAATTATCATGAAGTAACGGCGTCTGCCACAGTTTACATATTTTACATATAGCTGATAAAATCTTGAAATCTAACTTGGTGGAATCTTTAGAAATTTACAGAGAAAAACAATACCCAATTTCTCAATAGTCAAACCCAATTCATTCATCGTGTTTAAGGTTATGTAATGTATTTATTTCACGAATTATTGTCCTGATTAGCTTCTACTAGTATACCCTGCTGTTAATAGCAATTCGTCATTATCAGAGTGAAAAAACATATTATGTAATCCATGTATATTCATAGCAGAAGATATATATTTCAATTTGTATTTGAATACCTGAAGACGGCGTAATAATGCTGAAACTCGAGCAACGGAAGATATAAATAAATCAACATTTTGTTATCTTCAAAAAAACGAAATCTCATGTAGTTTATAAGCTGGGGATTTTGGTCAAGAGATCGTAAAATTCTTTTTGCATAATGTTCTGTGGCCGATTTGACTCATTCGTAAGGGTTGAGCTAAGTGAACATATCCTCCCATTGGCCCCTAAACGCTAAATTAACCCTATTTTCACCATCCTTTTTGAGATAACTTTGAATTAATAAAAAAATAATTTTTTTGGGTAGCTGAACACAAATCCGAGGCTCATTATTCACGCGATTATCGTTTTATACATGAAAGACGTTGGCAGTCGCGTTGATCGATCCGGAGTCAATCAAAGGTAGGAAGATTTGGGGAAGACTGTAAAAAACCTGAGAAGAAAATCTTTCCATGTCATTGAAATTATCGTGTGATGAGTCACTAAAGGGGTTTATGTGGTCGATAATTACGAACTTGACATCAAAAACGTTTGAAAATAACATTAGTACTATGGGGGAAATACAGGAAGATTAAGAAAAATACAAGCGTCTTTGCTTTAATTATTTAGTTTGTAACTGTTCATTTAAAGCTACAATATTGAAATTTGTAATTTTCTTCGATTTTCCGGAATTTTCAAACAATTGTATCATTTGACATTACTTTTAATTTTTGTAATTTAACGTGTATATCGAAAACACAAATACTAAGCAACACAACACTCAAAAAATTACATTAAAAAAAAAAGATTCCGTAAAAAAACTTTTCTCATTTTTCGGAAAATGATATTTTCCAATTTTTGAAATATCAAATTCGTGATCAAGGACCACAAGAACCTCCATAGCGAATTATCACACGATAATTTCAATGACGTGGAAAGATTTTCTTTTCAGGTTTTCCACAGTTTTCCGCAAATTTCCCTAGTTTTGGTCTATTTTGGATCGAAATACGCGACTGTCAACATCTTTTATGTACAAAACGATAATCGCGTGAAAAATGCGCAATTTTGTATGAAAATTACGAAATTTCCCTGATTTTCAGCCCATTGAATGACTTTTCCGGGAAAATGACCTCGGATTCGTGTTCAGCGACCAAAAAACTAATTTTTTCATAAATCCAAAGTTATCTTAACAAAGAGGGTGTAAATATGATTAATTTAGCGTATAGGGCTCAATGGGTGACCGTGTCCACTTAGCTCAACCCTTACGAATGATTCAAATCGTGCACAGAACATTATGCGAAAAGAATTTTTTTGATACGACCCTTTGCTTTTTTTTCAGAAAGTTCCCCAGCTTATTGACTGGACTAACAGTAATTTGTGAAACGATAGAATTTTGATATTCACTTTGACTCTGAAATTACTGATATGCTATCAATAACATTTGTATTCCAGTATTGTGCTGTTGATTATCATAAGAGAATGAGAACTAAATCACAGTATTCCGTTGTATTCTGAATAATTCCATCCTTATCAATGACCGAATTGTAGAAGATATCGTGCATAATATATAGCCATCTTAACAAAATTTCTGGGCACGTTTGCAGGTCCCTTGAGAATCACATTTCGAAGGGTCGTTTGGAGACTGACCGTTGCAGATAGGTTCTTTGGAATTTAAATACGGCACTTACCGCTTTCCACAGATGGGGCTCCTAGAGCTTGTAAATAAAGTTTCACGAAAGCGCCACGCTGCTGTGTACGATAGAGTTTCACATAACAAAGCACAGAATGTGGAAAATGCATACAAATATTTTGCATATTTATATCATCCGTTCCTTCTCATTTTACTATCACGTTGTAGTATTCATGGAATATAATATGTCATTCTAGGTTTTCAGAATGTATATCTCTCGCATTGGAAAAGATCAATATCTAAATATTGGGATACGAAAACGGATGACGATATTCCACAGACACTCTCCAAAATAATATGCAGGTTAGTTTCAAAATATTCGCTGTATTGCGTCCATCTTCCATACAGTACACACTGAACTATCTTACAAATATCCTCCCTCATGCACTAAATTGTTCAATGCATCAGCACTCTTTTATTCAGCTTCTGATGATGCCTGTTTCGACGGCGAATAAAATTCCACATCCAATAAACAAGGCGAACTCATTCATACACAGCACAGTGAAAAATTCGTTCTTAAAAGCCAACCCAGCAACTATTGAACTTACGAATAATCTAAATTATTAACACGGATACTGATGATCATAACATTGTGAGTTTTAATACCTTCTTCGGACCAACCAAATTACCAATTCATTGTTGCTGTGTACCAGATCTTCATCGTGTTGAAATTTACGTTGAATCATTAGGTTCATCACTAATATTTTGGGATGATTCAGTTTATCGACAAGCATATCACGACACTATGTACCATAAACATATACTATCATTATTTTTGGTTGTCGGTCTAGGACATTGAAAACCTTTTCGATTAATCAACTATTATCTATCTCATTAACCAATAATTCCTCTCATTGCAGTATAAAAGAGCTATGACCAATTGATCATGTGACTTTCGTTAATGTTGCTTAAGTTGGATTAGGTTGAATACTTACTCCAAAGATTTCATGATGAATTTGGAGCAGATTTGATTTTTAGATCGTTGTAAACTCATTATTCATGTTGCATAATCTGAAAATTTGTTATTTCATATAAGTTCTTAGATTCAGAAGATTATAATAAGGTATGTGAAACGAACTAAATCGTATAAGAAAAGTAAGAATATGAAAATGTTTGATGTTTAATTTTCTGTTGATATCTGGCAATAAAATCATCAATAAGCAGGTATGGTATAATCACTTAAGATTATACTACATAAGATATATTAAATATCTGCTTGATTTCAGAGGAGGTTACATCTCAGCTTTACATCAAATTGTTTTGATTTTCTTATACCACGCTAGGTAGTGGAAACATGAAAATTGTAGTGGCTGATTTGATTGGAGTTTTATGATTCTCTACTTGCATAATAATGAATAGGATATCATATACTATTGTAGCTTTGAGGCAATGTTATTCAATAATCTATTACAAACAAAATAGGGTTATTCACTTATTACATCAAATTATATGAAGTATTTGTAATCCGGAATGTAATTTCACACAATTGTCGTTTTCACCAAAAAATCGAAGAAAAATAGTTACTGCAAGCAGGATCGCCATGTGATAGCCATGTTCTTGGGGGTTGTAGTTGGTGCTAAGTGGGTCGAGGGAATTATACCATAGTTGATTTCATGATTTGTTGTAAAACTCACACAGGTTCATTTTGGCACTACATACAGAGTAGTAAATCATTGAAAAGTAATAGTAACTATATAATACTTTCGTGATACCTAGTCTAAACGAGTTATTACGAAGCTATCACATAGTTCCTATTACTTCTCAATGAGTTGAGTGTCAGCTACTGTGTAAGTGTTACAATAAACCATGATATCAAGTATGGTATAATTCCTCCCAACCTAACTAGCACCAACTAACTACAACCTTCAAGATCCTGGCTATCATAATTGATCTGATTGAAATTACTATTGTGATCAAGTCATTTTAGTCTAAAATGAAGTTAGTGTTTCCAATTCTACAAAAAAGTATTATGGATTTTATCCGATAACCTTCAAAGGAGTAGTATGAAGAAAAAATATACATGACTCAGATTTCGGAGATTTTGGTATTGATAATTGTTAAATGACCAATATAAATTAAGTATTATTCTATTATTATTTTGAATGTGGTGAAATAAGTTCTCAGTAATTTTTGGATTTCGCTGATTATGAACTTTAGGATCGAAAATTTCAATCCAAAATTCCGGATGAAACGCAGGAACAGTTCAGAGAGAACTGTTGAACATTTCAACAATGCGCTTACCAGGGTTTCCAATAGGTGCAAGAATACCGAGACTAGAATGAAAATAGTATCAATAAATTTAAAAAACATACACGCTCTAAAAGAATCTGGCACCGACGCTTCGGAGAAACAAAACTGCTCCCATAAGAACTCATAGAAGCCAGCACTAGCAATGTTCTGGGTTTCTGGCGGCGACAAACCTGCTAGAATAGAATAGGGTCTGACCACGGGGTGCACAATGTTCCAACTAAGTGGCCTAAGTGCATTCGGGGGCCTACCCCTCCTCGCCTCAAATAATGATGATGATGATGAAAGAGTCGAATTCGGTGCAATTGGAATAAATCATATATGTTTTGCTCTGAAATTTGTGGAATATTTGGGTATTGATAAGATGCAAATGGAAGCTTGAGAATAGAGGTTTTGATCACTGATATTCCCAATTATCTTGTACAGTTTCGAAACTACATGCACTGAAAAAGCCGAAGGGTGCGATTAAGAAAATTCATCGGTTTTTGGTTCGTACTCCGTAAACTATATGGGCTATAGAGTAAGGTTAAGCACTTCCTCAATCGAAACTCTCATCTAACCCAATTTCAAACAAGACGTAGCTCATTCAAAGAATCGCCAAAGAAATAGTTGGGAATACAACCGCCAGGTGACAGCCTCGAAGCAATGCGAAGTGAAAGACAAGCACATTTCGTTTTCGGCAGTATTGGACGAGTTTCTAGGTTCTTCAAGCATCATTTCAATTTCATAATTTTATCTCAAAACGTTTTGATATTTACAAAAATCGATTTTAGGGCTCACCCCATATGAAACAGCAGCTCCCTTTGAAAGCAACGAGGTCTCTCATCAATTGTGCAACTAAAAACTGTCTCACTCTGAAGACAGGGAAGGTAATATATACAGAGCTCGTCGAATTCTGAGGTAAAGAAAACTAGATAGCTTGGATATGACAGCTTCAATATTCGAACTAATATAATTGCATATTATCACACAACTTTGTATCTCAAAATCATAGATTCTGCAGTAAATAGTTTGAAGGGCGAATTCAAATTATCACCGGCATATTCTTGTTAAAAGTTCAACATATATTTGACATGGAATATATTCTCATCTCTTGAGGTTTTGCTTGCAAGTAAATTCAAACAGATTAAGTAGAATTTACCTATATTAATTGGAAGGGGGACTAATTGAGCAATTTGGGGTGGAAGTTTTCCCGCAAAGAACAAACTATAATGCTAATCGTGCCATGGGAGATCGCAAAAAAACATCACTTACAACTGAAAGCACAGAGCTGAGCGTTCGAAAGAACTTTATATACGCAAATGTAAAATTTGGGAAGTGAGTTAAAACCACTCCTGGCAATATTTTTTATCAGAATGTAAGCTTTTTACTTGGTTGTTTTAAGATTAATTCGAGGAATCTCCGAATTAAGTGAACTTTACTGTGTTTTTATTCTGACTCCGAAATTGATGCTCATTACACTCGGTGCAAATGCACGCTTCGTATTTTTTCGTTTGGGAGTTAACCTCGTTAACAATGCTTATATTTATTGTTTTTAGTTAGCAGTTTGCCCCAAATAAATAGTGTAAACTTGTTTAATGAGAAATAAGCAATAAAAACAAAGGGTCGTTTGCTTTGGTATAGCTTTTACACGAAGTCGTTATATGTTTTAACGCTGCCATTTAGGCATTTAAACTCTATAATAAAACGTAATAAGGCCTGCTTGAAGAGCTTTATTTTCTACTCATCTGCATAACATATAAATATATACAGTTTACAGAAGGATACAAGTATATTGTTGTGACGCAGAATGTTTGAATTGTCTGGTTATTATATTATTTTGTTACGAAATTCTGTGAAGAAATAATGTTATCTACTATAAGGGGACGGTTGTCGAGATTGGTCCTTCTCCTCTATTGGACCATACCGGTTACGGACAATACTACTTTTACAAGTTTGACAAATCACTAGCAGATGTCGCTCTATTATAGTACCATTGCTTTTGCGTCCTCCGTGAGACATACATCGTTTACTGCATGTTTTGTTGTTTATTTTATCTAATTGCAATTTCAGCTCAACTTACCATAGAAAGTACCATCGTTACAGTTCGGTTAATTCCCTAGTTTGGCAAGATTATTTTGTAAACTATAGTTTCAGCTTTTACAATGAAGGTTGAACTCGAAGTTGAACTTGAAGGGATGATGTTTGGATTAACGTCATCAGACGAGAGAAAACTTTGTTTTAACATTGCGGAAAGAAATAATGTACCACAAAGCTTCAATAAAGAAAAGGTTGTGCAATAAAAATGGTATTACTCTCATTCGTGGTTGTGCTTCTTGTGTGGAAAAATGGAACAATGGATAAGATCTAATGTCAAGAATGTCAGGAATGAGTTCAAGCGATCAGTGGCGATGTAACCTCTGAGGAAATTCTGTTTTGTCTGCGTTGCCTCAAAAACCAAGAAATGGAGTATATCACAGGTGTTGTTCCTAATTGGTGTACAATATTCTAGGTGCTCCAGTCGAGGCAGCAGGTGGTTCATTTGAAGCATTTTTGCCATTAATGGACCACTAGGAAGGGCCTTAAACAATGTATTGACATATTAAATACTGAGCTGGAAAATTTCTATCTGAGTTATTGGTGGATAAGAGATGCGGTTATACATTTTTTAGACATTCAGGTATCAATTTGGTAAAAAAAAACAAAAAAAGGTCGAATCTCGGATACCTTCCCCACACAGAGTTGGGATAAGTATGAAGTTAAAGGCTAATGCCTTCCAAACCCCCGGGTATTGTCACTTAGACTTTGGAAATAAATAGGAGCTGTAGGTCCAAAGCAGTTTCACCTAAGGTTTGTTAGAGCCTCGCAGTCCATTAGGATATTGACAGGGGAATCCTTTCACTTCTCGCTCAGCCTACATTTCATCACCAGAGTAGAATGAATTTAAATACAAAATATATGTTAAGACACTATTTTGAGTTAGTGAAGTTACCCTCAGCTGGAGATAAATCTGGATTCATTGATTTGCTTCTTCGCACGTGCTTTCCCTTCCCTTCTTGATTAATTAGGTATTCATCAGTATTTTGAATGTGAAAAATCAGATTCATCTCCTGCCGACGGAAATCCCTTATTCACATTACTAATTCCAAACGAGCACATTTTGTGTTCGAATTTAGCTCTGATGATGGCTACTTGTTGGCAGAATCAGTTCAGATATCGAATTCATATCAGCGATGTACGAGAAAGTTGTGAGTTAGAGCGAGCCAGAAACATGGTACTGTTGATCAATACGTAATTCGCAAGCCAACTGATACTTCACTTTCGGAAGTAAGTCGCGATAGAAGTACGGTTATACATAGATTTGAGAATCTTCAATATCTCGTGAATCTGTACAATGAATGATGAAATAAATATTAACAATACCTCTACTTCAATTCAATTCCAATCCTAGCACTAGGTTAGACAAAATTGTTGTGATGCAACATGCATATGATTCAGCTGGACGTCTGATAACATAAATAAAGATGTTAGATCTTTTAAAAACAGTCCAGGGATACAATAAAAAATATCTAGATGAACTCCTAAAAAGTAGACAGTAGTGTCATATTATTCATTTACTCCCTGATTTAAGGACAACATCATGTGGTGGTTGAATTGAGATTAAGCCTGTTCGCTCGAAATCAGAAGCGGACTACGGATAGAAAGCCCGTCTATCCTCATCGTTGTAGTCTCGCTCGCACTTATTGTATCACTTCAAATACACCGCTCATTCAAACTCAATCTGTATACGAGATTATTGTAAGTTAGAGTGAGTCAGAGTATTGATTTACAAGATAGACAAGTAAAAGGCCCCAAATATTAACTAATTTGGATCCGATCATGCGCAAACTCCCCTTGTGCAATGTATCTATTTCGAAAGTTTTTTCATAATATTATGGGATATGAATTTCATCGCAATGAATGTGAGTTTGAGACATTCCGTTGGCGAAAAATGACATTTTTGTTGTGAATAATTGATCTAATATTCAACGTTCACGCCTACTCTATCTCCATCTTTGTCAAACATTAAGTATCTTATTATATCTCAATACACCGGGATCTTATACTCAACCTGTATACAGTTACATCGTAGTGATCAGTAAAATTCGAATTTTAGGCAGAATGCCTATTTGGCATTTTTCACCCTTTTTGTTCACGGCTTACCTTTTTCAATGTCTGCCTACTCTTGTAAAAATTGCCTATAATGGCTTTTTTTGATTGTACTTATTGTTACGATTTTAACAGATTTCCAATTTCTATAAAACATATTTTGTATGTGAACTTATGTTGAACTTGTCTAGGATATATCTGTTTGCAGGAATATAGGCCAGGATAAAATGGTAGAACACAAATTAGTTTAATTCTTAGAAATCTTTACCAAGATACTAGGCATATTAATTGTAAAAACCGAATCATTCCTAAAATCAAGTACTGATAGCAGAGCTGTGTGTTATTTTATTTCAACGAGTCTTATGCTGTGTTTTATCATCGTGTTGCGATGGCAAACCAAAAATTAATATCGTGGGTATCTCCGTAACCAGATTTATTATTGGAGGGTGACGGATTATATTTTTAAATCTGTTGTCTCTGTTGTTGAAATCTTGACAACAGTTTTTATCTTACAATGGGAATACTCAACTAAAGTTGCGCGTTAATTTACAGATATCAAGTGCGAAAATATATTTTATTGATCAGCATTGCATCCAGCATGTCGCAACTGTAGTCGGATAAGTGTTTCTTGAATAGCCATAAAAAATAACAATATTTTAGAGTCGTTCTTGTAAAAATATTGTGATAAACCTGTACCCGATGGAAGTACAATTAGAAATAATTATGTAGAAAACTATTATTTGGGCAGCATGGCAGCATTTATCAAGTAAATAGTATATGGGCAACAAATATAAACAAGTTCGAGGTATCTTTGCCTGATTGGTCACAATTTCGTGTAAATACATCAAGAGATATAGAATAAAATCTTCTGAATTATGAAGAAAACTTAGATAATTTAACATAGGATTATAAAGATGAATAAACGTAAAACATTGAACCATAGACGGGATTAAAACTCACATTCCTGGATGTCTAGTCCAGCGTGTTTACCAATTACACCACTTCGAGTCTTATATTTTTGTGAATATAAACCTCTCAGAGGATAGTAGATCTACTATTCTTTGATATTGTCTCTCCCTCTCTTTAGCAAATCGATCAGTGATTAAATTATTCCAAGATTCAAATGCAATTTAAGCAGTCTTTGCATGTCCTTCAACTCCTGGAAGGTGAACGCAAACATTCTGAGTCCACCGACGTCTACTTTTTACGGTGGCTCAGTGCCCACTTGGTCTCTCCATCTTTCCCCATACAAAAGTTTCCCTCTGTTTCTTCGTCTGTTTCTTTGCCAGATTTCTAAATTGAGAACACCATCTTCAGCTCCATCTTCAGAATCAATGTCCCTCTCTTCCGCCAAGTCTACAATCTGCGAGGGTTTCCTCCGTCTTCTCCCTCCAATAACCTTGAGTAATAATGACATTTCTTGTCTTTTACAGAAGAGAACTTGTAGAAAAAAAAATCCAATTATAATGAGATCAGGCGCAATGTGCCCGAGAGGCAACATTCGATTCTTTACTTATTTGTATTGAATATCCATAAAAGTAATATTGTTACATCATGAAATGTGCTAAATAAAAAATTGTGATGGAATGAATAAAAAAATACGTACTCAAAAATAATTGACGAAATAGGGGGCAATGAGCCTAACAGAACAAGAACGGAGCTACTCCTTACCACGATGACAAGTGAGAACCTAGTGAGGGGGTTCAATGTGCCTCTTCCAGACAGTTAGGACTGGAAGTAACGGGATCCGACGCCGCACTGGTGAGGTGGGGGTGATAACAATTCCTGGCCTGTACCTGTCAGATCAGATACGCTCGACAGAGGGTTAATTGGAAATAAGAAGAAATATTCAATTCTATGCTTTAATCAGAGTGTGTTTGATTATTTCCAAATTTCTTATCCATTTTGTAAATAACATAATGAATAAGATAATGAGTGCTTGCAGTTAAAATTACATTTTGTTGTAAAATTTAGAAAATATTTTGGATAGTAGATTTCCGCGGTTACCTAATCTTGGAAAATATTGGCTTTCGGATAGCACGACGCTATTGTAACGCGAAATCCATCCGGAAGCTAAGAGTCCTTATGAAAATATTGTTCCGTTTTTCGTAAGAACGAAGTATATAGGCACCTATTTTGACTGCCATAATCCGAACTCTAGTGATTAGAATACATTAGATGAACGCACTATCGTTTTCATTGAACATAGGAACTTTTGATGAAATTGTTAGCTCCAAAACGAACGATTCAAAGACTTTTACGCAAAAGTTTTGTGAGTTGACATCTTCCTGATGATGAAAGAAGGTAGTTACCAGTTTATAGCATGAAACATTCTTGTAACATTTTACGGTACTCGGGCATCATGAAATATTCCCTAAAATGTTCGTTGATTAAATTGTAGGAGACGCAGCGGATCATTTGACATTTGTAAATTTCAAGTAATGAATTCTTGAACTGTGATGTGAATAAGAGCATAGCTTGTGTAATATTCGGAGTGGATTACTTTCGTCCCGCAACAGATATGAAATCAAGAGTGCAAACTGTCCCCAGAGTTTGGCATACTAACAGACATTTTACGGTCTCATCAGATGTTTGATAAAGATTCGCCAGCTTTGCGTCTCCATCTTTTCTTTTTATCCTAGTGATATAAAATATTCTGCAGATTTATAGAGGCAATCAGAGGGTAAAAAAGTTATATTTTCGCAGATATTTGTGTACGAAATGCTTTTAAAATGACTAACGGCTTTCTCCCAACTCGGGAATCGATTTTGAACAGCGAGTAAAGAATTACGATAGTGAAACATCTTCGCAGTATCTTGGATAAGTAATTTATTGACATCTTTGAACTTGATGGTGTATATAAGTCAGGGCCGACTGAAATCTCCTAGTGATATCGAAAATTCGTTCGACAGATTCGACGATTAGAAAATCGTGCTTAGAGGATCTCATTGTACAGGGTGTTTCAGTTTTTTCGTTCATAACTTCGGCAAACGATAGAACTTCTGAAAATAATAGGGGTCGTTCATATGAAATCTTTCTCTAAATCAGTTTGTTTTCGAGATACCGGGTGTTGAAATTGAAAAAAAAAATTAGTTTCTTGCAAATATCTCTGGAATCGTTCATCGAAAACTTCAACTGCTTTCGTACTCAATCTCTACTCATAGTGGGCTATGTTTTGTGTGATGAAAAAATTTTTATTATTCATAATTGGGGAAGATTTTGAAGGGGTTTTGGTTGTTTTTCTCCCCAACTTCTACGCCACTGAGAAAAGTACGGTTTTGAGATGCTCGTTTGGACCGCCAATGTTTTCTACACAAAAAAGTACCCTTGGTCTGAGCTCTAAAGTTGACCGTTTTGGAGAAAAATTTACTTTGATGTTGAAAAATATGGTAAATTTTTTGGTTTTGTTACTAGTTTGAAGAAATTTCGTTTAATTGGTTGAAAATAAATTGTGTTTCAAAGAATTGACAATGTTTTCCAACATAAAGGTTGATTTTTCTCGAAAATGGTCAAGTTTGGAGCTTATGACACCTTTTTTGTGTAGAAAACATTAGCGGTTCATATGGGCATATCAAAACCGTACTTATTTTAGTGGCGTAGAAGTTGGGGAGAGAAATAACCACTACATCTTCAAAATCTTCACCAATTATTAATAAAAAAAATACTCCCATCGCATAAAACATAGCTTACTATAAGTAAAGATTGCTCACAAAAGTTGTTTTCTGTACCATGAACGGTTCCGGAGATATTCGCAAAAAACTAAATGTTTTTTTCAATTTCAACATTTTACATTATTGTTAAACAATGATGAACTACAAATTATGAAATAACGGTTTTAGTGACAAGAAAAACTAAATTAAAGTGAGACACACGTTTTACATTCCACAATCACCCTTGACCAAGATAAATTTTAATTTAGAGTTCATTATTGTTTCACAACTGAAATAAATAGTTATGAAATTTGTAGGTTATTGATGATGTCAGTGTGACAGTGACATAATTATTCCAAACGTAAAGTAGGGCACACGTTTTAGATTCCACAACCACCCTTGACCAAGATAATTTTTGATATCCCGGTACAAGACATTCACTTTAGGCAATATATGCAAATCAAATGACTTACGAATTCATTCTGTAGAACATCGTAGAAAGGGTGAGGTGTAGTTTCATGGTCCATGGTTCATCAGAAATCTCGCCTGTTATCCCACCAAAAAGAGATTTCAGGTAGGCGGACAAAACTAGCTCTAGCTAGTTCCCCCACCATTTAAATTATTATCTTCATAAATGACAAATTTTGAAACTGAGAATCATTCACTTTTTGGTATAACATCATAATATGTAGATGATAAAAATTCAGTTGTAAGGGTAAGACTTATGTAGAAAATGCAAAAACTTTTCTTGTAAGTAGGGTAATGGCGGGTAAGAGTGCGGATCGTCCAAGAGTACGTCCTGCCTTTAATCATGCCCTCTGTTCGTAGATGGTGCTGTTATGAAGTATTCTACTTACTGCTAAAGCTTCAGGGCAAAAAAAATATTCACCTGCGACTCACACGCTTGCTTTGTGAAAAAACAAAAAGTAAATTTCTACCCATTCCGATGTAACATTTGCGATTCAATATGTGTTTAATAGATATTTCCGGTAATACCTTAATCAAATTATGTGAGTATCCTTGGAACTAATGCTTTTGAGGCATTGATCACCATGTTCAGTTTATAGACCATATAATGTCAGTGATTATTTAAATATGCGAGATTCATAAAAACAATGTTACTTAGTTTTTAAGATTTTTCAGTGTGATTTTTTAGCGTCATTTAATTCAATGTTTTTTTGGTAATAGATAGTAAGGAAATATGTTATTTTGAAATAAAGATCTTTCTACGCTATTCTATTCAATGCCAAGCTCGAGACTTGATGAACTTATTCCTACTTCATTTTTCTATCGAACTGTAAAGTTCCTTATGCCTATAACCTCCAAACCTTCAAGGTAAATTTGAAAGCCGATTTCCTCTCCACACATTACACCGCTGACTCACACGATGTTCTTCGAACATTGTAAGTTTTCCCCCCGTGTAGTCAACGTATAGTGAAAAAAGAGAGAAGGTTTATCAATAGATCAATCAATCATATTCCAAATAAGCTACTAACCTAGTATTACCTAGAACACATAAAATTTTAGAAGCTGACCGTGCCGCTTGCAGTTTCAGAATCAGGAAACTACATGCATTTTTGGTATCTCAACCATCTAGGCTACAATCGCCGATGCAGGTAGAACATAAAATTCGGTATATCAACAGTTAATTCGTGGAAGGCACGATGATTGGCCTAGAGGCTCTCGTGTGAGTTGAAGCTTAAGTAAAGTTCATAGAAGCTGAAAAAGACTGAGGGAATCACCGAAAAATGGGAATAGAAATAAGGAGGCTGGGAATATGAAAGTTTGGACCGAAGGGCAGTATGAATTGGGTCTTCGAAGCGAGACGAATGCGTCCGTCAAAGTTATTGGAAAC
Source organism: Endomychus coccineus (assembly GCA_958510875.1). Classification (NCBI taxonomy): domain Eukaryota; kingdom Metazoa; phylum Arthropoda; class Insecta; order Coleoptera; family Endomychidae; genus Endomychus; species Endomychus coccineus. The sequence goes on from OY294068.1 coordinate 37,439,540, forward strand.
AGTTTCATTTTATATTGTTCTAATTATATTAAGATAATTGTTGGTGTAAGTCTTTACCTATGTTTTGTATTACTTTTGTTGCGAATGAAGGAATGAATAAATGACTCCACATCAGAAATGGGATCTGACTTGCAGACACACATTTTGCAAGAGGAATGACGTGCATTATTGGTCATAGAAAACAGCAAGCTTATGGAATTGATAAACGCAGTGAAAAATACAAGAACACAAGTGATCGACATTTAATACTGTCCAAATTTCTTTCCGATCCTAATGCTTGGTTTGCTACTATTGATCTATGCATGGTCGATAAGCCGGTACAGTGTAACTCGGATTAGTTTTCTTTGGTATGAAAGTTTAGAAAAGAGGGTAGCCAATGACATTGGAAGTTGCCCCTATAACTACTCATATATTGAACACATCGTTGTTTATTCCGATTACTGTGTTGGGCAGAGCAGAAATAAATTTGTTTTTGCCTTAATTCATTCTCTGTGTTGAATATCGATAGAGTTAAAACTATCACACATTAGTTTTAGTAAAGGGAGATACTCAATATGAAGAGGACAGCGATTTACTCAAAAGCGTCCCATTATCCTTCCACAAAGAGCAACCACTATAAGTTCAGCCAAGACCACTGGAACTCCATACAAAGTTAAAAATAGCTTTGATTCACAAGCATTTTGTGCTGAAATGGGCAGAAATTATGAAGAAAAAAAATAATGGAAAGGTCTTTTGGAATCATATCATAATTGTCACAGAAGAAAAAACGCAACCTTAAATTATATTTTACTAAACTTCTCATTTACAAAATAAAGTTAAGTCCATTAATGTATGACAGAATTCAGAGCAGCTTAGAAATAAAGAGCAAAGGAAGACTACATTGCTCCCTGCTTATGGGAAATCTCCCTCTATTGATGCTAAAAATATGAAAAACTTACTAGAACTTCGTAAATAAACTGTTATTAGGGCAGTTTATTAATCATTTTACGAGGGTTTGTCCACAAAATAAGACAACAATTCATGAAAAAGGGACAAAGACAGTCCAAGTGTTAACTCAGAATATGTCTATTATAAGATTTTCATTATCGGTGCTTTATGTAGCCCAAGTTATTATTTTTGTACGAATTTCAGTTGAATAAAACATTATTCTGTATGGAGTAGTTTTATTTTAATTTTTGCAGAAATGAACATACACTTATGAACGCGGCCTTTTAATTTTAAACCAAGTAATAATATTGTTTTTATACACATGTTTAAATTGATATTCATAAAATGATAAGTTCAATAGTGTAACAATTTGATCAAAGTTCAAATTCTGGAATTTCGAACTCTAAGTTCATGAATCACTCGAGTCTTCCAATAACATATATGTAATGCATAATATTCGGAAGTTTCGTCTATTCGCATGAAAGAAAATTAATCAATAATTAACAAGATCAAAAAATGTTAAAATCATTTTTCCATCAATTACATTTTCAGACATGTTACACTACAGAGTTCAGGTATCAATGAAATAAATTCAATGATTGTTAACCAAGTGATCCTTAATTTAACTGTAACGAACCTACGTTTGAGAATAAACCACGGAGTTTAAACTTGCTATTAATAGTTCATTAGGCCGAATGATTTGAAACTAATTAACTGTTTCATTATCAATCGATTATATTCAAACCAATGGTTGTACTTAATTCATTCTAAAATGATTCGAATTGGGATTACAAATTTCTACAAAAATTCATGTATCCAATGTCATGATGATGAAGCTCCTATTGCAGAATCTTGAACTGAAACCATTGAGTATGTGTGTTCTCATATTTAATGCATAATATCACGGAAATGAGAGCTAACTTGTAATACTGCATATAAAATGACATGGCAATGTATATCCCATTCTTATTGCCCACTCATCACCGCAAACCAGTATAACAAACCACAAGGTCTGGCTTGTTTCCATAACAGCACTCCAAGAGCACGACTGACCCACCAATGTTTACACTAACCTGGTATCAGAGATACATATATGATTCTATTCGATTTAATTTGTGTGATTAGGGGAATGAATTGGGTTTTGTATATATGTGTTTAGCTTGTGACTATGAAAGCATCTGTTGAATGGAGGATTACAAAAGATTCAGTTAACGTAATAATTCTATTCCATTAGTCATTATACCATTTTGCGGAAACTCTTCTGGAATATATAGTAGCTGATTCCCCTATAAATATCGATGGTCGAAGCTGTTATTTCGTGATAATTCATCATAATGATGGAATGAATCAACTTCACATTGTTTTATATCTCTTATATAATGAAACATTCTTAGAGTATCTAAATCAGGAAAGGTATTTCCTGTGTAAAAAATGGATAGCAAAGGTTGAGTCTGTTTTGTTAAGTCTGAATGAACGAAAATGTTGAAATTACGACTTTCATATAGGTAGAACTTGTCGTAATTTTAAACTCAGCAATCGTCATCATAATCGCTAACCGTAGGTACGCTGGAAGCAGGACACCGAACCGAACCAATGGTTACATGGTAAATGGGTAATAATTGAGAAATAAATGAACTCCTAACTATTCATTCCATATTATTCAATAGAATGATAACTTTCTCGTTTTGCTGATGAGCTTAATGAGAGAACGAAAGAGTTATCCAGAATTATTAGTTTGTAATGTTATTGATTCATCTTGATACCTTCATCATTGGTATCTGGCAAACAAGAAATGAATATTCATTTATTTATTCCTCAATTGTAACATCAAGAATTCCTCAAGGGCACATCATTCCAACTACCAGATGCCTACAAATCTGCAAAATATTGTGACTATAATTTCTTCAACTAGTGTTTCATTTCCAAAACTATGCAAAAAGTATGAAGAAATAAACATAGGCGATCTCAAGTTACATGTAGGGGAGGAAGGTACTAAGTGAGACGGTGTACTAGGTGAGACAGAACGAATAACGTTGAAATTTCGCGCGCTATTTCTTCTTCCTTCCATAGTTGGTATTGTTGTTCCTGTCTGGTGTTATGGTTGGAGTGTTCTGCCTGCGTGATTTCATCAGAGAAATTTACAAGAAAAAATCACTTTTTCAAGGTAAGAAATTACTTCCGTGGTAGTGTTACTGATTGAATTATGTCTATATCAATAATTTTTTTTATGGCTTCTCTCGTTTTTCTTGTTCGTCTGGGACATGCTTACTAACCTCCAAATAGATTCCGGCAAAAACAAACGGCGCCAATTTGAAATTATAATTTCTCTTAAATCGATAAATAGTACTAAGTGAGACAGTAAACCGAGTACTAAGTGAGACATGTCTCAGTTAGTACCACCCCTCCTCATCATTCATTTATTTGAACTACATACTGTTCTTGTTTAAATTTTAGATGCCCCGGAAGCCGAAAGCCCGTACAATCGGAAATACTTCGGAGGAAATAATGAGAGCGGCAGTTGATATGGTATTGAAAGCAAATTATTCAGTTAGAGAAGCTGCTAGGGTCTGTAACATAAAATTTCAAACACTGGCGCGATATGTCAAAAAACAAAAGAATAATGCTGATAACGTTTCTATTAGTCCTAATTATGAACACCGAAAGATATTCAGCAAAGAACAAGAAAGGAATCTTGCTAGCTATTTGAAAACTTGCAGTAAAATGGCATATGGCCTGAATACCGAAGATTCGAGAAGACTTGCCTACGAACTTGCAGTTGCAAATGATTCACCTATTACAGAATCATGGACTAAAACTAAAATGGCAAGAAAGGATTGGCTCAGGGCTTTTCTGAAAATAAATAATGATCTAAGCATCAGAAAACCAGAGCCATGTAGTCTGGGGAGACTATCAGCGTTCAACAAACATAATGTCAAAACGTTTTTTGACAATTTCAAATCAGTATTGCAACGCTTTCCAAATCTAGCAGATGGCTCTAGAATATTTAATTTGGATGAAACCGGAACTACTACCGTTCAAGCACCAAAGAAAATAATTACACCCACTATTTCTGGAATTGGTACTTTTTTGCCCCCCACTATAATCTTTCCGCGAACACGTTATAAGGACCACTTTTAGAAAGATGCCCCCCCAGGTACTCTAGGCTTAGCAGCTCCTAGTGGTTGGATGAATACCGATTTCTTCGTAGAAGTATTTGATCATTTTGTAAAACATTCAAATTCTTCACAGAACAATCCTTCAATACTAATCTACGATAATCACGAGAGTCATATTTCGGTTAGGGTTGTAGACAAAGCTCGAAATGCTGGTGTGCACATTATAACTCCTCCACCTCATTCTAGTCATAAAATGCAACCATTAGACTTAGGCGTTTTGGGTTCATTCAAAGCTTATTTCAATAAGGCCTGCGATGATTGGATGTTGATCAATCCTGGACAACCCTTAACAATAAATCATATCGCGGGATGTATCTCTAAAGCTTTCAATAAGGCATATACGCCAACAAATATAACATCAGGCTTCCGAAAAGCTGGAATAGTGCCTTATAATCCAGATATTTTCACTGACGATGATTTCTTAGCCTCATCAGTTACGGATCGTCCTTTACAAAACGAAGCAAATATTGAGGCCATAAATATCTCTTGTCCAACGAATGAAGTGAACAAGTTCTCACAGCCCGCAAACATGAATATTAGTGAAACGGCAGGCAGGGATAGTGAGCCAGGATGCAGTTCCTCTGTGTTTGACGATTTACGTGAAAACATTGGTTGTGCTGTAGAGAGACAAGTGACACCCCTTCCAATTTTGAGGAAAAGCTCTGTGAGTGCCGACGATTCCAATGTTTCAAACCAATTCGTACTCCCAGAAGTCATAAGAGGTTTTCCTAAGGCTGGACCTAGAAAGCAAATCAGAAAACCTAGACTGAAAGGACGGAGTGCCATCATAACTAGCACTCCAGAGAAAACAATGATTGAGGAGGAAGAAAAACTGAAACAGGAGAAACAGCTATTGAAATTGAACAAAATAAGCAAGAAAACCAAGGTTAATATAAAGTCTCTGCAAGAAGAGGATCAACCAAAAAGTACGAAGAGGAAGATCAGAAAGGAGAAGACAAAAGAGGCTTCAGGAGAGACTTCAGAAAGTGATGATGAAATAGTTGTGTATGAAGAAGAATCTGAGTTGGAAGACGGGATTCCCGAAGAACCCCAAGCGGATATTACAAAGGACATAAATGACGAAAATATAAAGGCAGCCAAATATGTTCTTGTAAAATTTCCGAAGAATGTTTTCTATATTGGCAAAATTTTAAATGTCGATCCATTACTGAAGGAGTCTGAAGTGTCATTTCTTCGAAAAAGCTCTAAGACTCTGAATAGCTTTTTGTTTTCCAATGTTCCGGATGTTTCCACAATCGATTTTAATGACGCAAAAATTATTCTACCTGATCCCGCTATAGGAAAGGGGACGAAACGGCAATCGCAAATACTAAAATTTGAACTTCGTTTCGATACACTAGATGTGCGTTAACTTTGTCAATCGTATGAATATAATATTCAATACCTGACCAAAAGAAGAATTAACTCTTTAGTTTGAGATGAATTCATTTATTTTCTATAACTACCATTAATCGTTACAAACTAAATATTTTCCAAAAATATTGTTTATTTATTTGTCAACATATAGACTTGTCTCACTAAGGATCAATGATCGTCTCAGTTAGTACCACCTCTGGTACAAACTGAGACATTTGCAGACCTGTCGAAAAAAAAAACTCCCACTTTTACAGGAAGACTTTTATTACGGCGAATGGTTCCATTACGTAGCAAAAGATTGACTCTATCAGAAATGCTGAGTATTTTTTCTGGATATTGAATTTCTGAAGGAAGAAAAAATAAAATTATTATTTTGTCTCACTTAGTACCCTCTTCCCCTATATAGTCAAAAAGATAAAACCAACAAATGTGAATGTAGTGACAGTATAGGGGAATATTAGCTGTTCGTACGGGCTGCACGCGCAGAACAGCTGAAATCAGTCATTTCGTGTGCACCGCCTATGAACGGACTTAGTCGAATACATTTAAAGTATCAGTTTGACGTACGTCACTTTGACAATTATAGGTCATATCAGGGGCGTGCAAACAGGGGTTGCAAAGGTTGCATTTGCTACCCCAATGTTCCTAAAAAACATTGATCATTCAACAAAATGTTGGAAAAATTATAAAACGAACAAAATTTTGAGAACAGTTTTTTTTTATCTTAATAACCATTATACCAATATACATTTTTTTGCTTATACAATTTATATGAAGTTGTATTTTCTTGCAACCCCAATACTACATTCCTTTGCACGCCACTGGGTTATATAGAAATTAGTAGCATAAAATTCTAAAATAGGAAATGGCTATCAACACGTGTCACCCATTACTCTTCTTTTCTATGGTATAAATCATTTGTCACTTTCACGTATCCCACTTTGACAGTTATATGTTATATAGAGTTAAGAAGCTGTTCATGGAAAAGTATAAAATACGGAGTGACTATTGGCACTTGTCACCCCCACGGTCGTACATACTGGTCTGGGAACTCGTAAGTTTGACATGGGTCTCTTACGCGTCGCCAAACTCGTAGTCCCTCGCTCAGCCACTAGCTAGCGCTTGAATCGAAGTGGTAAAACGCAGTGTTTTTTCTTGGGTGCGAGGTGGTTGAAACGCTTTATGGGCACTTTATGGTCCTGTAACATCCCATAAAGTAGTGTGGGAGTCCCTGAGTCCTAAACTTAATCACCTCGTGTGGTAGGCTCGATCCTGCAACCAGGGCAGTCACGATGACACTTGGGCTTAACAGCCCATTGTATCTTGCTACACCACATTCTCGGGCCATCGGAAAAATTCCGCAGTCGCTGGATTCGAACCCGCGACCGGCAGCCATAGTGATTAGAAGATCGATGCTTCTACCACTGACCTACCTGGCCCTACCAAGCAGTGTTACTAAGTATTCTGATTTGAGAAAGGAATAGAACTGTTATTCTTGTCAAAATGTATTACTCACCTTAAAAATAACTTCCCCTTTTTCGTTATAAATGACGCACTGTTCTTATGAATTTTTTCTCGAAATGATGCTCGCACACATAAAAAACCTCGTTAAAACGATTTCTTCTCGGAATCGCAAGCATCCACTTTTTTCGCATTTCCGCATCTTTCGGCACTTCAAGAACAGAAGAACACAGTTTCGTAATTTCTTTCTAAAAAAGCCGGTATCTCTTGTGTTTACAAGTCATGAATGACAGTTGTCAGAGAACACTCTTCGACTACTGCGGCACCCTTTTTGGTAATTCACAATGCTAGGCATTGGCAAAAGAGTTCTTCTTTCGGGGATAGTTGATCAGTGACTTCTCGTCTGCCTCGTTTTACTGACGAACCCATGATAAGGGCGAATCAGCTGTCTAAGACTATAGGATGTGTTGCTACTATTCAACCTGGTGAACCAAGACTGTATCTATCATCTACGTAGCTAAACCAGGAATGAATGTGGTATTAGCTAGAAGGGAATTCATCATAGTATCTTCAATGAAAGATATACAAGTGATTATTGAATCGACAAAGGCAAAAATCACAATCTTGTTCTGTGATTTATTTAGGATGTTGATAGTAAGAATTTTGAATTCAGTGGGAACATACTCGATCATCGAAAGATAGGTACCATTATACCACTATGTTGCTATTAGGTATTGAGAGATTGCTACATTTAGGAGAAGATGGATTACAGTTGATAGACCCACTCTTTTCAAGATTACTCAAATAAAACTTGGCTAATATCTGAAAATTGGTAATTAATGAAGTGAAATTAATTCGTATAGTATCTTTGGATTTTTGTCAAATTCGATAAAATATAATATCAACATATTTCATGGGTACTTAGTTGAATCTTCAGTTTCTATTATTTCCATGAACATATTATCATAAAGAACATATCAAACAGATGTGGATGAATACTCTTTTATGAACACATACATACCTACACATACTGTTCCATGAAACTGTTTTCACTCAGTGTGAAACCCTTAACAACAATTCGTTTCACGCATGATTAAATAGGTCATTAATTATTCTCCCTTATGGTTCTGGTGTCATTTCAGACTATATCCGCATGGATATATATATAATTCTGTGTTTCACTTGACCTAGTATTGTACCCTACCTCGACCCTCTAAATACCAATAATTTCATGACCCATATTTAAAACAACTAATCTGAATTGAAGTAAAGTTTCATCATGGAACAAGATTCTTGTTTGAATTCTAGATCAAAAGAATACATTATTGATTTCTTACAGGACACTTTCTTTGTAGATACTTTCTCAGTAACTAATGTGAAGGTTTTTTACATTAGCATATTTTCTACGAGATCTTTCACTTCTTTTCCAAGTCATGAATCGCTTGGGTTGTCAACTTCACCTTGTTCATAACGTTTTGTCACTCTATTCATATTGAAATCAGTTAGAAAGAATTTCATCATTTGAACTTTCAAATAAAAAATTCATTATAGCATTTAGGATTGACGCGATAAATTATTTCCTTCATTATCACCAGCGTAATATTTGCACCTCTATATAGCTGTTTCGCTGTCTTCACTTTGATTGAACCGTATAAAATTGAAAACGGAGATTTGAATCGTGTTTGGCAATTCTTTCATTGAAACTAAATTTTCACATTCTCATCCGGTGCGAAATAAAAAACGTCGCCAGAACTGAAGATATATAGCCTCAGATAGCTAAAAACAATGCTTACTGCCCATATATTGAGATGTGATGATGCGACAAAGAGACTGAAGTGATCCATAGATCTACTAGGAATCCACATACCTGTCTGTATGGGGACGGACAAAGAATTTTCTCATCGTAAATTTTGCCTGTCGTGAAAGGCGACTAGAAGCATAACCATAGGTGGTAAATGTTTTCCTCATCGCCTGGTGAAACACCATCACCGCGATAAAGATGCTCCGAAGTTGGAAACCTCATGTTTCAGTATTTGGTCGATGATTCCGGTCTCATTCTCATACCCATTTTCCTGTCTCCCTATCCAAACCTAAATTTTATTAATTCCAGATTTATTCTGAAAATACTAATGATGAAGCCTCCAAGAGTAAAATCCTCCAGAAGAAAAACACCTCTCCATTCGAATTTCCGGGCAATAGGTGCTCTAGGGGGTTCACCATTGTCAGATATAAACTTAACATCCAAGGTCTTAGCAAAAACATGAGCAATGTTCTTTGAATTTCTTTCTCCGAAACTTGACCCCATTCATCCATCCAGAAGCTGGAATTATCATCATAGGACAATTGTTCCTGAACAAACAGCATACCGTATTTGGCGCGGTAACTCATGTCTGGAGACCAGAACAAAATATGTTGAAACCAGAATATGTGCAACAAAACAATAAGCGTTTCGAAAGAGGCATATAATACCAATTAAGATCAAAGATTATCGAATGGCCGTATGGCTCATGTTCGTTTTGAAATCCGTAAAAGCAATTCCACTTTCAGTTCATTCCCTCCACTAACCAAAGATGATGGCACACTGGTTCTTCCTACCAGACTTAATTTTTTCATCGAACGGCGAAGTTATGAAACTCTTCACCTATTGAGGTCTTTCCCTATCCTTATGACCTCCAAGTCTTCAAGAAAAATGAGTATGCCTATCTCCTCTCGTTACATATCACTACTGGCTCACACGATGTTCTTTGAACATGATAGGTTCCCCTTTCGTATAGTCAAAGCTTAAATAAACATCTGCTAACGCAACATGGCACGTTATTCGTTTTGTTACAGGTCTTGATGAGAGCAAAAGTATCTACCATTATGAGGTATAAAACAATACCCTCTATAATATAAAGTAAGTGTGACGTCATCAACAAAAGGCTTGTAGTATAAACGAAACTTACGACAGTACCGTTAAGTCGTAATGGCGCATGTCAGTATTGAGAGTGACAGGTGATAAGTATTAGAATTAAAATAAAGTTTTACTTGTTTCTTTTGGAAAATTATATATTGCAGCTGATGTTCCTTAGGTGTCCTTGTGAGATTGAAAAGGATTTTCACCTGTGAATAAACGCGTATAATAATAGTGTTATGACTGAGTAAAGTACCTTGCATAATGGATTCCTAAGTGAATATTTATGTTGGTGATGAAAATTCAAAATTTCATTCTCTATCGGAACAGATTACACTTCAGTCGGCAATTTTAATTTACGAATAAAAATGGAAATAACATCATATATTCAATTTATGAGATCCGTATCAAACCATTTTTGGATTATAAAGCCGGAAATCTTGTTGGTACCGCTTGCTATAACATGTCACTTGCAACATAAGCATTTATGTTCATGATTGTTAGTGTTAATTCAAAATTTCAAGAGTTCGTCCACATTTGTTCTGTGTCGAAAATAAGCCCCAATTTTCATGTTCATAAAGTAAATTATTTTAAAATTAGAACGAATTGGATAAATAATGCTCTGTATAATAAGTGACAATAATGTACTCATCAGCAAAGCCATGGACGGTTTTTAAACACAACAAGTTTTCTATTTTTCTTCATAGCTCAATTGCCTGACATTCAAAAGTTGAACGTGATAATATTTATGATTGAAACCACTTCCAGGAAAGGTACTGGAATCATAAACCAGAAATCAGTGGCGGCTCGTGAATTTTTGAGAGAGGAGGCTGGACATAAAACGTTTTTGTGAAAATAAACTCTATTCACAGCCTTTTAACCTTTGCACAGAGACCGTACCAGTTACTTCAGTGACAAAATTAATTGTTACCCAGCAAGAACCAACGTGGAGGTATAGAGTTTCTCTTGGCAAAAAATTTTTTTGTTTGTTTTCGTCTTTAATTTTTTTTGGATTTTTAATATTTTTCTTATTTTTGGAATTTTTCATATTTTTTTTTTTATTAATTTTATTAACTTTTTTTATATATTAACGGAATTCTACGGTCTTTAGTTTGCGAAAAATGATCAATAATATTATCAAAAAATGTATCATTTTGTTTTAAGTGTTTTACTGAATCTTTTTCAAAGATTTTAAACTAACATTGTATAAACGATTTTGGCCCATTGTATTTGGCATGTAAGTTTTAATTCGTTTGAGAGTAGAAAATGATCTCTCCACCGATGCCGACGTGACAGGAATGGTGACTGTCAAACAAAGTAGTTTATGAAACTGAGGTAAAACTTGCTGCAAATCATTGCCTATCATATATTTTATCATATCGGCGTAAATGTCGTACTGGCCTAAAATATCTTTATCCGAGTATATAACGCATAATTCATTGTGCAGTGCTATTTTATCAAAAAAATTATATTTTAGAACTAAGTTATACAAAAAACTTCAATTCATGTGAATCGGAAAACCGAATCTCAATTTGACCTTTAATAGTATCTAAAATTTCATAAAAATGTGTTTATGATGTAGTTTCTTGTCTACCAAAATAAATGTTTTCCTCCTTTAACAATATTCTGTTTACCGGTTAATTTAAACTTAATACTCGATGTAATATGTTCCTGCGATTTTTCATGTCTGTCTATACCACGAGCTAAATTTCTCAAATCATCATAACCCGAGTGCCCCCAACATGAAGTTGTATCAGATGTAAATAGCAAGCAATACCAGCAATATTATTTATTGTGTAACTCAGATCCCGTTAACCATAAATATTTTTCACAATTATCTTATCAGCATCAAATGATCGATTTTGAAACATACCTGTCATCACTAATCTTTTCAGCAACTAAAGCACTAATCATTTTAACGTTTAATAACCAAAGAACTCTTTGTTAATAACTCACCGAACAGATAAATTATAACTTAACCTTACATCGCTTCGCGAAACAAAAACAACAACTGACAGAGCACGTTTGCAGCGGCGACAAGTAGTCGTATTTCATACGACCGCTGGGTGCGTACGAGAAGCTAGCCTGCATAGGGTGTTGCCATATTTGCTGTTTTACCCTATTTGTGAATTGAACTGCTTGGAAAAAGGCAACTGTGTTGACCACACGTATTTAGCGTTTGAGATATATAGAGAATCTAGCCTCTGGCCACTGTTGCCAGATTAAAAATAACTACTGAGAACGGGAAATTAATTGTAAAATTTAAAGAATTATCAGAGAAACAGGAAATAAAATGGAGAATGATCATTAAGATAAATTGGTGAGGAGGCTGAGCCTCCTTAGCCTCCTTCGAGGAGCCGACACTGCCAGAAATATTTACGTTGAATGGTTCTCAATCAATGTAATGTTGAATTGATACTGTGGATTACGAAGGTGCGAAGCATTTTCCAGTTTTGGCCTGACCAATGTTTCGAATGGTGTTTGTATACCTCTAAATTGTTGAAATATTTGAAATGCCTAAGTATAAGACTCGACATTCTCCTTTGCTTTAGCATACATATCACATATTATGTACATTCAAAGTAAACTGATCATCCTAAATAACGCTTAAATCCTCAATATGAATAATTCCACGGCTAATAATTACTGAATCTGGAATAAGATGGACTAAGGGTAATAACACAACATTTAGTGACTACTGTGCAGATTATTACATGAGGTTTCATGGAGTTCACGAAGTATTTATATAATTCGTATTTCTATTGATCAGAATTCGTAGCTGTTTCAGAGCTGCCAATGGGAAATCTGGAAACTTAATAACATTTCATACAAACTTGGAAGAAGCCATTGATTATAATTAACTTTTGTGGAGTAATTTCTCAACATCATACTACATTATTCATATCTGAAGAAATAATATGATGATAAACGATGGATTCCTTTATATGGAACGGCTTTCAGTATCATAGACAACGAATAACAATCGATATTCACATTCTCATATTTAGCTTATATTCTCGCTAAATCGGTATTCTGAACAGAAATTTCGTAACGGTGAACAGGAAACTCCAAGATAGAAAGCTGTGCTTTCAAAAGGACAACAACGCAACAAGTGCGAGTATGAACGTGATCTATGTATGATCCTCTAGACACGATCGCTCAAGAAGCAATAGTTCTCTCGATACATCGGTGAATCATCAGACTACAGGATGATAATATTGGAATCTGTGATTCTAGGATTAGCCTTCTCGGAAATAAGATCATCTGAGATATTTGTATTCATCTTAAGTGGTCATTCCGAAAATTCAACAAAACAATTTTATTTTATGATTCATGTGTCCCTAGTACACAGCATATTCTACATATTTTGCATATTAGACGCATTTTTTGAAATGTTTACATATATCCTCAATAAATTGCACATAATGCATAATTGAAAGAATTTTGAGCAAAAGGGTTCACGAAAAATAACTTCTATCCCCCTATCGTTTGAGAGTAATTCATTATTTCATTTGCAGCTCTCAAGAATTCCAATTGCCCGTAGTCATTCATTAGAGGTACAACGATATGGGATTCGCAATAGCTCGCTTTAAACCCCTGACAGGGGGGGGGGGTTAGTGCGTCATTATGGGCTAAGTCACATAAAGTATCACGTATAGATATGGGAAGAGTCTACTGTCCTGCTTGCGTTAAAATTGTAAACATAATTTTTGAATATCCAATATAGAGGGTGGTGCAAAATCGGTCGACATCTGTTATTTTTTTGAGATACAAAAAAAAAGTTAGAAGCGAGTTACATTTTTTTAAGCGAAATTCACATTGAAAATACAGAGGAATGTATAGGGCGTTTCAGTTTTGTCCTGTCTGAATTAACTTAATTTTTTATTCGTAGCTTTGGGTATATTTTTAATTTGTTTTTGTATTTATAGTTTTTATTTCGAAAAATAAAAGAGATATTGACCGATTTCGCACCAGTTGGACACTTCTGAACTTAATTTTTAGGTATTTGAAACTAAGTAGTGATATTATTGCTTTCCAATTTTTGTTTCTCCTTATTGCAGATACCATGTGATAAAAAGTTCCAAATAACCCAAAACGTGAAAACTTTTGCTCATATTGTTGAATTAGGTATAATGAAATCTGGAGATGTGTCACAACACATTATCGCAATGTTTTCAACCAATGTCTAAAAAGCTAAACGAACCAGACACTTCAACCGAGACCTATGTCATGCAATGATGACATCAAATATTCCCTTGTCAAAGCTACGTAATCGCTACCTGATCAGAACTTCAATTTTTTTCTCTACAAGTATTGCAAATTCAATGTCCCAGGTGAAACAACACTACGAAGAAACGACATAAGTCCCTTGTATTTGGAGGTAATTGAAGAAATTAAAGCTAACATCCCGAACAAACATTTTATAAATCTATTGATAAAACCACCGATTCAAGAGGATGTTATATTGCTCATTCATTGATTGGTGCTCTCAGCGACGAGATTCTACCAAAATCTTACTCATTGCTTCTAAAGAGTTAGAAAAAACAAATGCCCGGTGATCAGATTTGTTCAAGAAGAACTATCAACCTTTTTTCTTCCTGAGCCTGTTCCTGAAGATGATGTTTTGCTCATTTTGTCAGTTACAGCATCGTACATGAAAAAGACCGGACAAAATTTGAAAATTTCTTATCCGAACTTATATATGTCACATGTCTTGCTCATACTCCAAGTAGGGTTGCTGAAAAGATGAGGAAACAATTTTTTCTTGTAAATAGTTTAATTTCTAACTTGGAAAAAATCTTCCTTGAAGCGCACATAAGGGTTCAGTCCTATAGAGAAACACTACCAAATACTCCTCTTCCACCTCAACTTGTTATTTGAAGATGGGGCACTTGGTTGAAAGCCGCTTTTTTTATTGCGAGAACTGTCATCTAAAAGATCTAATTCCAGAGTTATCTTCTCAATTCCTCATTGACGTTAAACAATCATTCGAAAATAAAGAAATAGAACAAATTTTTTTAATAAAAACTCATCAATTTGTTTCTAAAAACCGATCAATTTGTTTCTAAAACGATAACACAAATGGAGGAATCTAATTTGCCATTAACCAGAAGTGTAGAACTAGTAAGACAATCCGAGGCAGCTTTTCAAAATATCGTCGGCAAAATGGGGCCCAAAATTTTTCAAAAATGCAAAAACTTGAGGGAAATAAATTGTGGATTTCGGTTTCTCAGTCAAGTAACTAATATTTCTGAGTGAGAATTTACAGAATCCATTGATTTGGATCCTGTAATATTAAGCCCTTATTTAATAGGCTCATATGGGAAGAGGATTTTCCATTTGCTTAAATTCTGTTCAATGTTGATGTTTTCAAATCATTGAACCTCATATTGTGTCCATCTTTCCCCTCATGAGAAGATAAATCATACCGACTAGGGTGTAATCTACTAACACTTGAATGTGCACTTATATGTTGCTTTGGGCTACTGGATGTATGACCTTTATATTTTCTATTACAAATAGTTGAACTTCATCTTTGGTTCGTGTGAATAAATTGCCTATGTTTTTTATTGTTTTCTTCCCTATTTTTATGTTTTATATGTCTTGAAAACGGGCTGTCAGCTTAGATTTTAGGTCCTTCATATATGGTAGAACGAGAAATGTATAGTTATTTGGATAAGATCATCATACTTTCCTTATGCAAAGTGTAATTTGAAACTCCGAGTATCAGATTTTTCATTTAGTTTTACTAGGTTCACTTCCATATTTTCCCTGCGGTATGATAATTTAAATATCTTTCTGAATGAACAAGTTTTTGATACTGATCCATGATAATACTGTTGGACGTATTATTTCTCATTAATTGGGTATCTTGAAGGGTTAGGTTTAGGTTAGGCTTCAGTTTCGATTGTGAACTGTCATAGTTAGAAGCTGAACCTAATAACTCAATACTCTTTTCAGAAGCTCTGATTATGAAAAGTAAAACGTTAAACAGTATTGTCATCGACAGGTATCGAAAACTTGTTCATTCAGGGAGGTATTTAAGTTATCGCTCATACCATAATGAAAATATAAGAGGGAACCTGGTAAAATAAATGAGAAATCCCTTCAATCTCAGAATTTTGAATAACACTTTGCATAAGAAAATAGGAAAATATTAATCAATTTTTTTTTAATAATGGCTCTCGATCCATATTGTTAAATGAACTCTTGTTCAATATTTCACATGTTTTCGAACCACAATCGAAGATTAATGATATTAGCAGTCATACTGAAGAACAAATCAACTATTACTTTCTATTAAACTGGCTGTCATCATTTTTAACTGATAGGCAAATAGTAGTTTCAGCAAACGGTGTTCAATCCAAAAAAATTTTCCTCAAATAGAGGAGCAGCTCAAGGCTCTGTATTGGAGCCTCTTATTTTCCTCATTTATATCAACGATCTACCCTCAAATATTACAGTTGGGCTGCTTACCAAATTTGCAGATGATGTGTCAGTCAGCTTATCAGCGTACAGTATGGACGAGCTACAAAAAGACATTGAACAGGCAAATATGGAACTTGAGACTTGGTGTCACAAAAATCAGTTACTACTAAATAAAAATAAAACAGTATGAATTCATTTCGATAAAGATTACAAATTACTTTTAAATTCACAGATGAAAGAAAGTTGTAAATTTCTGGGGAGTTTTGTAGATTATCGTTTAAGCTGGAATAAGCAAGTCGATCTTGTCTGTAATAAATTAAACGCTCTGTTAAGGCTTAAAAATACCTTTGATAATAATACCTACTTCAAATTTATTATGCACTGGCCTGTTCTCACATAGCATACAATATTATCTTGTGGGGTAGAGCAGTAAACACAAACAGGGTTTTTATATTACAAAAACGTCTTGTTAGGCTTGTATTCAACATGAAACGCAGAGAATCCTGTAAAACAATATTTCGCTCCAACAGAATTTTAACCTTTCCCTCTATATTCATCTACGAATGTTCAGTATTTGTTTATCAAAATATGCATTTATTTAGTAGAAACAATATTAACCACGAATACAATGCTACAGATCTAAAGGTCACGGTCCATAACAGTACCTTGTACGAGAAATCGCCATCATACTCATGTCTGACAATATTTAACAATTTACCAGGAGAAATTAAACAATGTAGGTCAATGACAAGCTTTAAAAGAAAGATAAAAAACTTTCTTTTTACAGAATCATTCTACTCAATTAGAGAATTTTCAGAATAATTGTTTTACAATATCTTGCTATAACTTATTCAACATTTTAATTTAAATTATTTTTTCAACCTACTTTTGAAATTATATTTCTCAAATTATTTATTTTATGAATGGATTTAATGTTTTTAAGACTGAAAATTTGATCTTATCTCTTAATTACGGATAACTACTGAAGTGTTTTAGTAAATCACTCTTATTAATGTATTCATGTTGATGACGTGTCTTATGTAATTTTTAATGATTTTGTGACGAAATAAATATTATTACTATTATTATTATTATTATTACTATAAACTTGTAGTTTCATCATATATTGAGAATCTAATATCTCACCTGACAGTTTTCTTTCAAGACAGAAAACATAAGTTATTCCCACAAACTAAAAGTACGAAAAAGGATCATTCACAAAAATATTAACATTCGATTCATTGGGTCTGTACATGCCGGTCACTAGGAATTTTGATTCACGAAGAGGAAATTTGCATTGTTATGATGTTACTCTAATTCCGTTTAGATAAATTTTGTTGACATAGGCGCATACCTACATCATTTCTAAGATAAACCACGACACCATCTGCCCTGTTATAACTAGCCTCATTGTAATAAATAACTTCGAGGAAATTATAATCTGTGATAATTTATCGGCAACTCACCCTTCCTAAGAAAAATAGATTGTGACCTGAAGCAGAAGGAACAGAAGATAATGTTAACGAAATTTCGTTGGATTATGAACAATTGTAGTCAAACTTTCGAAAGTTCGGATGTCTCGAGGCAAATTGCTCCCTCATTAAGGCTATAATAACATAGTGAAACTTGTGAATTTGTTTGCATACTAAAATGCTTACCTTCCTCGAGATTTATTTATCAAAATTGTAAGATCCGTAATGATATTTTGATCAAATTGTTAAAAAACTGTGATTTGTTGAAGACTCTATTAAGAAGTTAATACTATTGCATTTCTCGGATATACTCTTCACATCAAGAAAATATATTTCATGTATTGAGGTAGGTCGAATTTAACAGTTCATTGGGGGATACGTCATTTTGTAATGATTCAAAATCCTGATATTGTCAGTTGAATTGAGAAGAAACACTGTATCTACTATTGTATTTTACGAAAATATGTCCTGGTTGAATATGATCTAAGATCTAATAAAAATGAAAAAATTGATTAATTTAAGTTACTCACGACAAACTTTGTGGAACATCATTGCCTGATTTTAACAGCTTATGTCTAAGATTATAAAAACAGTTACAGATTGAAATAAAATTGGTAATGCACACAAGTATCTCAGTATTATAATAGATGCTCATCTGAAATAGGATTTTCATACAAATTACGTGGTTCAGAAATTTAGGTAAATGGTTCATGAATTTAAACATTTGAAAGAAGTTCTAGATCTAAAACATTTGAAAACCTCATATCATTTGCTAGTAGAATCGCATCTACGGTATGGATTGCTACTTGGGGGCGTGTTCAAAAGTTACATACACTCATTAGAAATTATACAGAAACAGTTTTTTCATGTAATACTCAAAGATTCGTTTCATTGTACAGCAGATAATTTATTTAAAAATTCAAAACTATTAGATATCAGACAGATTTTCAATTACAAAGTTTTACAGAGAAAAATGGATATACAAATTTAAATTTACATGAACACGATAACAGACATAGGAAACAATATCCTTTACATCCTTTTAGGAATAAAACATTTGGGCAGAGTTCTTATACCTTTTCGTCTCTTGAATTATTCGATGATCAACCATAAAACATTATTAACTCGAAACTCTAAAATTGATTTATTCAATTACATTGTCTCTATGCATAAGATTCACTAAACATTCAAAAATTGATCTAAAAATTTATTATGTAGTATCAAAATGAACAAAAAAGGTTTAATTCCGTTCCAATATCAACTTCTCAATTATATTTAGCTCTATATATTCAGGTAGGCTTTTTTTTTGTATTCTTAGGAATACCTACATGAGCAATTCTAAATTAAAGGAGACGGCAAGGGGGGGGGGGTCTGCGGAACTTGCCGGGGCAATTTTTTTCCGCTTCTACATCGAAGTTGAACTCGTTTACCGGTATTTAGAGGTTAAAATACCTTTTAAAAAGTTTTTTATGATTTTTTCAATTTTTTGGGTTGTTTTCCAACGGAAATGACAAAAAACTGATTTTGACCCCAGAAATCGATATTTTATAATAAATAAACGTCCAAGAAGTCCTTCTGATCGGAAATTGCCGCTGAATCCGAAAATGGTGTCAGTTTTCTTACATAACGCATCATTTTCTATCCATTGGCTGATTTTCGACAAAATACCTTTTTTTTTGACGGCGTTATATCGGTGTGAGCAGCCACTTGAAATTTTTTTTTTCGGCGAAATCTGCGTGTTTTTACCTCAGCTTTGCGATAAAATGAGAATTCCTTCGACTAAATGAATTTTGGAGGTTGAAAAATCGAAAAAACTAAAAAAAAAACGACAAAAAACCGATATTACTGTACAAAAATCTGTCGACAGGTCGCTGACAAGTCTTTTTTTGGGACATATGACCTCGGAATCAGATTCAACGGGAAATTTTACGATAAGAAAACAGTTCACGAACGTCAACCAATAGTTTTTACACTCCAGTATACCATTAATTTTCCGAAAAAAACCAGGTAAACGCAATTTTCTTCCAGTTTTTGATCTTTTTCGACCTCAAAGTTGCAGAATTTAGAACTGTAAGTAAAATATTTGGATTACTTGGACAATTTTCGATCGAAAATATGCTATACCATTATTTTATTCTGGTGCTTTGGAAAAGCAGTTTAAAAAAAAGCTTTTTCGTAGCTGCAAATCTAGAGACTTCGTTTTTTCGTAATGTTTGAAGTTTGTTTCTTAAAACTTCAAATCGACTGAAATCGTGCTCAAAATGACTGATTTTGATGTAAAATTTCCTAAATATTCTGATTTTGACCATTTTTCAATTTCACATGATGACCCAGAGTCACAATACTACTAAATTACACTAATTTACATTTGGTTTCGTTGTTTTGTCCCGTATTTTTTGCACTTTGTTGAATTTTGTGGCTCTGGGTCATCATGTGGGATTGAAAAATTGTCAGAATCAGAATGCTTGGGAAATTTTACATCAAAATCAGTCATTTGATCATGATTTTAGTCGATTTTAAGTTTTAAGAAACAAACTTCGAAAATTACAAAAAAACGAATCTCTAGATTTGCAGCTACGAAAAAGCTTTTTTTCAAACTGCGTTTCCAAAGTACCAAAATATTGAAAAAAATGATGTTAAAGCATGTTCTCTATCGAAAATTGTCCAAGGAATCCAAATATCTTACTTACGATTCTGAATTCTGCAACTTTGAGGTCGAAAAAGGTCAAAAACTGGAAGAAAATTACGTTTACTTGGTTTTTGGCGGAAAATTAATGGTATACTGGAGTGTAAAAACTGTTGGATGACGTTCGTGAACTGTTTTCTCATCTTAAAATTTCCCGTTGAATCCGATTCCGAGGTCATATGTCCCAAAAAAAAACTTGTCAGTGACCTGACGACAAATTTTTGTACAGTTTTTGTCGTTTTATTCAGTTTTTGGACCTCTAAAACCCATTTAGTCACAAGAACTCTTATTTGATCACAAAGCTGAGGTAAAAACACGCAGATATTGCTGAAAAAAAATTTTTTTTTAATGGATGCTCACACCGATATGACGTCGTAAAAATAAAGGTACTTTGCCGAAAATCAGCCAATAGATAGAAAATTATGGATTATGGAAAGAAACTGACAACATTTTTGGATTCAGTGGCCAATTTTCGATCGGAAATGACTTCTTAGACGTTTATTTACTATAAAATGTCGATTTCTGGAGTCAAAAACTGTTTTTTGGCATTTTCGTTGAAAAACAAACCAAAAAACTGGAAAAATTCATAGAAAACTTTCTGAAGGGTATTTTAATCTCTAAATGCCGGTAAACGAGTCTGAATACGATGTAGAAACGGAAAAAAATTGCCCCGGCAAGATCCGCAGACCACCCTCCCCGCCCTTGGCCGACTCCTTTAATTCAGAATTGCTCACACATTCTGTTAGGTGAATACGCAAATAATTTGAAACACAACTACTACCTCATTATGTATATTTTCAAGACTCACGGTTTGGACTTTCAAGCATGTTTCGATTGAATTGTCATAGATTGTTGTTATAATAAATATTATTAATCTATAACTATTATTGTAACCGATATACATTTTGGAATGCACTTTAATATAATGATATTTTATAATTTTCATCATATACAAGAATCTTTTCTGATTATCTTAATTCATCTGTGATGAACGTACATTGTGGCATTCTATGTTCACGCATATTTATGTAATCAAGCATTATTTATTACAAATAAATCTTATTGTCATTATTATTATCATTTGGTAACTGATCCTGTCATAACCGTAGTGACAGAAGTGTCATACCCATGTATGTTGAATATCAACAATGACAGAATAAATCTTGGAAACTTTGAGAGAATTGAACAGTGACAGAATAAATATTGAAATATTTGAAATGATTGGATGGGATTTTATATAAATTGGATCGGTCAAGCTAGTAAACGGAAAGCGTTGGCAGGGTATTCTATTATACATATGAGAAGAAAACCACTGACTGACTTTATGTTTCTGACCTACTCACTCAAGAAGAAATCCAACAATGAAACCAACTAACTTCAAATGGGAAGATATTGATTCCTCGAGTTTTAAGACTTCAATGCATATTTCAAATTAGCTGGAACAGCTGAAGGCATGGGAAGACTTCAAATCATAAATCATAATCTATGCCATGGGAAAGTTTATTTATTTCTGACCGAGATATTATAAGCTTATATCGTCATAGTTACGCTATCAGTAAAGAGGGTCATAACTCCTTTGGGACATTATGGATTCTATAATTCCCTCTACCTTTCACAAGTAAAAATAAAATGAGAAATGCTAATATATATATATTTAGAAATCTGATGACATCTTTAGGAGATAAAACAGCGGACTTTTTCGGATTATAACTCTTACACTTCCGTTTCAAAAAAGTCTCTAGTTCATTGAACTTGGTGATATCTCGTTTCTCATGTATAGTCACCATCGATTTCAGCATTGACCATTTAGTCCCTGAAGAATTCGGACTATACGTTTCTGACTGCAACGGATAAACACAATTAGGTACTACCAAATCTACCGAAAAACATAGAAAATTCCTTACCAGTTCTTGAAAATATGCCAGAAATACAGTTTCAGTGGCATCTTTCGGCATAACATTTTCCCGTGTCAGCCACTCCAGATATATTTTATACCCTTTTTTGTATACGGCTTCACTTTTCGATGGAAATAATCATTCTCTTGCTTTTTCAGCATTTTTCAAAATATCCTCCATTATATTTGGGGTAGAAACACGTTTTTATCGCAAACACAGCTTGATAATGAAGCTTTGTTTGTAAACAAGTAACATAGCAACAACCTAGCAACAACAAAACTCCCATAAACAACAGTGCCTGATTCAGATATAGCGGGAAGGTAATGAATTGGTGCATTTATTCCGTTTTAAAAATGAACAAAATTTCATTGAAATCGGTCAGAAATGAAATTATCTATGTACCACGGGAATTAATGAGCCTTAATAACTTCAGGCAAATGCTGTCTCTCGGGCCAGAGGCCCTCGGGACGCAAACTTTGCCATCGGTAATTGAGGCCCTCATAATTCCCTTGATTCCCTTCTATTCAAGGCTCTTGAGGGTGGTGATTTGAGCTGAGGGGGTCAATTATGTGAATGTGAGTTACTCGTCAAAGGATTTCACTTTCGATATAAAAATGTACTTGTCTCTAAAATTTTCCATTTTGATTTTGTCTGAGATATCCCGGGCTAGTCATCCTGTATACAGCATACTCACATTTATTCATAGTTTCCGAAACTAGGTTATAATGAACTTCCTTCAGCTGGATTCAACTATCGTTGAAAAATATTTAAAAACATTCACTGGCGATTCCCTTCCTTTTATATAGAAGAAGTCAGTAGTGTGGTTTGCTCATGCTGTAACCTCTATCAAAAATTGTGTGCTTGATTTCAAAACAACTTGCCAAAGAATTTCACGGATTTAG
This sequence comes from Endomychus coccineus, assembly GCA_958510875.1. Classification (NCBI taxonomy): domain Eukaryota; kingdom Metazoa; phylum Arthropoda; class Insecta; order Coleoptera; family Endomychidae; genus Endomychus; species Endomychus coccineus. The sequence goes on from OY294068.1 coordinate 37,462,758, forward strand.
AGATCTAGCCCTTATAGAAATAGGACAATATCTACCGGAGGTATTCAGAACTTAAAGATGTGCAGAACTGTCCGAGAGAACCTCATCAGCTCGTTATAACCCCCAATCAGGATAGATTTATTGTTCAATTAGCCCATAGGAAGCTGACCTTTATAGTCGAGGTGATCATAAGAGCACATCATATTTAAGTGGCATGTCATAACATTAGGAGGCGACTTTGTTAGAACAATTCAAGGAGTCGTAGACGGCTTCAAGAGATTTAAATGTTAACAAAGTTACTCGCTTGAATTGGTCGCAGAACGTCATGTTTTCTGACGAAACTAGATGACGTTTGTAAGTTACATATTCGGCGGGTTCTAGAACGCCAATCTGGAGCCAGTAATTACCGAAAAGTTGTCCCATTTCAAGATGGCAATATTTTGAGGAAGCATGATGCGGTATGATCTCACTCTGATTCATGACACAATGGGCATTTTCATTGTGTCATGACTCAGAGTGAGATCATACCATATTCATTCCATAGGCAGAACGAAATTGGACCCGATATCTTCCGATAACAAGGGTTCGTGAAAACATGAAGATAAGCTTGTTGCAAAATTAGATCCAGTCATCGAAGCAGGAAGGTAATTACTATATTAATTTTACCTCTTAAGATAACTTGCCTACAGTTAATGATATTGCATACAAAAGCGATCTTACAAATAACCTACTAACTCGAATATTCCGCTTGGAAGTGTTATCTTGTGTTCAGTTAATGCATAAAAATAAACTCACAAATAACCTACTTATCTAGAATTTCGGCTTGGAGGTGATATGAAAGTCCTCTTATGTGTTCGTTAATGTTATTGACTAACAAATAACCTACTAACCTAGAATAGCCGCTTGGACATTGTTGTTCTCTCATCAGTTCAGTTAATGTTATTGCATTTAAAAATAGTCTCACAAATAACCTATTAACCAAGAATAGCCGCCTGGAAATGATATGTTCTAAAATTTGTTCAATTAATGTTATTACATCTGGAAATATGCTTACAAATAAACTAGCGACCTGAAATTGCTGCTGCGACGTAATATATGTCCTCTTATATGTTCAATTGATGTTATTGCATAAAAAATAACAATAAAAAATTCACAATTGACCTACTAACCTAGAATTGCCACTCGAACGTAGTAGTGTCACATAGAAAATTGTAAGATACCGAAAAACGAAGATATTGTAAAGGATGTGTTTGGCAGTCAAAATCTACTTGAAATTATCTGAAGTTATGGCATTAGTTGAGTCCAACTTCTTATATGCATTGATGGAAAATTTTTGCACTGGACGCATTTTCCATACTTTTAATCGTATGACCTAAGTATGGGTCCGAGAACAGTTGCTTAAAAAGTCATGGGTATAAGGCGCTGGCAAATCTAATTCATGCTGCCACCGACATTAGAGACAAAATTGTTCAGCAACTTAGAAAATAAATAACATAGAGGCTTGCATAATACTAATAGGACGACCAATTGAATACTGATTCTTCTGCTAAATTTCTTTACAATAAAAACTAGATTTCAAATTATGTATTTTTTGCCGATTAGTTTACGTATTCTTCTATTTCAGGAATGAAAACTTTTACTTGATTTGTTTCATGCTTCATTTGGATTGTAGGTAAGCTCACAATGTGTATTTCTATTATCCATATTTATTTAGAACATTTGGGGATGCATATGAATGTTGATGAATTTATTAGAGTTTCTACGCAGATGTAATCATTATATTTGAATTTAACAATCACGAGTTCATTCTGTCAAATCTTCTGCACAATGGAACCTGCTGAAATGTATCATGTACAGTACATTAATGTTGTTCAAATAATTCGGATACGTTTCAAACAAATCACTGCCATGACACGTTACATTACTATGATGGGGACAAAATTTGATGAAGTTGGCTTCGACTTTATGTGAATTCGTGATCACTTTGGAAAGAGTTTTGAGAAAATTAAAAAAACGAGATTGAACCTATTAAACTTTGATGTACTCAATTAACATATTAATAAAGATTCTTGACCCAGTATGAATTATACATAAAAATTCTCGGGAAATAGGTCACATTAACCACTTTGTTTTAAATATTCGTCTTGACGTACGTTTCGGTCTCACGACCATCATCAGAAGACTCACTATGTCAAAAAAGGGGGTTTATTAAAACTAATTATAGCACAAGCTTCGATAACGCACAAATTTAGTTTCAATCAAAAGAGCTCACGCCGTCGAAACGAACAGGACCACGAATAAGCGAAATTGTATCGTCTGTATTGAAGTATAAAAAATTTTTTTTTTTTGAGAATCCGCTATTCAGTAATATTCTTAAAATATAAAAGTGCATGTTGGTATTCTCACAACAATTGAGATCGAAGTTATTTGTCGAGCATCTACTTGCGAACCAGATGTGTAAGATTTATGACATACCTACTCAAAAAAGGTTTCAGACCTGTACTGGAAAATTACTACTAAGCATTCTTCCTGAAAACATTTTCAACAATTATAAAGACGTGTGTAGGAATTTGCAAGAGATTATTTAATCAAATTCTGTAAACCATAGAGTAGATACACAAAATATAAGTATTTATACCAATTTGATTGAATAATCTCTTGCACATTCCTACATACGTCTTTATAATTGTTGAAAATGTTTTTAGGAAGAATGCTTAGTAGTAATTTTCCTGTACAGGTCAGAAACATTTTTTAAGTATGTCATAAATCTTACATAACTGGTTCGAGAGTAGATGCTCGATGAAAAACTTCGATCTCAGCTGTTGTGAGAATACCAGCATGCACTTGTATATTTTAAGAATATTACTGAATAGCGGATTCTTACTACAAAAAAAAATTTAACGTGTGGCACTGGGGGACTGCCGCGGTAGAGCTATTGCATAGCACTACGCCACTGGAAAAAGTTGGGCAGAAAAACATCCACTACCCCTTCAAAATCTTCACGAATTATGAGTAAAAAAGAGTATCAGCTTGATCTCTATGAAGCGTATTCTGTGACAAGCTTAGATAACTCTACTACCGGTAGTAGAGTTATCTATGGTGACAAATGTCAGTTGACTTGTAAACACAATTTTATACGAAAGTTTTAACGTTCAGATCTCGATAGGGCTTCCGGCTCCGTGATTTCCACGTGACCTATCGAAATTAGAAGGTTCGAATTGTATAAAAACACAATTGCATGGAAGCCAGACGTCTTATGTAATTAGCTACGAACTTAATAATTTTGACGAGGATAATATCCTCGAGGAGCTCGCTGCGCGTAAGTTAGAGTTCATACCTTTTACCTCTATTTTGTTAATTTGGGGCCGTTTCGAACCTCGTGCGGCCGGCGCCAGTTGTAATAAAGTATTTTGGGCTATGGGCCGCTAGCTTTTACCCGCTCTCAGTATGTTTAAGTAGCTAGAAAATTCCCTTTCGTACGTCGCATGTCAGATACTAGTAGGTGACAGCAGAGAATACCTCAAACTGTTTTAATTAAATTTTCCTATTTAATCGACATTTTGGGGCCCGAGACTATGCTATTTAGTTGGCTCCGTTCATAAACTAACGACATGGAGCGAAAACCGCATGCGAAAATTCCTCGTTAAGACGTTCTATGTACCGTAAATTTGCACTTTTCTAACTCGCGAGCTACGCGCTTCTCACGTGAACGTCATTCGATTTATCGAAAATTAACCAATTCAAAACCGTTTTCGTCCCACTTCGGGGCTATCACGACCTTTTAAAAGGTTCAAAGTTAATATTTCGACAATTTTGAGCTCGGCCGAGCTACATGGTAGGTGGAGTGGTGAGTCTTAGGATATTTCGTTATGGTATTTATTTTTTGTTTTTTTTTAGATTTTCGTTACGGTATTTGTCTCTTGTTTTTTTTCCTTGATTCGGTCCTCGCGCTCAAAGCCCGCGATAAAAGCTATATGCAATAGCTTAAAAAAAATTTTATACTTTAATACAGACGATACAATTTCGATTATTCGTGGTTCTGTTCGTTTCGACGGCATGGGCTCTTTTGATTGAAATCAAATTTGTGCGATATGGACACTTGTGCTATAATTAGTTTTAGTAATCTTTTTCAAAAGAGTTTCCCAATACACTTTTAGATAACTTAGTTCTAAAATATAAATTTTTTGATAAAATAGCACTGCACAATGAATTATGCGTTATATACTCGGATGAAGATATTTTAGGCCAGTACGACATTCACCCCGAAATGATAAAATATATGATAGACAATGATTTGCAACAAGTTTTACCTCAGTTTTATAAACTACTTTGTTTGACAGTCACCATTCCTGTCACGTCGGCATCGGTGGAGAGATCATTTTCTACTCTCAAACGAATTAAAACTTACATGCGAAATACAATGGGCCAAAATCGTTTATACAATGTTAGTTTGATATCTATTGAAAAAGATTTAGTAAAACACTCAAAACAAAATGATACATTTTATGTTAATATTATTAATCATTTTTCGCAAACTAAAGACCGTACAATTCCGTTAATATATAAAAAAGTTAATAGAATTAATAAAAAAAACGAAATATGCGAAATTTCATAAAAAAGAAAAAATATCAAAAATGCAAAAAAAAATAAAAATCAAGAATCGAACAAAAAAATGTTTTGGCAAGGGAAACTCTACACCTTGGTTCTTGCTGGGCAACTATTAATTCTGTCACTGGAGTAGCTGGTACGGTCGCTGTGCAAAGGTTAAATTAATTGGCTGAATAGAGTATATTTTTACAAAAACACGAGCCGCCACTGATCAAATTGTCCGTCTGCCGTCATAGAGGGCTCGAGGCGGTTCAATAGTGAAAAATATAAACTTGAAGATAGACCTCTATAACATCCTAGGTCTCAGCAAAAACATAAACGATGTTTATTATCACCTCCGGACAAACAAATCAGACATACTGGCCTCAACTGAAACTCAGATCAATCCATCCATCAACACGACTTATATTGCTCAGTCCTGGCTACGAGCTCCACACTCGTTCCAGATTCAAATGAGGTATCTGTCTCTATTCCAGGAATGATCTCTCATGTTACTGTATAGAGAATCTAGAGCCACATGAATTCGATTTAATGTGGATCAAGCTTGTTAATCATGAACAGAAAAAAGTTCTCTGTTGTCTCTATTTATCTACAAATGAACTAGCTCATGGTGAACTCTTTGAATTTCCTTGTCGGAAACTTGATCTCTCCCAGCAAAACTATTCAGCAGCTGAAATCGAAATCATGGGGGATTTCAACGTTCACAACTCCGCTTGGTTCAAATTCTCAAACAAGACGAATGACGCAGGGCGACAGGCTGGGGCTGTGGTCTCGAGCAGTTAATTAATGAACCTACACGAAACTCTGATAGTAACGATCATTATGGCAATACGTTTGACTTATTCCTCAATAACAATCCAGATGCCTACGAAGTACAGGTATGTGTATCATTGGGAAACACTGACCATTCTCTCATCACTACCATCATTCCACAAACTAATTTAACACCTTTACGCAAATTTTGGCATCATGACTCAGCCAACTGGGATGGTCTCATATGTTTCGCATCTGATGACCCAACGCAATGTGCCACGGAGATCTCGGATATTATCAGGCTAGATACCGCATACCATCAAATCACTATCATCTGGTGAACGATGGTTCAATAAAAGCAGTTTTAGAGCCCTCGCTCCAAAATAAACTGCATATCGTCGTTGGCGGTGTAACTGGTGCCTGGAAACGAGAACAGAATATGTTGAAGCCGGAAATATCTGCAATAAAACAATGAACGTTTCGAATGAGGCATATGGTGTCGAAATAAGATCAAAGCTTATTGGATGACCGAATGGCTCCCGTTCGTTTTGAACTTTTGCCGAAGCAATTGGTAGGAATTTCAATGCCAGTCTATTCTCTCCTCTACCCTGGGATGATAGCACACGGGGTACTACAACATGAGAAGAAGCCAATCTTTTTGGTTGAATGTTTGCATGAAATTCCAATTTGGATCCACAAGGGGAGAATCCTCCTAATATGGTTGTCATTGATAGCAACATCGTGAAAGACCGGCAATATGGTTACCATCAGTAGGGATCAACAGGAGACCTGCTTGCCTACTTAACATATATATGGTAAACATTTATCGAAAACATGGGGAATCACTAGCTGTATCATTGGATATCTCCAAAGCATTTGACCGAGTCTGGCACCGAAGCCTTCTTGGGAAACTTCCGTCATATGGTTGCCGCCTCAACTTTGTCGCGCACTTTTCTAGTTTTCTCTCAAATAGATCACTCCTTGTGATGATTGACTTTGTATTATTCGACACAACGTCTATCAACGCTGGTGTTCCACAGGAATATCTCAGAAACTATGTGGAAAATAATCGATTTCCTTAGAAGGAAAACCAAGGGGGGGATACAATATATCTAGATGTAAGCTTGTAGTGGCCGAAAATTACAATTTTCATTTTGTCGACATTGCTTCAGGACCAAGTAGAAATTTTTCTTCAAATTCCAAGGAGAAATTACTTGTATCAGAATTGAAGAACTCTTTCCACCTACTCGAAGTAATCGAGGAAGAGATTGCTAAAATTTCCAGTTTCTTTGGAAATAAAACTAGTTACCTATGTATACGATGAAATACCCCCTTTTGATTTTAAAGGAGAACATCAGAAATATAGTTAGACATTTTGAATAGCTCCTCCAGATGTGAACTGTTTCCTCGCCCTCTGAAGGCCCTCTGAAAACTTTCTTCATAAAAAGACATATTCTGAAGATCTAGAGAACTATCAACCTATCAGTTTGCTATCTCCTCCCTCCAAACTGTATGAGAAGCTAATATGCGATAGACTGATTCATATTCTCCAAAGTACAATACGTTCAATGAAAGTCAAAATGTATTTTTTAGGAAAAACAGTTCGTTTTCAATTTTATTGGATCGATTATAATATCCTTGGAAAATAAAGAAACCCCATGCGGATTATCTCTTGACCTTTCCTAAGCCACGGTTGACCATAAATTCCTTCTCGCGAAACTGGAGCAAACTCGAGAACTCTTAATTTTCATTAATGTTCTACCTGAAGTTATTCAAGATGCTAGAAATTAATAATCAATTAGGCATATGACAGTAACACTGAAGTATCTACAAATTTATCTTCTTTTTACGAAACTGATTCTACGCACTCAAAGATTGAGAAGTGGTGTACGAATAACAAACTCACATTACACAAAATTAAGAAAAACTGTATCATTTTCACTTTAAGGCATAGTAGACTACAAATACCAAAAACATCAAATCTAAGTAATCACATTTTGGGGATGAGTGATTTTTTGGAATGTTTCGGAGTAGATATAGATAAAACTCTCAATAGGTACAAATAAATTGACTAATGAATTGAGAGTATAGCGACTCAAGACAAACAATACCACAAACTAATGAAAATACGACAAACTACAAGTCAAAATATATGGTTCAATCAACAGCGTATCCACCGAAATTTTACTCCAAGATATATAAGTCTGAAATCAAAATCTAAATCTGTAACTGCGGAAAAAGTTCTGAAATCAGCCGAGCAAGTCAATAAATAGATTAACTTTCTCAAAAAATGGAATTTTGGTATCTTACCATGTTTCAAATATGTTTTCGAATATTCCTCCCATTGATTGTGAATTTTGATATCAAAAATTCTGGAAAAATTACATACATATCCCGTACTAAAATTCAAGGTAGACAAGATTTTGATCTTTGCCTTAGCAATAAATTATTGTCAATTTAATAACGAGTTTTTCACACAAAATACTGGATTAGATATGAGATATCCGTTGAGTCTTCTTTTGGCAGATATGTTCATGTGTTATATTGAAGAAACTATAATAAGTTCCCCTCTAGCTAAAAACATATTCTCCTTCTTCAAAGGTGCATCACGACAATTGATTATTTTCTTATCCTCCATTAATAATACCCATCCTAACATTAGGTTCACTTCGGAAACCGAAGGAGATAACAAAATAAATTTCCTAGACCTCACCCTCACACTCCATAATAATATCATTACTTTCAAAATTTATAGAAAACATAGATTCACATTTACAACTATTGCCAATTCATCTTTTAGTCTCCGTGGTCACAAATCAACATCATACAACTCAATGATATATGAGTCCTTTCACTTCCGCTGTTTCCTAAAAACTTTAGAAAAAGTTTCGAACGATGTACTACAGCGTTATGTTTGTATTCCTGATAACGTAAAATTTCCGATAATCCTACCCATTAAAATTTCCTTATCCCAATATCAACTCTAACTCATTATCCAATTTCAATTATACTATTCTGGCAATGTATTTCCCCAACCGGAACCACACTTGTTACCTGCGTCTTATTGTACCATGAATAGCCAAGATTATTTTTCCGTCCCAAATATCGACCAATAGAATTGCACCATTCGACGTCACGTGGTACAACCTACATGGTATTATACTGATAATTTTTTGAAAATTTTCTCTGGTAGTTGCTATATATAAAAAACAGAACATGATTCAGTCAAATTAACCACACTTCAAACTGACAGGTTGAATTCTGTCCACCATCGATAAAAAAGTCAAAGGAAATGTTCATTTGGGACGGAAAAATAATCCCCCGAATACCACACGAGCTTCAAAATTATCTGGCATTTCCCTCAAGGTTCCCTGCAAACAAATAAAGTCGTCAACTTGACTCCTTCATTTATTTGCAACGAACCTATCGGGAAATACCCGATAATTTTGAAGCTCTTGTGGTATTATATATGATTATTCATATGTTCATACTTTAGTATCGTTTGAAGATGACACGCTAGTGTCGAAATTGTAGTCACGATTTGTTTCTATAATATACGTGATGGAAAAAATCTAAAAGTGTTTTGTTGTATTATATCAATATGATAAATTATCACAAAGTAATGGTTTCCACCATTGAATTTTCAAAAATTTCACATTCACAGAGAACAATAATTGTTCTTAAGTTATTATGGAGATCAAATTCTACAACAACTTGTCTGATATTCAAAATATGGAGAAAAACCATACACTGTCAATGAATGCCTAAATAAATAGGGTAGGTACTAAGCGTATTTCAATAATTTTCTGTTTAACTTTCATTGTTTTCCAATTTTTTTTATTATTTTGAGGCATTTTCAAATATCTTGTTATTAACTTCTAACGATAATTATTGAGAAAGTATATGTATCCACTGCAAGTTGTATAATATTCCGGAGCTAGTTCCAAGTTATATTATATCAATATGAGATACTTCCATCTATTTATAGGAATATTTATGAAATCTTTACGGAAGATAGCGATGATTCGGCTTGTAGTTTTCAACGTGCTGTACTTCAAAGCTATGCTCGGAATGAATACATTATAGAGAATATGAGGAATACCTCTTACCATTCGGGAGTCAGCACTTGACAACAAACAAGAGAGTATTTCTATCAAAGTGCACATAACGAATGTCTCGTGCTGAAAAATACAGAGCCCATATCTTCATGTACGTTATATAAAACTTTCAAACATGAATGCATTTCAAATGTTGTTCACTCGCAGAATGATATTTAAGATGAGTTTATAGTTGGATTTTTCACTGAACGGCTTCATCTGGGATAAACGTATTATATAAAATACAGTATTGTGTGGTCTGTACGTTTTTAATAGCCACCTGCGCTATCTAGTCGTAACATGAATTCCGGATTATTGCAGACAAAGTGCCTGAATGGGATTTTTTATCACATTGCTGATGGAAAAATTTGGTAAACTATCCTCAGTCGACTGGTCTAAATCCATTTAGGCTGTATTTCACATGAAATAGTCACTGATATGTATGACTCAACTCTCATATGTCCTCATGTTATAATAGTGATATGATTAATATCGAATAAACCTAGTTGATATACGTTGATATTGCAATATTTGGACTCATATTCATTCATAAAAAATGGAGAACTAGTGTTGACGTTGGAAACATGCCATATCGTTATATCTACAGGATGTCTACACAAAAGGAAACTTCAAATTCTACACCTCATTTGAGTCGATTTGATGTAAATCACTTTATCAATAAATCATTGCCAATGAGTCTAGAGCTCTTTGTAAATTACATCGGTTTGATCCAAATATCTTCAAAACAACGTATATTTGAGTGATAACATTTATTTATAGTCCAGGCTGTGAACCGGGATTTTGGCTATAATGAAAAAAAAGAAACGTGTGAGTTCGAATCAAAAATTTTGAATTAGCTTCAGGAGGTTCTCAGGATCACTCATATAACTTGAAACCTCTTGGGAACCCCAACCCCACCCATTGGGGACGAAAATGGCCCGAAATCTCCAAGTCTTGAATTGTATTTTCTACAAAAGAAGGTATTCTGGCATTTCGAGTCAACCTAGAGGTTTTTTTTGGGTCGCTGAACACGAATCCGTGATCGGATTTACTCACAATCCATCGTAGGGGTGGTCAAATCGACAAAATTGGCCAATTTCGCACCCCTAATATGTTATTCTGCAATTTACGTGTTTTAAGCATTTCGAATGCATCAAGGGGGTTTTTTGGGTCGCTGAATACGATTCCGAAGCCAGATTTACACCGAAGTGATTTTAAAATGCAAAAATAATAAAAAATTCAGAAGCGTTCCAAATAAGACATTTCTGTGATTTTCTCACCCCTACGATGATATTCGAGTAAATCTGGCTTCGGAATCGTATTCAGCGACCCGAAAAACCTCCTTGTTGCAAAAATAACATATAAGGGGTGCAAAATTGGCCAATTCAGTTAATTTTACCACCCCTACGATGGATTGCAAGTGAATTTGGCTACGAATCCGTGTTCAGCGACCCAAAAAACCTCCTACGTACACTCGAAATGCCAAAATACCTTTTTTTGTAGAAAATACAATTCAAGACTTGGAGATTTCGGGCAATTTTCGCCTCCAATGGGTGAGGTTGGGGTTCCCGAAAGGTTTTAAGGTGTATGAATGATCCTGAAAACCTCCTGAAGCTAATGCAGAAAAAAATTTTTGATTCGAACTTACATGTTTTTTTATATTTTCCGTTTCATAGCCTGGGCTATTAGTGGAATATGCTAAGTCGTATGTCATGAATATAATTTTTTAGCTGTAGTTAGAACCGGTTCATTCGAGGTGGCTAATGGGCATTTTCATTCATAATGTTTTGATCCGTAATTTTGCAAATTTGACATAAGATTCAACAAGTTTCGTTCTTTTCTTCATGAATAGTAGGTTATGCTCTCATCAGAAGTCATCGCTATGACGCATTGTTTTCTAGAAAATTCGATTCCAACCATGTGTCAATGCACACGTTTCCAACACATCTATACCAGAAACCAATACGAGTTCTAGCCGAAGTAGAATAAGATATGAAAAAGGCTGCTAAAAATGAACTCAAAACAGAATCTATAGCTAAATCATTGTTTTGATTGTAAAAATTTTCAAATTGACCATAATTGTACATCCGTCTACCTTGATAGTTGAATCTGAGGTTTTCCAGAGCACAGGTCTGTATTGCACATACCTCAGCCTGGAGAATGGTTGCGTGGGTATTTATAGGGGAACTGGAATCTCCCTCCTGGGTGTACACGAGTAGACTTCATCATCAGATAATGGCTTCCATTATTCGGTGAGAAACATCCAACATGAAATGTAGAGGGTGACTTCAACAATACTACGATCGGAAGTATCAGTGAAGTATTCGAAGAGGAAATATTCACTAGTCTGCATCGAAGACATGTTGGGAATAGGAACCTACAATTCGAGAAGAAACAACACGATGGCTCTGTGGAAAGAGTATTTGGTGATGGAGAACTCAAGAAAGTATCCAAACTAGGATGTCACGTGATTGTGTATGTCTACAACATGCATACTCTTGAATACTCTGATGAACCCTAATACAATCACGCCTAACTGATCTGAAAAAATCGTGTAGTAACAAAGTATTGGCGAAGTATCAAACTAGGGAGTAGGAATCAGCATGCACCAGAGGTCTGACTTTATGTGGTCAATTGATTAAGCCAAATACCCAGGAGTCATCTTAGATCTTAGCAATTTTCTTATAATTTACGAAGTCTTGTCAAACAATGTCTGTATACGACTGAAACCAAAAAATATACCGCTCAAGTATCCACTTTCGAATCAGATATTGAACATTGATGAGGTAATAGGAAAAGATTGTCAGACCTCATTAGAAATATTGCTATTTGCACCCTACCTAAAATATACTTCCAACATTCTAAAGATGAATCTAGGAATTTGCAAAGGTTTCAATTGATTGAATTGGTGTGAATCTGACTCAATGATTGAATGTTTGTTCTATGATTCACAGCCTTTGAGTCACGTTCTATGTGAATCATCTCAAGAATAGATCTCCTATAATAGTGAAAATATTAACATTTTTGTAATCGAAATGATTTTTCCCTTATATTATACTTATGGCCATACATTCTTTTTGTGAACATTGTTCAGAAATCCCTGTATAAGTTTCATCGCAATCTGAACAATTGAATTTGTATACTGTGCGGGTTTGTTCGACTTCAGGTATTCTTCTTTTTCTCTGAAGTCTCCGGAATGTATGGCGATGTTAAAATAAAAAGCTTATGTTATTCATATATACGTTCCATTATAGATTTTCTCTATTCTTTCCCTAATGATGGGATTGAAAAATGTTTCAGGGTAGCCATTTATTTCTAGTGTATTACGATCAATTTTAAAATTTTAGGGAAGGTCGTCTGGGTGGGACAATTCAACAACGATATATGTAAGGCTGTGTATAACACTCATTTATAACTTGTTGGTGCAACGGAATTGAAGTGAAGATAACGTTGAGACCAAACTTCTTCAGTAAGCCACGAAATTTTTATTTTTCCATTTGAATCATGCCTAATGTTCATATCTAGGAAATTTATGTTCTTGTTTATTCTTATTTCACAAGTAAATTGAAGTTTACAGAGAAAATTTTTGAATTCATCAATCACTTACTGAATTTTATCATTGGAAAATAATAATAAGCATATGTGTTAGTGTGACCTATATCCAGAGAATTTATATATAATACATACCTGGTTCAAGAATCATTATTAATTGATGACGGATATGTTTGCCAATCTGTCATCAAGAACTGTGATATTATGGTATTATGATCATTACGTTATTGTTGAAGAAGAGTAATTTTCTGCTCTTTATTCAGTCAAATCTACAAACATCCTTTATCTTGGAATAAAATACAGTAAAAATGAAGAGTAGAGAAAAATATACACATTGATTATATTATTCAATATGCCTAATTTGGTTGGGTGAACATAGATCAGTGATTCTGACATTATAAAACTCTGCATACTTTTGTTCCTTATTTCATGTAATCAAAATTATTACCGTCAAGAAAAATTATTCTCCCTCCTACTTTCTTAGCATATTATTTACATACAAATTCCAATCATTTGATGTTTCACCAGAACTTTCCAACTTGTAAAGGTGTTTTACGCAAATATGATCTGTAATGCATGAGCAGTAGGAATGAAAACCGAGACATTCATCATATTTCTTTCAAAAGTACCCAACCTGAGGGATATTAAGATTCTATAGAAATATTTCGCTTTCATCAATACTGTAACGGGGGAAATGCACGTCATTACGTAGTTTGTAGCGCTCACAGATGACAATGAAACAAGTGAATTATTAATCCTTCCTCTGATATTGTCACGACTTTGATTCCAATTACTTTCAATTATCACCAGTAATACAGGAAGTGTTATGAGTTATTATCGTGATAAGAGGTCATTGCCATTTTGAGAAACCAATTAAGTTGCCTTGGAAATCACAAGAGCGCTAAGCGCTAGTGTGAATTCCCATAAGCAACATAATTTGTCTCGAAAAAGAGCAATAAATTTCAGATAATCACTGGATACACGTGTTGTATTTCATGAGATTAATCAACGAGAGTAGAAACGTCTCATATTCTTCGTAAATTATATTAACCAAATCTGTTATTTATAACGGGATTCATTTTTACTTCATTTGACAGTGACTTTCCCAATATTCTGTGATCAGTAATCGTGAATACACTGATTTACTGGAAGAGGAAACACAAAATCGAGAACACGTTATTTTCCGATTATCAACACAAACATATCGAGCAATCAAACCTGCATTTGCCGTCGAGTTGAATAATTTTCCTAATTCATTAAGAATAAGAAATATACCCCTCTATCCAATAAAATTACTTTCAAAGTACTGAGGACCATTCGACTACCAAGTAGCCATAATCAGAGTAAACTGAATATTGAGTCAAAATGTGCCTGTTTAAATACTATTTGAGGATAATAATGCAAACAAGGGATTATCCTCAGCTCGAGATGAATCGAAAATTGATAAATTAATTTTTCGTTTATATCTCCATTCATTACAAATTACCTTAAAAGTGACTTTTTGGGAAACGGCTAACGAACCATCATTTTTCTGTATATGGGCAAAATCCTTTTAATACCGTGTTATAATGTTTTCAGCAAATTTATAGAACAAGATGTACGAACAAGTAAAAAATCGTTTAGGCCACACTTTAATATATTTTCGGACTTCGACAAATTCGGAATTTACAAAATCAATTGTCGTGTTCAAAAATGCTATATGGGTCGACCTAGAAGGAACATTTCAACTTGTTCTAAGGAACATTTCGTCCTTATGAAGAAAAACAATGGTGCAAAATCAGGGGTAGCCGAAATATTTATATCCAGGTCACACCAATTCTCAAGGAAGCTTATCACATTTATAAGCCATTGCTTTTAACAAATTCGATGGAATAAACAAACTTTCACTTTCGGTTGCTTGCTGTTCACTTTGGTGTGACGTCATATATGTCACGTGAACCGGTGCCATGAAGCAAATTGAGTTATGGCTCGTTCTTTCGTATCTAATATTTTATTTTCACTTGAAATACTACAGATTTCCGGTAAATATCATTGAAGTGTGCATTGGATGTTATAAGAAATGATATAAAACAATTTCCCAATAATAGTCAAATAGCTTATGTCAAGAAAACATACTCAAATATATGAGTATACTCCGGCGGATTGAGTTACACCAATTAATTATAAGATAGTTCCATTCAGTAGCCTTGTTCATAGATTGTCGAAGGTGCCTTTGATTCAGAAAAATGATCCCAACCAAGTTGTGGAATTGTTGCGACAAACCTTTGAACAATAATCTAATTTCTAGGCAAAAAAGGAAATTGGAACGCAGCCAACTAACCAAATTGGAACCACTACCTTCAAATTGTTCAATAAAATTGAAAAGTTTCACTTATCATTCTTCAGTAATTAATACTTCTTAGATTCACAATGCAACCAGTTCATTGACATAAGAACAAACTGAAAAACTGTTTAAAAAACACCTTTGATGAAATTTCCGACAAATCTGGGATTTACAGAATCGATTGTGAGTCATGTTCAGAATGCTATGTGGGTCAAACTAAAACGAACATTCTAACTCGGTATAGAGAGCTTTTTGCCCATATAAAGAAAATAATGGTGAAAAATCAGCGTCAGTCGAACATATTTTGAATATAGGTCACACCATTTCTCAAGAAAGTTTATCACTTTCAAAAGACATTACGAACAAATATCTAGGTAATTTAGAAGGGATGGAGTGACTCAGTGCCACAAAGCAAATTGAGTTATGCCGCGTTCTTCTCATATATAATTTTTAACATTTATTTTACTGGAAATACTACAGATTTGAGGAGAATATCAATGTAGTGTGCATTTGTGATAAGAAATGATATAAAACAATTTCCTAATAATAGTCAAATAGCCGATAAATAGTTATACTCCGGTGGATTGAGCTACAACAATTAATTATAAAATAGCTCCATTCAATAGCCTTGTTCATAGATTACTGAACGTGCCTTTGAGCCAGAAAAATGGTAACAACGAAGTTGTGAAACTTCAGCATATAGCGTTGTGGTATGGTATTACGACAAATCATGATTAATATTCTAGTTCATAAGCAAAAAAGGAAATCAGTCAACTAAATTAGGGCCACAACCTTCAAATTGTTTGACAAAATTCAAAATTTTTCACTTTCACTTATCCTTCAATGAATTCCATACTTTCGAAAGTTGCAATACAACCAGATCATAGATGTGAGGTTAAGCTGGGAAACCGTTCAGACAAAATCGATAATGAGTCGTGGACAAAACGCTATGTGGGTCAAACTAGAAGGAACATTTTAAGAAGGTATAAAAAACAGTTTGCCCATATAAAGGAACATAATAGTGAAATATGAACGTTAAACAAACATATAGAATCTTAAATATAGTTCACTCCATTTTTCAAGGAAGTTTATCACTTTTAAAACATAGGACGAACAAATATCTAGGTAATTTGGAAGGAATGGAAATTTATAAACGAAAGAGCAATTTATTAAATTCGGATTTATCTCCAGCTAAGAGTAACCCTTTGTTTGCATTATTATACCCAAATTGTATTTAAATATACGGGTGTCCCAGGTTTTAGTCGGAGAACTTCAACAGTTGATAGAAAATTTGATTTTGAGAAAAAAATTCCTAATAACATTTATGCACAGACGCTTAGTTTTTGAGATACAGGGTGCTGAAATTGATAAAACAATTTCGTTTTTTGCGAATATCTTCAGAACCGTTCATCGTACAGGAAACAGCTTTTGCAAGCATTCTCTACTCACAGCAAGCTATGTTTTGTATGATGAAAATGTTTTTTTTAGTCATAATTGGTGAAGATTTAGAAGAGGTAGTTGGTGTTTTTCTCCTCTACTTCTACGCCACTGGAGAAAGTAAGGTTTTGAGACAACCATTTGAACCGCCAATGCTTTCTACACAAAAAATGTATTCCTGGTCATAAGCTCTAAAGTAGACCGTTTTCCAGAAAAATCTACTTTTATGTTGAAAAACATGGTCAATTCTTACTAATTAAACGAAGTTCATTCAAACGTTAGAACAAGTAACAAAACCAGAAAATTTGCCATGTTTTTCAACATAAAAATTGATTTTTCTGAAAAACGGTCAACTTCAGAGCTTATGACTAGTACCTTCTTTGTGTAAAAAACATTGGCGGTTCAAAACCGTACTTTTTACAGTGGCGTAGAAGTAGGGGAGAAAAACACCAACTACCCCTTCAAAATCTTCACAAATTATAGCTAAAAGAGAAATTTTTATCACACAGAACATAGCTTACTATGAGTATAAAATGCTTGCGAAAGCTGTTTTCTGTACGATAAACCGAGATATTCGCAAAAAACGAAATTTTTTTATCAATTTCAACACCCTCCCTGTATCTCAAAAACTAAGCGTCTGTGCATATATGTTATCGGGAATTTTTTTCTCAAAATCAAATTTTCTATCGACTGTTGAAGTTCTCCGACTAAAACCTGGGACACCCGTATATGCCTGCATATTTTGATTCATAATTTAATTTATTATGATGATGACTACTTGATAGCCAGAAGGTTCTCAGTATTTTAAGAGTATTTTCAGTTGTTAAAGGTTCGATATTTCTCATTAATTGTGTTATAGTGTTTCCACATTGCTTACTCTTTTATAGTTTAATCCTAATTCATGTTTAACGTGAGGAAACAATCCGAACCAATTGATGTAGTAATGGGAACATTGACATATTAGTTACCTTTGACGATAGGTTCCTGGAGAATGTCCTTTAGTCGTTGCCCTTCGAGAGGTGTTTTATCATTCATTATTCTCCACCAAGTTAATATAATATTAATGAACTGGGCTGTAGATTCAGAATGCTCAATATTTGAACAAAATTGAAGTAGAGCTTGTTTAACATATCCATTGAATATCATAGGCGTTGATTGAACATTTTGACGTTCCAAATCTGTAGTGTGCTTCCAAGTTCAAAGAATATCCAAATTTTAACAATTTATATTGTATGAAATAAGACAATGTTCTGTCTCTCAAGTCGAAGTTGAGATACTGCATAATTTGATTACGTTTTGAATTCAGCCAATTATTTCTTATACGTTTGAGAATGTGGACAGAATCCAATAGATAAAATAATGGTCTCGAATTATCAACTGGATGAGGATACACGATACATATCTTGCTATGTTTGGAAAAATTGTTTATGGCTTTGTTGTTGAGTCCATTAATGTCATTTATAATACAGAATGTTTTGTATCCAATATGTTCTCATTTCGAGATAATTGACCTCATGAACATCAACAATAATTCGTGATTCATTTTTGATACATGACAAATATGGACAATCTCTGTGAATTCTGAAATGACACTAATAATTATTATGAACGCAAATGCTGTTGTTGCAAGTGACATGGTTTTGCAAGCGGTACCAATAATATTTCCTGCTTTATAATTCAAAAATAACTTGATACGGTGACATAATGTTATTTCCATTTTTATTTGAATATTCACATTGATTCTGGAAAGTTTGTCTTCCTCCAATTACCGGATCGCTCAAGATAAAATAAGAAACTGTATTCATAGTTTTTGCTTACAGCAAAATTAATACATTGAATTTTTTGAGAACTCATATGCGTGTGGACTAGTTGTATTTGAAATTGAGTATAAAATCATAGAAATGTATACCTTTTCTTGCAAGTCGTCTGCAGTGTAATCTATCATGAAGAAAGGACGTCAGAGTTCATTCTAACTCGAAAATAAGCTAGGTTTAGGAGTGGTTTTGTTGAAAATGATCACCTCCAAGTAATTAAAACTGTTATTGGAAACCAGTTCAATAGAATAGACCACATGTATCGATATTTTTTGATTTTAAGAAAGTTTCGTAGTGTAGAGCTGCCAGCTATACTATCAGGATTAGAACAAAGCAAAATAAACTACACATACTCACTCTAAATTTGTGAAATATACGTACGACAATGTAACAGGAAATTAAACTCAAAGAATCGTCAGATAAAATATTGATAGGACACAAGGAGTTAGAAAGGGGACACAATTTCATCCTTACTTCGAAAGAATAAAATTGAAGACTAATCCGGCAAATTTTATGGAAACTTATGAATAGTGGAAATGTTTGGAGCTTGGCTCACAAACATAAGCTCAAGCTCTTGGATTCTATTCAGAAGATAGCTTTTCGTCTTTGGTCACACATACGAATTCGTTGACCGCTCCAGAACATCGTAGAGATATTTCCAAGATCGGTGTTCATCAGAAATTTTGACTGTTGCTCCAGATAGGCCGACTAGACGAACTCAAGCTAATCATCCCTTCATTGTCAAGCTCGAGACCTGTCGAACTTTTTCCTACCAGACTCCACTTCTCTATCAAACGGCGGAGATATGGAACGCTTTGCCTAGTGAGGTCTTCCTTCATGTGTATAACCTCCAAATCTTCAGGGAAAATTCGAACGCTTATCTCCTCTCTCAACATTTCACCACTGGCTCACACGATGTTCCTCGAACCTCATAGGTTTCCCTCTCGTGTAGTCAAGGTACAGGAAAAAATGGTTCTCAAGCTGTGCAAAAACAACCAACTGATAAATATATCGCCATATAAACTTAGGATGGGCAGCATTTGGTAAACTAAGATGAACTTTTGAAGGTAGATTAACTGATGTGTCTGAACGAAGAAGGCTATGAACAATGTATTCCCCCAGTAACCACGTAACCGTGATCCTCCACTTTTGACTCAAGAAGCGGTTCCCACTCAACAGTTTTCAGGCAAGATGAACAAGCTGCACAAGATGTATATTGTTGTTTGATCTGTTTGTTTTCAACAATTGCTGGAATTCATTCTATGGAGATGGTGGTTGAACGGTCTATCCCGTTGTATCTGTTCCTGAGTTTGGCATTACCGAGCCCCAGCCTTGTCTAACGTGCGGTTGGTGAATATTATGTAAGCAATCCTCACTTTGATGTTATCTTCATGCTGGCCAACGCAGCTAGAGCTCCTCAGAGGTTCTTGTATAATGTTGGTACGGTTTTGCGTTCCACCTTTGAGCGCACTATCGCCAGTATTTCAACTGGGAAGATTATTTCGTGCATGTCCAAAATTCAATACCATTGTCTATGGTTTCTGATTCCATCGATTGATAAGATTACACTGTTGCTTGGTAGGGTTGATTGGTTGTTGTTATAGAGCCAATCTTCTTCGAGGCTCATGCTTATACGATATTTCTTATAGAAGTTGTATCGTGGTGACATTCTATTCGTCTCCATTAAATAGACAGGTTGTATCTTCCATCAATTGGCAATAAGGAGTGCGTACCTTTCACTTTTCACAGTTCTATTGATATAGGCTTAAATGCTGCACATGTTGCTGTTTCTTGAAGATGGAATGGCTCCATCCTCATTGGAATCTCGAAAGCAGCAGGTTAATAGAAAATAACAGAATTGATTGATATCAGATACGAGCAAGTTGAGTTTTTTTCTCTTCTCTTGATTCATATTCCAAGTATTTGCAACTGGTGTC
Source organism: Endomychus coccineus (assembly GCA_958510875.1). Lineage (NCBI taxonomy): Eukaryota > Metazoa > Arthropoda > Insecta > Coleoptera > Endomychidae > Endomychus > Endomychus coccineus. Next base: position 37,483,258 of record OY294068.1, read on the forward strand.
ACAATACAGGTGGATATCGGACGGAAGACTGTAAGGATGAAACTACAGAGAGGCACTTGAAGCGTTAGTGTAGGGCGAATGAAAATGAACAGAGGAATAGCACGAAACTTTTATTATGTATCCTTAGGCACACTGGATTATAATTTCAACGAACGCACATCCTGAAAACATATGGTTAGAAACATATTTACGCAGAGCCACGCCCGGATATTTTGAAATATTTGAGAATAGCTTTCCTTGTACAATAAGAAATCTGTATATATTTTATATAAGTCAGAAACACAATTTGAGGTGTTACTGACCTCATCTGCATTACGTTCACGAGAATGCCTATGGAATGCATGTGTGGTGATGAATTGATCTGTGAGAATATCACTATAAATTTGTATTGGTGATTAATTTGTTGACAGTTACTTCATGAAACATTTGTTGATCCGATTCATCATGAGATCAAGACTTGTATCGATTTCTTTTGTGAAACACGGATCCTCTCCATTCATCTTTCCATATCACACGATTTTTCTCTATACTATGTAAGTCAGATGTTATCGGAACGACGTTTGTGTCATTTTTTTTATAGATTCACATGTTCCAATCGGTCAGTTCATAGGTAATACTGTATTTTGAATAGTAGACTTCTGCGGATAGCTAATTTTGAACATTTTTGTCTACCGAATAAATTCCGCGTCACAATAGCACGATTCGATGCCAACATTAAGGCAAACGCTGTTAGTGGCATCTTCAGGGCAGGCTTAAAGCTTGAAGTGGAACTGTTCGAGCCTCATGCCTCATCTGGAGCTGCCACCTTCAATGGTTGGAGAAACGTCGGCATCAAGTTGTGCTATTGTGACGCAGAATCTTTCCGTAAGCCATCAATTTTCAAGTAATACCATGTAGATTGGGAAATCTGAGGGATAATACTCTATGAACAATTCAATTCTTCAAATCCGTCAATGAATAAAAAATTATGGATTTTCAATTGTAAGCATTGGCTTTGGAAGCTTCTACTCACTTTAGATAGGCTAAATTGTTCATTATTGGTCCTCCGGCTTAATGCAAATTATCTCTACCAAAAGCTAAGAAAATTCCGAGCAATCCATTTTAAATGATGAGAAAGAAGCTTGTTTCTGGTAAGTGTCTGGAAGTGAATAAATGAATCGAAAAAATTTTAATTATTGTCCTGAGAATTTCGTATGCAACGATTCGCCAAACATTGTCAAAACATTATCTGAACGGGGGCTCCCTTTTTCTAATTGAGGGAGATATCACACCTCAAGAGAACAACGTCTCAACTGTTAAATTCTCAATTATTCAAGAAACGCTATTGAAACATAATTCATTCCATTAAATAATATTACAACATGGAGAGACATACCAAAAGCAATGAACGTATAATATGGAAATGACTTAAAAAGATACAGTTGCATTATTATTCTTCCAAAAAGCCATGTAGTGATTACAAACTTCGACAAATTCATCTATGACGTGAATTGAACTTATGTTGATGTTGACGCAGATTGATCAACCGTCTTGATGGCAGGTCACAGGAGAACTGCCTGTGCATTGTTGCCGCCAAAATTTTATGCGAAATTTTGCCCCTTGCCAGAGCTTAGGTGAGTCTAATTTACTGCATTGTTCCTCTATAAAGAACTATTTCTAGGAGTATGAAAATTTCAATTGAGGCCGTTGCTCTTCCGGAGCCGCAATCAATTATTATATTATCACATCTCAATCAGCCATTATATACAATATTAGCTCAAACTACCAGGCGTTGTCAAGGCTTATATATTATACTAAACATACGCTGAAGCTCTTATTTTTTTGATAAGAAGATAGGTTTTCGTTGATTAGTGATTACGAATTCATTAAACTTTCCAGAACATCGTATAAAGGTGTGCAATATCTCCCTATAAATATTTCCATGGTCAGCGTTCATCAGCAATCTCGTCTCTTATTCCTTCACGAGATTACAGGTAGGCGAACTAGACGAGTTTCAGCTAGACCTTTATTGTCAAACTCGAGACTTGCCGAACTTATTCTTATCATACTTAATTTTTCTATCGAACGGCGAAATTAGGGCACCTTCCGACTAATGAGATTTATCCTTATGCCTATAGCTCACAAACTCTAAGAAAATGTCCAATCTATTATTTTTTGCCAAAATTCTACCGCTGGCTCATCTGATGTTCCTCGAGCATAATAGCTTTTCTCTCCGTGTAGTCAAAATATAGAAGAAAAAAAAACATCAATATAATAGGGTAGCAACAACGTCGTATGATTTTCGAATGATTCTTTAATATCCCAATGACAAATTTATCTCTTAGTGGCAATGGAGAAGAAATTGATGAGAATATACAGATAATTACATGGGTATTACGGGAGGAAATTACTTAGGGACATGTCTGGGAAGCCAAAATAGGCCAAATGAGCTCATATGTTCAAGCCCGAATTTCATTTGACAAAGATTATTTTTATTTTTTTTTTCAAAATATTTTCAAGTTAACTTTGTCAACCTTGTTGCAAATGTCAATATAAATCAAAATATTGAGTAAGCATGTTTTGTAAAAACTGACAGTTATGCTGGTTTTATGAGATTGTGAAAATTCTTTGAATATTTGACCTCTTATTATCATCCAACGTAATGGGGTGCTTCCGTTTTAATCCAATGATGTAAGAATATTCCTGAATACCCGCTAACGCTGGGTTGGCCACCGAGATCACTGGATCTCACTCCTCTAGATATTTGTCTTTGAAAATAGATGAAGTGGACATGAACAATGCGTCCCCAGATCGCATTCTCAATGGTGAACCCTTCATTGGAGTAAATTATCGTTCAATAAAACTGGCTACTAATTCAATTTATGAAGGCGTAAATAGTTGTATCGAAGTTGGCGGTGATGATTTCGGAAATTTATTGGGAATTAATGCTATTCGCTAATTCATTTGTTTTGTCTTGTCAGCTTTGTAAATATTCACGCTATAGATAAATGTGTCCAGTTCAAAATAGAAAGAGATCTCCGCAGACAGAGAATAGTCATCATGACGTATAGTCTAGCAGCCTCAAGGAGCTGAACTCCCACGCAATCAGCTCCAAGATAATCTGGAAATGCTTAGAAAAAATTAATGAACTAAGCAAGAACAACGCAGTTACCCTTCTACGGATTCCATGACACACCAGAGTTGACGATAACGAAAAGCGGACGATCTAGCAGAACAGTGACCGCAATATCAGTAGTGGAACCTGAACCCACCTGCAGAATAAGCACTATCAGAACACTGGAAGATTTTGAAAAAGAAGTAGACAACAGAGTTCACACCACAGGATATGTTTGCAAGGACTGACGCAAGCTACGATACTTCTGCGAAACTACAACCATAAGCGATCCGATGAGTGAATCAACCTAAGAAAAAATGAAAAAACAATACTAACTGGGATGCGTTGAGGAACTGCTATAGCCACTGAGGGGACATAATAGATCTTTCAGGTCGCTGTGTGCAAATATCTGTAACACATTACAATGCAATACAATACAATCTCTGAAACAAATGAAGATTGGACTTGGAAATTTGAGCTTATTTTGGCTTCATAGACATGTTCTTAAGATATTTTCATTTTCCCCCGAAACACCATGTATACCATAGACATGTTGTATTCCCAGAGAAGCCAACTACACGAATCTCAAATGAGAATCAATATATTTTGTATCATAGCTTACATGAGGAATATCAGATACTAAGATATCGCGATAATATCGACCAAAAAGATGGTTTATTACTCGTATGCACGAATCTGATATTGAAAGCACGGAATACGCACAAGAAGATCGATAAAAATATTATTTATTCTCCAAAATGTATTTTACCTTATAGGTTATGAGTATATGCGTCGTGTTCTCGAAACAAAAATATATACGAACTACAAAAACTGTTTATATCAATTCAATTGTATGAATTAAAATTTTAAATATTTGGAAAAAAATATTAGAACTGTAATTGGAGGATCTGACTAGCTCATGGGTGAATATCTTGAATATTTCATATTCCCCGGCGTAAGTCTATTATACGCGTTATGATTCCATCCGGCAATACTCGACTTACCTTATTTACTCGCGCGCTTGAATTAAACTGGTTAGAGTTTGAAAAAGTTTCTTTAATTAAATTTAGGCGGATTTTATTTACTTGTATAAATTATTGAGTTTACTGCTTGTGTACATTACTTTATCCTACTAAAGCTCTTCCTCGTAATATGTTGAGTTCCCTTTAAAGTTTATAATTCACTTCACGGCCTTAGTGCATTGTTAAACTCATTTCATATATCAATCAACTGCCTAATCCTTTATAGGGAGAGCTGTCATTTACAACTATACCCTCATTATATATTTGAGCAGATCAGATTCATTGCTCGAATTGGTAATTTCTAAATGAGGTTAGGGTACTCTTCGGAGAAATCAAGTTCGGCTTAGTTTCTTGGACAATAATGTACAAATGACAATAATCTGTAGTTATACAGATCGGAATGGGAAAATGATGAAGAAATGGAAAGAATGATTAAATTTGTTTGTAGGTATAAACAGTAAGTTTGCAAAACGTTTTGTGATATTATAACGTATATAATGGTGAATGCGCAGGACAATTTACACTGTTACATTGTTGCAGTTGACTATAATGCATTGTAGAAGACAATTCAGAGGTTGTCGATGATATCCTTCCAAGCATTCCATGTAATCGACATTGAGAAGACACTCAATGTTTGTGTGCATGTGAAATATGTTCTATACTGACCAACACAGTGATTTTCGTGAAGTAGCAAATTTTCCGACGCAAATTGTGCCCAATCTGTGGCAAATTGTTTAACTACGTTTCGAAAAATCTAGAATTGTCAGTTCAATTAACTAGCATGAGTGCTCACCCTTCCAAGTATAATTGAAAAATTTTGTAGTCGAGTGAATAATTTTTGTTCTAAATTTAGCGGAAATTATTCCAATAAATGTAATAATCCGACCTGTAAGTTTGAGAATTTACTCAGAAGGAAATACTGGCTCATCTCCTTATAGGGAACGCCAACATTATTTCAAGTGATAAGTATACAAAAGAGTCAGATGACAATCAAATGTCGATTAGAGAAGGAACATTATATGACTATATTCAAATGAGTTCCTTCAATATCCTGTGATGTGGAGATGGTTTTTTCTATTCCCAGAAGAATTTCAGGAGAGAATCGTTTCAATACGGAATATTATATTCTCCATTGTAACTGACTAGTTTTATGAGATGGTGAAAATGCCTCACAAATTCAGTCATAATTAATATGCAGATTTGCTTATAGTTTCTGAAATGATGGTACTGTGGCTCACTTGTGAAGGTTATTTACATTTTCGGAAAGATCATTTAAAGGAAATTTTGGACAAAGTATCTTTGAATATTTGACCACGTATTATTTTCCAACATGATGGGGCGCCTGCTCATTAGTCAAATAATTTAAGAATATTTCTGAATACTCCCTTCGACGACCGCTGAGTTGGCCACCAAGATCATTGGATCTCACTCCTCTAGATTTTTGTCGTTGAGGATGAATGAAGTTGTTAGCTTATGCTACAAAAGTGGACATAAGGGATGCGTTCCTAGATCGCCTTCTTAATGCTGAAGCCTTCAATAGAGCAAATCATCTTTCACTAAAGCTGGTTACTAATTCAATTTATAAATGCGTGAATAAGTGTATCGAAGTTGTCGAAATTTCTGGGAAGTAATAGTATTTGCTTATTTCTTTGTATTTATTTTGTCAGCTTTATAATAATTTTTTCTTTATTACTTAAAATACGATTAATCAACGTATCTCTGGAACAGATAAAAATTGGATTTGAACGTATGAGCTTATTTTGCTTATTTTGACTCCATAGACATGTCCTCAAAATATTTTCCTTTCCTCCCAAGACACCATGTATACCATCTAACTGTTGTATTTTCAGAGTAGCATTTCACAAGAGTCACGAATGAGAATTTGAACGAAATATAACTTTGATTGGGGGATCTGAGCAGCTAATTTTTAGTATTTTGTATATTTCATGTTTTACGGTGTAAGTAAGTAATATGCGCTATGATTGCATCCGGTAATACTCGACTTATTTACTAACGCGCTTAAAGTAAGCTGGTTAGTAGTTTGAAAAAGTTCCTTTAATTTAATTTGAACGGATTCGCTTTACTTGTATAAATTATTAAGTTCTACTGCTTGGTGTTCATTGCATTATCCTATTAAAACTCTCCCTCGTAACATGTTGAGTTTCCTTGAAGTTTATGATTCACTTCATGGCCCTAGTGCATTGTTAAACTTGTTTCATATATCAATCAACTGACTAATCTATCGTAGGGAAAACTATTATTTACAACTATACCCTCATTATAAATTTGAGCCAATCAGATTCATTCCTCAAATTGCTAGTTTTCAAATGGTGTTAGGGTTGTCTTCTAATTCAGTTTCTTGATTGATTGCAATAAGAAAATAATGCAGAAATGGACAGAATTATTTTTTTTTTGTGGGTATAAACAGTAAGTTTGCCAAAGGTTTTTTGATATTATAACGTATGTAATGGTGAATGCGCTGGGCAATTTATACGGTTGCATTGTCACAGTTCACTATAATGTATTGCAGAAGACATTTCAGTGATTGCCGTTAATGTGCTTCCGAATGCTGCAAGACATTGACATTAAGAAGAGACTCAATGTTTGAGTGCATGTAAAATACGTTCTATACTGAACATTATAGTGATTTTCGTGAAGTAGTGAACTTTTCGTCGCAAATTGTACCCAATCTGTCGCAAATTGTGAAACCATATTTCAAAAAATCCAGAATTAGCAGTTCAACGCACGTAAGTGCTCATGCTGCTGAAACTCTAAGTATTATTGAACAATTTTCTGAATTTAGAGAAAATAATCCCAAAAAATGTGTAATGCCACCTGTAAGTTTGATGATTTACTTAGAGAAAAAAATGCCTTATCTTTTCATAGGAAACGCCGATATTATGTCTGTCCTTCAAAATCTTGTGATGTGGAAAGGAGTTCTCCTATTTCTGAAGCAATCTTAGAAGAAAATCGTTTTATTACGGAAGATATTCGAAAATATTCTATTCTTCGTTTTAACTGATAGATTCACTATCAGAAAGTTCACACTGTGGACAGACTTACACTATGGATAAGAAACAATCACCCTCATCCCCTGAAGATGAATATATGAAAAAAATTATGGATAACAAGACAATGAAAGTATTGAGACGCTTCAAGAAAATATTATACGGACATTTGACGCAATCCAGGTATATTACAAAGAAGCCCATAACTCAATGCCCCGAACATGTAGAACATGCGTTGAAGCTCGAGGAAGTCACATCGAGCTCCTTGTTTTACTTCGTGATTTTTCAAACTAGTAATAATAATATGTATTAATGAATGTATTAATTTTTGACATATTTCAATAAATATAAATTTTACTACTGTTAGATAGGTGAGTGAAGAAGTCTATATCACTGCTGAGCTTTGCTTACGCCAAAAAGTCGAGAGAGGTGTAAGAATTTCTGTTAAAAATGTTGATACATTTTATTTTTCCCTGGTATGTATCATTCTTACCAATTGAATTTAACTAAGCCCCTATTTCTCTGCCACTGGTTACCTGAGAAACCACACGTCATCACGTTTCATGGCTGTACAGGCCAATATGTCGTGTATATAATTTCGCCCCAATATCTCTTTTACTTAAGAAGGTATTTGAAAAATAATGTATTTGTTAACACATTTCAACTGTATTTCCAAAATGAAGTATTTGAGGACATAAGTGTTCATGATATTTCAATAATATTTTTCGAAGTAGAACCCGAAGCTAGATATTGACAGCGTAGTTACGTTACATCCTGTATATAGAGATATGACTGTTTGGATTTATTCAAACTCACATTTCCTTATACTGTTCTGTATTCAATGAAGTTGGTTTTATAATCGTGTCGTCTCAAAACTTCTTCTAGGACGAGGTATTAAAATTAACTACATTGCAGACCTTCTATTTTACTTCTCCAATATATTTAAACTCAAAATATATTAATAAAATGATGATTAAGTCACAATAGACCCCAAAAACGGTAGTAAATATCCACTTTTTAAATGTTTGGGTGAATTCAACTTGGAATTTAAGCTTTCGAAGTAAAAAATGGACTCGCTCATGGGTAACACCAATTTATTTATCATGACCGAAGTTCTGGATTGCAATATAATAAAAGTTTTATTGAACACATCATAGTTGTTCTCATCAGTTGATTATTATTTTTATTGCATATATTAGTATATATTGCAGAAATACAGTATGTTTCGTGCATATGTTGACCATTTATCACAGCACATTGTCAAGAGTATATACGATTTCTTCATGGCGTATCTTCCTAAACTCAGAAATGAATGATATTAATAATGAATAAGTTTTTTGGGGAAATTAAAATATCTACATTGTTATGTGAATGAAAAATGTAATTAATTCTTGATATGACTATACTAGATTGGAATAAAAGTGATATTTATGAATGAGTGAGTAATTGTCATACAACTACTTTTCTCATACTTCAACTTAATAGATATAATGACATTTCAAATATTATATTAATGAATGGAGAGAGATATTATGAATATTTATCAAGAAAATTCGAATCACAAAAGCTGCCTAGTGTTTTTACGACTTGCTGGCTGCTGGACGAAACCAAACGTACCCTATACTATGAAATGAAATGTTTTTCCGATGGTAACGCTATTGATTCTTTTTATTTTCATTATGATTGAATTTTCATAAAGAAATCATGGTAGATGCTATATTGTAGATTATATTTGTTTGACACAACTGGGATCCAATTCTCTGGGTGTCCAAAGTTTTTAAATATGATAACAGAACTCATTAGAATCCAAAAAAAATTATCAAGCCTTTCCACGAATTAATAGACTTGCCTCAACTTTAATTAGAGAGGTCGGCTGCAAAATCGGTTGAATATATTTCAGATCAGTAAATCATGATTTCTATCATAATTGCGATGTGTAGCTATTCAAATAACGCTTTGTAAAGCAAAATCAGTTATTCTCAGAATTTGATTGTCTCCTTGAAGTCACTGCGATTCGCATATATCAAAACGTTTTTCAACTTCCGACTATTTTTAACCTTTATTCATTTTCATTTCCATAAAAGATGAATTGTCTGTAATCTATCTCCAAATTCTACTCAAGTCGGTTATATTCATTTGTTCTTTTGCTATATTTACGCAGCCATTGTGATTCAAGAATGTATTTCACCTCAATCCCAATGGTATCATGTTCGTAATTTTCAATTGTTCCACTGGACTCTGGAGACATTTCTCGAATCTCTTGGGAATTCATAGGAATGTATTCAACCGCTTTTGCACGCAACCTCCTGAATTTGATTTTGGAAACGTGTCATACGTTTGAAGATATGAGGTCAGCACTCATTCATTCATAATTATTTTCGAAGAAATACGGATCAATTCGTTGAATGAGCCATCAAAATTGAAATCAATCATTGATTTTCAGTCTATTTTCTGATTATGATTAGGAAAATGGAAGGTGCATCCCTTAAAAAAATTTAAAGTGATCGAGAAGTGTTAAATTGTATGTTCAACTCTTTCGGTATCAGAATATGCATCTGTCATACGTTAGCACAGGGTGGATGAAGATATTGCAAGTTTTACAGACGTGGAAAGCTAATTGTGTAAAAAATTATTTAACCATGAAAACAAAGTCTCTTAAGCGCAATATGTTTGTAACCTCACATCCAAATTCTACTCAAACCAGTCATATCCGTTTGTTTTTCTACGATATCTTCGCAGCTACTGAGATTCAAAAATGCATTTCACCTCAATCCCAATGATATCACGTTCGAAATTTCCAATTGTTTCATTGGCTCCTGAAGATAGACATTTTACGAATCTCTTGGAAATTTATAGGGATGTACTCGATGGCTCTTCCATTCAACCTCCTCAATCTGATTCTTGAAAGAGTTTGAATAGATGGAGTCAACACTCGTTCACTCATATTTGTTCTCAAAGAAATACAGATCAATTCGTTCAATGAACCATCAAGAATTGAAATCAATCATGGATTTTTAGTTTATTTTCTTATTATGATTAGGAGAATGGAAGGTGCTTCCCTTAAGGAAATGTGAAGTGATCGAGAAGTGTTGAATTGTATGTTCAATGTTTTCAGAATCTGAATATGCATCTGTCACACGTTAGCCCAAGGTGGATGAAGATATTGCGAGTTTTACAGACGTGAAAAGCTAACTGTGTAAAAAATTATTCAACCATAAGGACATCGTCTTTTAAATGCAATACAAACTAACATGTTTCAACTTCTCATTATTTTTCAGTCCTTATTATATCCATTTTTATAAAAGATGAATTATTTGTAACCTCATATCCAAATTCTGCTCAAACCGGTTACATCCATTTGTTTTTCTACAATATCTTCGCAGCTGTTGAGATTCAAAAATGCATTTCACCTCAATCCCAATTACATCACGTTCGTAATTCTCAATTGTTTCATTGGGCCCTGAAGATAGACATTTTCCGAATATCTTAAAAATTTATACTAATGTTCTCGACGGCCTCTGCATTCAATCTCCTCAATATGATTGTTGTCAAAGAATATAGATCAATTCTTTGAATGAACCATCAAGAATTGAAATCAATCATGGATTTTTAGTCTATTTTCTGATTATGATTAGGAAAAAGGATGGTGCATTACTGAAGGAAATCTAAAGTGATCGAGAAGTGATAAATTGTATGTTAAATTTTTTCAGACTCAGAATATGCATCTTTCACACGTTAGCTCAGGGTGGATGTTGCCAGTTTCACAGACGTGGAAAGCTAACTGTGTGAAAAATTATTTAAGCATGAGAACACAGTCTCTTAAACGCAATACGAATTAGCGTGTTTCAACTTCTGATTATTTTTCAATCTTCATTATTTCCATTTTTATTAAAAATTAACTATTTTTAACCTCATATCCAAATTCTACTTAAGCCGGTTATATCCATTTGTTTTTCTACAATATCTTCGCAGCTATTGTTCGTTATTTTTCATTGTCTTATTGGGCCCTGAAGATAGACATTTTGCGAATCTGTTGCAAATTCATAGGAATGTATTCGACCGCTTTTGCATGCAACCTCTCCGATTTGTTTCTTGGAAGAGTTTGAAGAGGTCAGCACTCATTCATTCATATTTTGTGTAGAAAAATTCCGTTGAATGAGTCATCAAGAATTGAAATCAATCATAGATTTTCAGTACATTTTCTGATTATGATTAGGAAAATGGAAGGTGCATTCCTAAAGAAAATGTAAAGTGATGTAGAAGTGATGAATTATATGTTAAATTTTTTCAGAATCAGAATGTGCATCTGTCACACATTAGCCCAGGGTGAATGAATATTTTGCAGACGTGAAAAGCTAACTGTGTTATAAATTATCTAACCATAAGAACATAATTTCTTAAGCGGAATACAAACTAACAAATCAACTGCAGGAAGTCTCGACGACATTTCCAGCAAACTCTCCAGATTAGATGAAAAACATTAAACGATTTCACATTAACTAATCCTCACAGCACTTCGCACAAATTCTCTCTAATCCAAAGTTCAGCATTATAGAAGTCGCGGAAACGTACGTATTTTCGAATAGAATCGTTTATAAACGCCCGTTACAGTAGACCGAGAGATACTGGAAGAGCCCAGCCTCATTGCCGGTAGCGCCACAGATTTGCGTGGCGTAACCGACAACTACCCGAGCTTTCGACTTGACTCTCGAGCTTCTGCATGATGTGAGAGCATTCGAAGAAAGTGCAATGCATTTTGAGGCAACAACGGCAACTTTCGTGTTTATTCTCTTCTGTATACGTCACCTTCATGCCGATTAAACCGCGGAATCCTTTGTTCAGAATTATAGTCTAGTTAATGAGGTGATGTTTCATTATTTTCTGAGTTTAAATTGTAAATGGAAACTATTCATTCACTTTGTAGAATCCTATCGGCTTCTCTGATTTGTACTTTAAGTTCTATTTCGGTGAATGCATGCATAACCACTAACTACTTCTGTTATGAATTACTGTTCGTTCGTTTATAGCTGGAATATTAATTTATTCATGCTTTTATCACCACTTAATACATGTTTCAATCTGAAGAGAACCATTAAACCGCAATATCACAGATAGAAATTGATTTCAGGCCCTTTCTCGGAAATGTGTTGTCATATTTTTACTTCTTTCACTATACGTAGTATATGTACCGGGTGTCCCAGTATACATGTTCCAATGGTTTATCTCAGTCATTTCAAAAGATAAAAATTTGAAATTCATGATCTCCAATTCGTTCAAGTAGCGTTCACCTGAGAGAAACAAAAATTGGAAGTCACTTCCGGTTTGTCCGGAAGTGATTCTAACTTTTTTATTTCGAATAGCACCCTGTGTATTTTTGCAATTTTTGATTTCGACTCAAAATTATCTCTCCAACTATGTATCACACTTTGTATTATACATTTGATTTGATGGAGAAAACGTCAATTGAAATTTCAAATTGAAAGAATTGCAGTAGGCTACGATATTTTGTGTAATCTTGATTTTGACTTCAATAATAATTGATAATTTATGAACAAATATACCTTATTTTTATAACGATTATGATAGTCACATCAACAGTACTATTGAGCAATTTATGAAATGTTGATTCAGCTACAGATGTTCTGTCGTGGAACATAATAGTTATTTATGCAACAAGTGCAAAAAGTAGGTGTTTATCGTACCCGACGTGAAATTATCCGACGAGGCCGTCTAATAATTTGAAATTTGACGTTCTCTTCATCATCTCGAATGCAAAATTGTTCATGAATTATCAATTATTATTGAAGTAAGAATCGAGATTACACAAAATATCGTAGCCTACTGCAATTCTTTCAATTTGAAATTTCAATTGTCGTTTTCTCCATCAAATCAAATGTAAAATACAAAGTGTGATACATCGTTGGAAACATAATTTTGAGTAGAAATCAAAAATTGCAAAAAATATACAGGATGTCTTTTGAAATAAGAAAGTCAGAGTCACTTCCGGTCAAACCAGAAGTGACTTTTTCTGTTTTTTCCTCTCAGTTGAAGGTTCCTTGAACGAATTGGAGATAATGAAATTTTCAAATTTTTATCTTTCGAAATCGCTGAGATATACCATTGGAACTGGTATACTGGGACACCCTGTATATAGTTTTGGAAATATTATAATCGGATCTATCCGTTTTGGGTAATTCTGAATCGATCTAGACCATTTGAGTCGCTCAGTTAAAGAGTATCCCGAGTGTGAAAGAGCAATATTGAGAAAAATGGTTTTAAATAAAATACTAAGTAGTAATTGGAGATTTGCAACTAAAAAGGGGTAAGTTGTAACACTAATGCTGTTTTATCAAATATAACTACAGAATAGATTTTTTGATTCATCTTCTACTTATTTGGAAAAAACACAGTTGGGCCATTCTGCTAAAATCATTTTAATAACCAAAAATAAATAATGTTAGTTCACCCATTATTCATCACTAAAATAAGATGAGATTCATTTCCAATAATTATATAAATACACTTATTTCAACATTTCGAAACTAATAAGGCTTAACAACCAAGCATATCAACTACAATGTGCCACCCATCAGACGCAGGGAAATTATGTTAGTAACTGATTAACAATAATAGATAATGACAGGCAATTAGAAATATATAATATATACAATATACATACAGTGATCACATGACACTCTCCCAAATGGTCTCTAAAAACTCATTATAAGTATAGTAGCACTTAGCAATCAAAATATCTTTCATTGTACGCTTGAAACACTGTACACTCAGAGTTTTATATCGTACAGGTTATTTGCTATGAAACTTCACTCCAAGGAACGTAATATTCCTTTCATCAAACTATCCTGTTGCCTCGTACGCGAGGCTGAAAATTGGAATTGATTCCTGTTCCTATGAACAAAGACAAGAACCTCCAAAATCAGCAGACAAGGCATGGTTAGTAGCTTGAGTTCAGCAAAGTGGGATCTACATCAATCCTTCCTGCGTTGACTCATCATAGTTCTTATACCATATTTTTCATTAAAAAGATCCTATTCCAATTTGTAGAAACACCCCAAAAATGTATGCTATATCTCATAACAAATTCAAAGTTCGATACATAAACCGTCTTCAATACATGAACACTCAACACTTTCGCTTTGAGTGTTCCAAGATCATAGCAGACTCTATTCAATTTCTCACTTGAAGGGACTATCTGTTCGCTCTAACTAAGCTTTGAACCTATTTTAACACCTGATAGTTTTATAGTCGACTAATACTGAATGCCGTGAACCAGTGGTTGATAATTCACCACATCATCAGGTCTCTGTTAAAACGCCAAGCAATGAGTTTTCTGGAGATTTATTTTCATTCGGTTTAGTTCACACCAAGTCGATACTTCAATCGAGAAATTTTATAATTTTATCAATAATAATTTTGCCATTATATAATATGTGCTGTTCATATAAACAAGTTGAATTTTAATTAAGACAGTCATTTTACGATCACTATGAAAACTAACACGTTCATCAATTTTGCCATTATATAATATGTGCTAACTTATCTGTCGTGCTGTTCATATAAACAGGTTGAATTTTAATTAAGACAGTCATTTTACGATCACTATGAAAACTAACACGTTCATCAATTATGGTTATAGTGATCCAAATACCACTTGAGCCACTATTCCACTATCAGATTAAGAAGTGGCTCAACTGTTATTTGAACGTTATCTATTTTCTAGTAGTGGAAAGTCACTTGGGCCACCCTTACATTAGAGAGGAAAAAGTCGATGCACCTTTTGCCCAACTGAACTAGGATTGACCAAGTTCTCCCTTGTTCCATTCTTCCATTGAGCGATCTATTTTTGACATAATGTCTCGTGTGGTGTGATGTGTGACCTGTGGAAACTGTGGAAACGATCGAGCAGTTCCTTTTGCTCGTTTCGATTGGAAATTTAGCAAGACGCTTCAAAGTCCTGAGAATAGTAACTGTATGGTTTTTGTGCGCGATAGCCTCATTTCGAGTTGTATTTCTGACAACTATCTTCATTTTTTCCATAAGAGTTATGATATTATATTATTAAGGGCTACCATATTTTCTGGTCATAAATATATGCCATATATGGGGCGCCACGATCTATTTCATGTCTACATTTTTGTAGTCAAAATGATGATTTGTTTCTTTCTTGTGTTCATTTATTACATTGTATGGATTATTTGTATATTCAAGTCCGTTCAATCTTTCATCGATATATTGGGAGATTGACCAACGTAAGTTTTGATGCTGATTTGATAATAATGTTTTGAGCATCGGAATTGCAGTCGCAATTATTATTGTTACAATGAAGTGTCAGTGAAATTAAGAAAGATATAACTATTCTCATTATCATAACAAAATAAATGTGTTTATTTTGGAAACGGGGTTTATTCGTTGAGAAATAATAAATGAACGTTGAAAAGCTTATTACATTCGAAATGGCCCTTCATATTGTAGCTCGTACACTCTCTTGTTTCATTTTGTACTGATCCTAAAATGTAGTTCTCATTGAATATAAACATACCCTCAGTCACCTACATCCATAAATGAAGGGACACAAGATACACAATCTATACGATAATTAGTAACTGTTTCGGGATCAGACTACAGTTAAATTATATGGACCTATGTGAATGTGACCTCTACTTGATACATTCCAATATCATGTTCGTATAGAGTTAAGTGAACTCCAATATCCCTAAACTGATAACTGCATTCGAACTGTGATAATGTACGAGGTATGAGAGGCTTGGGATCTGACGAAACGGAAGTAACAAGCAATTTTATTTCTGAATTGTATACATTTTGGAAAGCGTCATACCGTCATTCCGAACCTAGCAAAAGCCCTGTGTCGTCAGCATAGCAAATAATTTACGCGAACTCAACCATATTGCATACGTCGAATTCATGTAGACATTGAATAGGGTTGGGCCCTAGACAGTACCTTGGAGAATGCCTTGAATCTGCTTTGAGATGTGTTCGATAAAAAACTTTGAATAGCTCTATAGTATCGCCTCTGAATTCTATATTTTCAAGTTTTTCGAATTGTTACTCTCATTATTCTCTGTTGTATTTCATATGGACCTGCTGGTCATCTATTTTTTGGAGAAAACGTAATTTTAGTAACTCTATTTTCAATAAGTAGGATTGAGTAAAAGATTTCACTTGTAGTTTTACAAGGTTTTGATTTTATTATGAATTTATCAATATTTCTAGCGAATTCACCTTTAGTTATTTGATAGTGGCTCGCATATTTCATATTTATAGGAGTTCTCGTGTGGTAGCTATAATTAGTAGCTGCTCGATAAAGTTTATACTTATTTCTCAACTCTGTATTATATGATATTCATAAGTTTTCTCATTGCATCTCTTTTTTTAATTACGTTTAATGTTCAGTTATCCATGGGTCAGGAAGAGTTATTTTAACTTCTATTTTTCAGCTCAGAATGTTCTTCGATATGCGTCTTAGCTATGTGAATGAATACTCAGTATGCCCTTACTGAGTTAGTTCCGCTTGAGACTTAATTCTACTTTTCCAATTTGATACTATTATGGAAAGTGTCTGTACCAATTATTTTTCGTTTATTTGGAGTTTTTTTAATACAACCCCTTTGAGTGTATTGATGTTATATATTGCGAGATTTTACCCACTATAGCGCTTGACTCGTTTCTCTTTAAAAACGATACAATGTGTCTGGCTCGCTCTAACTCACAAAACTCATCTATACACCACATATTATCTCATTCTGTATTCAGATTTGATGAGTGCAATGAAAATTTGACAAAGGCGGGTATGGAATGGTCGTGATTTGGAACACGCCTATCATCAGAACAATTTCTAGCCATAAGTAGACGATGTACTCGACTCGTGACGAGCATAGATAATCTTTTAGAAATGGTGGTAGAACTAGAAGAAACGATGAAGATATTAGAATGGAATTACGATGAAAATGTCAATTGGGACTATTTCATTTATTATATTGTATGAGAAACTAGATAAATTCCTATATATGTCCTTCCTTCTAGATAGTTGATAGCGTTGTAGATGTCTATCTTGTTATATATAAATTCTCGGGAAATAGGTCACATTGATACTTATGCTTCATATTTTGTTGTCTTTACATACGTTTCAGTCTCACGACCATCATTAGAAGATTTATTATGTCTAAAACTGGATTACTTAAAACTAATTATATTACAAAAAGCGTTCTTATCGCACCAATTTCAATTAAAATGCTCACGTCACCGAAACGTACAGAAACACGAATAATCGAAATCATAACACTTCAATTTTATAATTATAATATATCAAGAATCCACTGTTAAGCAGAACTTTCAATAAATGCGTGTTCATGTCACCATAGTCTGTGAACGACTAAAAACGAGACCAATCAAGTTCGAGTATTCACTTTCAAACCAGATGTTAGATTCATGAGCTAATAGAAAAAGGTTTGTCAATTACTCGAGATATACTTGACATTCTACCTAAAATATACTTTTATCATTATAAAGGGGCATGTAGGAATTTGCAAGAGTTTTTATTTAATTAAGTTAGTATAAATGTGACTTAGAGTTTGAATATCTGTCCCATGATTCACAGATTTGGAGTCACGTTTTATGTGAATCATCTCCAAAATAGTTCTTCTATAATAATTGGTTTCCTTAGTTGGAATATTAACATTATTTTAACTAAGAAAATCAATTATCATAAAAGATCTATTTTGGAGATGATTAACATAAAACGTGACTCCAAATCTGTAAATATAGATAGATATTCAAACTCTAAGTCACATTTATACCAACTTGATTGAATAAAAACTTTCGCAAATTCCTACATGCCTCTTCATGATGTTAAAAGTATATTTTAGGTAGAATGTCAAGTATATCTCCAGTAACTGACAAACCTTCTTCTATTAGCTTATAAATCTAACATCTGGTTTGAAAGTGAATACTTAAACTTAGTTGGTCCCGTTTCTAGTCGTTCACAGACTATGGTGACATGAACACGCATTCATTGAAAGTTCTGCTTAACAGTGGATTCTTGATACATCATAATTATAACATTGAGGTGTCAAAATTCCGATTATTCGTGTTTCTGTTCGTTTCGGCGGGGTGGGCATTTTAATTGAAGTTGGTGCGATAAGGACGCTTGATGTAATACAATTAGTTTTAAGTAATCCAGTTTTAGACATAATAAGTCTTCTGATGATGGTCGTGAGACCGAAACGTACGTAACGACAAGAAAATATAAAGCATGAGTGTTAATGTGACCTGTTCCCCGAGAATTTATATATAATTCATACCTGGGTCAAAAATCTATCTTGTTAAGCAATGCAATGCGAATGTCTCATTCTAAATCACAAAGCTCTCGTATATACCGATTTGTGAAGCTCAAGCTTTAGGCTAGAGGGAATGTAGGAAGAAAATAATTCAGTTATCAGTTCAGTTATTAATATAATGGCTAATCAATTTGAAACTATTTATCGAATTCCTAAGGTATCAAAATTGAACAACACAGGCAATTCGAAGATTATAATGGAGCAGGTTTTGAATTAATGGAAGAACAGATAGAGCAGAACATGTATCACGTTAATTGATTGGTAATAAAATCAACTCACTTTGTTGGCTGGTGAGATGAAATTTCAAAGAAGTGTATACAGATTTGGTTGAATAGTTGAATGCGTCTCAATATAACATTTCAAACTAATGAGATTTGTTTAGTTTTTATGGGGCGGCAAAATGGTATCGAATATAGGAGGCACACGACAGCGTTCTCGATCCGCATTTTGGGTGGGGTGAGCGTAAGAATCCAATTTGCCGATAAACACGCATAAAGCTTATCGCCAGTTTAGCCGGTAGATAAAAATCCAACATCTAAACAGACAATCTCGTTATACACGTACTTAATGCAATTATCGTAAGGTCCTTCCATGAACTCCGGAAATTCATAATAATGAATGTGATCGCAATAATAAATCTACTTGAGATAATCAACATCCCGTTACGAGAAACCTCAATGGCAAATTAATACCATCATCGATTATGAACTGAATCAAGGGAATTTAATGTCCCAGTTTGGCTTCATTCTCTAATCCTTTTCTATCAACTAGAATAAATTATTCTTGTTACAAAAATATGGCTTGAACCATCACATTGAATATTAATAATTATTTTTTATTTCCATGTTAATATTTTCAGTTCAACCTGAATACCGTGCAACACTTCTATTAAACCGACACCGTCGTGCGGTCTAATAAACCAGCAATTTGTTAAATCGATTAGAAAATACGATTTTTATCGGAATTTTCATATATTATGTTAGGAATGATATTGGAGAACAAACGTATCATTCGAAAAGTCAGGCAAAATTTCGGAGATCTTTATTCAAGGTATCAGAAAAAAATGAATCTTGCTAATCAGATAAAATTTCGACAAATCTATCTTGAACATTCTAGAAAAATAGAATTCTGTACATGCAATGCAGTCTCTCATTTCTTCTGGTTCATTCCTCCTTCTTATTAGTGAGTGATAACAGTTGTTCCTCCCTCTCAGTATTCTTCATTTACAATCAAGTTCTCATCAAGATCTATCTGAATCCAAACCGTGTCGCTATTTCCAGTGTCAATATCACTCGCATCATTATCCTTACCATATCTATTCACTTGAGCCTCCAGAAATGCTAAAGACCGTTTACGATACTTCCGTTATGCTATGTATAGTGAGGGAAGTGAAATTATTATCGACTAACTTTTCCTATGATGAGATGATAAGTTGCATAGAAACAGACGAGTATCTTGCTGGAATCATTTGCGATCTCAGCAGAGCTTTTGACTGTGTATCCCATAATTTGTTGAGTATGTTGTCCGGGGTCTAGCTCTCGACTGGGTCTTGAGTTTTCCTGGAGAGAGGTCTCAGTTCGTTGGTATAAGTCATTCCGGAGTTGACACCTTTGAAAACATTAAATTCAGAACAAGTGACGTGAAGTTAGGGATACCACAGGATTCTCAATATTTGAATTATGCTGCTACATTTACAGAAA
The DNA here is from genome assembly GCA_958510875.1 of Endomychus coccineus. Classification (NCBI taxonomy): domain Eukaryota; kingdom Metazoa; phylum Arthropoda; class Insecta; order Coleoptera; family Endomychidae; genus Endomychus; species Endomychus coccineus. The sequence continues at coordinate 37,503,457 of OY294068.1, forward strand.
TAGGGACAGTTTCAGAACAAACTCACAGATAAAAATGTTGATACCAGAAATTAAGAGAACCTCGAGGTACCACTTTTCAGACTAAATAAAAATGTCGCCCAGATGCCTAAGGCCAAAAGCTCATAACAAACAACCAAGTGACATGAAAACTGCCATAAATCTGTCAATATTTGGAACTAAATTGAATCCCTTTCTTGATTATAATTGCTTCTATTGTCTAACGGAATTACAACTTTCAATTTTTATCTTTTAAACTTTTATTAAAATTTCACTCTATTCATGTTAATTTGACTGCTTATGTGACATTCCATGTACATGTGAAGGCGAGGTGATAAATCCCTGAAAAATAAAATAGATGGCGCCTCAATCGGAAATCCCATATGACATTTGTGATGTACCATCCTTAACTAGAACGCAATAAAATTTTCAGACTGATATGTTACTCAGTTTTGAAACCCATCGACAGCAAGCAACCTTAAAGATTTTTGTAAGCATGAAAAAAGTTAATTTTGCGTCTTGATTGAACATTATTTCTTGCGTGGAAAAACATCGCGCAAAACGAAGGATAGTAGCTTGTTGAACATTATGGGGACTCTTTGCCATTTATAATTGGAACGACTCACAAGTGGTTGTATGACCACAAAGAACGCTGATCGTTCTGGTCGTCCAATTGAGGTTACTACAACACCTGTAATCGTCGATAAAATCCATGGTATGATATTGGACGATCGACGGGTAAAGTTCACGAGATTGCTGATGCTATGGGCATCTCAACTCAACGGGTACGGAACGTTTCGCATACATTTTTGAATATGAGAAAGCTATCTGCCAAATGAGTGCCGCATTTGCTCTCTGTTGGCAGCAAGTGCGCCCGTGTGACAACTCCTATACAGTGTGTAAATGCCAAATGAAATAAATTAATTATTTCGGTTACTATACATATTTATAAAAAATCCCGAAACACGTCAAATTAAAATTACAAATTGACATTTTCCAACGTGAAAATGCGATCCCCACCTTCAACCCCCTTCGAATGACAGGTACAACCCCCAATTTTTTGAACGAGAAGTATAGGCTTGTGATATATCGTTTGAAAGGTCTCTTCATTCTCTATTAAAAAATGTTACCGCTTTCGAGTTTATTGCAACAATTAACATTGAATAAAATAAAATCATGTGGTTACCGAAATTCGCTAGAATACAATCAAAAACTGAAATGTAATACAAAACGTGATAAAATTTAAAACACTAGAAAGAACTATGAATATTAATGAAGTAGATGTTCAAAATGTTCACCGCGAACGTCTTGGCAACATCCTAATCTTAAATAAAACTGTCTTCTAACATTATTGAACATATCAGGCGTGATCGACCTCATCGCAAGCGTTATTCGTTCTTTCAAGTCATTTAAATCGAAATGTTTAGTTTTGTACACAGTGCTCTTCACATATCCCCATAAAAAGAAATCTAATAATGTAAGATCAGGTGATCGCGCTGGCCATTCAATCGATCCTCGCCTCCCTATCCACCGATTGGGAAATATTGCATCGAGGTACTGCCGGACATTAAATTGGTAATGTGGTGGTGCTCCATCCTGCTGAAACCATATCGTATTCACTGAAACTTGAGGGTTTCCTGAATCAGGATATGAATTTGCCAAAGTTGAAATGACATCATTTTGAAGTAGTGCCAAATAACGATCGCCATTCAAATCGCTCTCAATGAAAAAGGACCAATGATATGGTTTCCAACAATCCCTGCCCAAACATTAATCTTTTGAGGATATTGCGTGTGTTCTCCTCTTATCCAGTGAGGATTTTCATTGACCAGTAGCGGCAATTTTAACGATTAGCATGACCGGTAAGTGAAAAAGTACACTCATCAGAAAACATAACGTTTTCTAATTGGATAATATTGTTATCCAACATTCGCTCACAAAAATATGTTCCCCTATCATAATCGTCTCCCATGAGCTCCTGAGTAGGTATCATTTTGTATGGATGCATTTTATTTTCTTTTAATATGTTTACTATCGATGTATGGCTAACATTGAATGTAGTGGATGCCTGTCTACTCAATGTATGTGGGTTTTCCTCAAACTCAAGCATCACATCTAATTTGATATCATCACTCAGTGCATTGGCAGCTTGTTTTTTTATCTGCCTTACATGACCAAACTCGCGAAAGTGCTCCTCTATTTTACTAACTATTCCTTGGGATATAGGCGAGTTATTTCCTGTTCTGTTCGGGTTTTATCTCCGTAACCAATCATTTGTACAACTGTTATGTTATCCATTTTCGTTAATCTAACCATTTTTCACAATTGAAGTCAACGAATTTCGAACATGAATTATAATACTGACAACTTAAATGACAAATTGTGTAAAACAATTTGCTGAGGCGTTTTAATCAAACTAACATTGCCACGGAAACTTTTTAAAGTATTTTCAATGGATATCCACACATTGCTATGGTTTTTGCTTACTTTCTTATTATCAAGACCTAAAAGGGAAATAAGTATTGAGTATATTGTAATAAGTTTTTAGTACATTTTAGCGAATTTCGGTAACCACATAATTTTATTTTATTATATCTTAATTGTTGCAAAAAACTTGAAACCGATAACATTTTTGAATAGAGAATGAAGAGACCTTTCTAAAGATATATCACAAGCCTATACTTACCATTTCAAAAATAGGGGGTTGTACCTGCCATTCGAAGGGGGTTGAAGCTGGGGGTCGCATTTTTACGTAGAAGGATGTCAATTTATAATTCAAATTTGACGTGTTTCGGAATTTTTTTTCAATATGTATAGTAATCGGAATAATGAATTTATTCCATTTGGCGTTCACACACTGTATATCATGTAGATGTCTTTGGAAATGAATTTAAGTCGCTCACATCCAGATTTACGTTTACTCAAAATTGGGAAGAATATTCTTGGGAAACATTTCCATAAAATGGTGGTTTGATCCCAAATTTCGATAGCATATCCCAACCGTATTTTATAATCAGTTGTTCAGCATGGTATCTACATTCAGCCTAATAAAAATATACAATTCTTCAAAATTGAAAATTTGGATTGAGTAAAAATATGTGAATTCAATTTTGATATATTTCTCGAAGTCATAAACTCATAACAAGTAATTTGAGTAACGTTCGTCCTCATGAAAACAGAAAATAATATGTACTCTTCCTCAACTGAACGCAATTGAACATTGCCAGGAGATTTGTGATTTTAAAACATAAAGATTGCTTCAAAGATAACTTGAAGCATCTGAATTGTCTTTCCTGATCAGCGTATTGAATGAACCCTGTAGTTTGTTGAACTATAAAGTTTTGGGTTGGAACACTAATCGCATCAACTGAAACCGAAAAATCAATTCACTAAGGCAGTGAAAACTTTAAGGAGATTTGTTCGCCCATGTCTTGTGTCACCACATTCAATTCATGGACATCTGAATCGAATCACAAAACTATTGACAGAAAGGAACTCGAATAAGGCGCGAAACAGATACGGTCAAGTGGCTGTGAAATAGGGCTATACTCCCACTATCTTGCATATCAAGCACAAGCACAAGCGCCTTCCGAACTGCCTGTTAACTGTACTGTAGAAGTAGACCCACGGACCGTAGAATTACAACACCATATGAACAGCGTACCGTTTCAGATACGTTGGTCATTTTATGTTTCTCAAGAATAAATTTGGATTTTCCTGCTACGTTTTATGTGTTACGTATTTGATAGAACATACAATTTTGTACTAAATAGAATCGATGTTCGTCGATGAAGATGCATTGAGTGCAATTATACCACAACTACTCTGCAGTAAGAGTTCTATCTTGAATTATTATTAGCCCCTTGGAAAATCAAGTGGCATTTTATCATTTCCAACTGATTTAATAGTATTAATATTTCCTTCTTCATCACATTCTTTGAGGAAGTCTATTCTCTACCTTTTTTACAGACACTGCTCGAGAAGTACCAGCAGCAAAAGTATTTTCTGGCTGAATCCCATTTTGCACTCTATGCAGTTTGATATAATATTCTCCATCTATAATTTAAGATCATTATCAAAAATCCTTTGATCTACAAATTTTGTTTTTGTTGTTAGGTTAGAGGTTCTCCCAATTTTGATGAGCTAACACTCGTTCATAATGAGTTTGGTATGTTTAAAGAGAAAAAGTTCGAAATGTGTAACAGTTCAATGGGAAGTAGGTAATAAGATCAAATACTAATATCAAAGTCATCTCCACAAATAAAAACATTTGAAGTAGCTCCCATGCTTTTGGAATTTCTACGAGCTGCTTGTAAACACTTTTTTGACTTTAAGCATCCATTGGAACAGAAATAAACAACTTTTCTGGAGTTTTTATAGATGTACTTGTACATTGTGGCAATACGCATCATTTATAAGCCATTGCTTTCAACAAATTCGATAAAATAAACAAACTTTTGCTTTCTGTTGCTTGCTGTATACTTTGATGTGACTTCATATGTGTCAGGAGAACCAGTTCCATGAAGCAAATTGAATTATGGCATGTTCTTCCTTATTTAATCTTTGATTTTCGCTGAAAATACTACAGATTTCAGGGAAATATCAATGTACTGTGCATTAAATGTAATCAGAAATGATGTAAAACAATTTCTCAATGATAGTCGAATAGCCTATTCTACATTAACAGGAAACACTTCCGAATAAATAGGTATACTTCGGAGGATTGAGCTTCTCCATTCAATTATAAAATAATTCCATTTAATAGCCTTGTTCATATATTATTGAATCTGCCTTTGAGCGAGAAAAATTATAACAACGGAGTTGTGAAACTTCAGCTTATGGCGTTGACCAATGGTTGCCACAAATCTTTAAACAATAATCTAATTTCTAAGCAAAATCGGAAATTCGAACGCAGCCAACTAACCAAATTTGAGGCACTACCTCCAAATTGTTCAATAAAATTCAAAAATTTCACTTATCATCCTTCAGTCTCCGAAAAATTCCATACTTTCTAAATTTCCAATTTATAAGAACAAGCTGAAGAAACGTTCAGGCAACACTTTTGATGAAGTTTCCGATAAATCCGGAATTTACAAAATCGATTGTGAGTCGTTTACAAAATGCTATGTGGCTCAAACTAGAAGGAACATTTTAACTCAGTATAAAGAACAGTTTGCCCATATAGAGAACAATAATGGTGAAAAATGTTACTTTAGCCGAACATATCCTAAATAAAGGTCACACCATTCCTCAAGAAACTTTATCACATAACACAGTACGGACAAATATCTAGGTAATTCAGAAGGGATGGAAATGTATATGCGAAAAAGCAATTTATCAAATTATGATTTATCTCCAACTGAGTGTAACCCCTTGTTTGCATTATTATCCCTAAGTAGTATTCTAACAGGAACATTTTGGTTTATAATCTAGTTAACTTTGTTGATAGCCACTTGGTGGGTGGAAGGCCCTCTGTGTTTAAACAGTATTTTCAGTGGGTGAGGGTGATTATACCTCATTTATAGTGGCATATTAGTTTTCATATTCTTCATTTGAAAAATCAATAACTAACGGAAACATTGTCAAGCATCAGAAAGGAAAGATATGTATCTTTTGTTGTATATTTATTACTGAAGGAAACAAATAAAAATCTTCCAAATTATTTGGAAACGTTTGTGGAATTCAAGTAACCATAAGTCAATCATTGCGGATGGGATTCTTCTATTAAATGGAGGAGGATCGAATTCCGGATCTGTATGTAAGATCTCTATAACTATGTTTGATGGTTTTCAAGTTACGGTGACTTTTCGTTGAGATTTCGTTCATATTTGCATCGTTTGTTATGGAAATGACAAATGTCAGAATTTTCAGAACTTCCAGTTGTTGGATCATTATTGTTATTTTTGAAAATCATTACGATTGCAAACTGGGCGAAAAAATAAGGTCAACAAATCATAACTTGAAACTGTTGAACGGGGGGTGAAGATATCTTCGATATAGATCGAAGCGAAATTTACTCCTCCTCCATTTAGTAAAAGAAAAAGATTGGTTTATCATTCGGAAAAAGTGAGAGATTTAGATGAATATTTCTAAATGATGAAGATAACGTAGACTATTCAGTATGTATCTCCGAATATACTTATTCGGAATTGTGACCCATTAGGAAGGAACTTATGTATACATATCAAATATAAGCGGTGTATAGGAGAATCTTGTGAGTTGGAGCGAGTCAGACGCATTATATTGGTTTACAAGAGAAACAAGTAAAGCCCTGTAGTGGATTGAAACCTGTTTCTTACAATATGCAATACGCGCAAGCCGTTTGACTCTCTATTCACTCACTTACGGCAGTAACGATTATACCTTGATTTGAGAATTTTCAATACCTTGAAAATCTGTTGTATGAATAATAAAATAAACCAACTAGAAATAAATCATTGTCTGGGAATCAAACAGCTCATTCGCTGTGTATTTTCAGATCCAGGACCGGTGAACCACAAGAATTATTTCGAGATTAAGGCGATAATGATATCGAAACATTTTAGCAGAAAACGAAATTGAATTGAATGTATTCTCGTCACAAAGATTGCAATTTCTACTGCCAAGAATAAGGAGAAATATCTGGAAGTAATAATGTCCAAGTTCAAGCAACAGTTGATGAACGTGATATTATTTAACACGCTAATGTTATGGATACGTAATTTCTAATATGTGATGAGCGCTACAAAATATGATGTGTTAATATTACTGATGCTATAATTACCAACCAGATAGCTAATCTTTCTTCATATATAATAGTCAGGACAGGCAGATATACCCGGCAACTAATATGCCATCCTTCCATGTTCCTCGCAGCGGCAGTTCCACGTACTAAACGAGGTTGAGAATAACTTGCAAAATTTCATTCCAAATATCATATAATTCATCAACATTTTATATTTCCATACAACAACGCAACACTTCATTCCACATGTTCTCTAATTGCATTTCTTCAACTACCAGAATCTTACCTATTAGGTGATGATTCCTTCTAAACTATTATTACAGAAGCTCTGACTTTCTGACCCTCGTCAGAAGTCTATTGTTGCCAAAGTTAATTATTATCCTCTTCGTAATTACATTATTCCATTTGGATGTTGAACGAAATGAACATAATTCCTCTCTTCCATCACATACATTTCATAGTGAAACGTTAAATGTTAAACGCAAATTTAAATACATGTAAGGAATGAATCCTTAGTATAATCAAACTTAGTGCTCTATTGTAAAATCAGGTCGGTAAGTCAGACCTCTAATTATATGATTAAGACAATTAATTGACACAGTGCACGTCATAAGAAATCAAGAATATAATACTTTTTAAAACTAATCCAGAAGAACAACGTGAATAGCAACTTTGAATGTTGTTTCTTCTATATTCTAGGTAAGAGTAGTAATTAGTTCAAGCTGTTATACTGTTATTTTTTATATAAAATAATAAAAACTTCTATATTCTAGAGAAACAATTCAGTGTTATTCATGAAAGAAAACCCTCTCCAAATATAAACCCACAACTATTAATCAACATTATAAAACAACATTCTTGTTGGAATTCGCCATGGACAAACTGCTGTTTACTTTCGAGGTACTCTCTGCTGCAGATGAAAAAACGAACGTAATATGTATAACCTCAATTACTACGCCGAGCGGCCGGACCTTCAAAATTCCGCTTCACTACTGCAATTCACAAACGCATACGGAAGTCAAAAAGACAGAAGCATTTATTAAGGTAAAAAAACAATTAACTAAAAGAGGCCAGTTAAGAAAGATTTGGATTTCTCTATCTGAAGAATTACGCGAAACTTATATTGATGACGATGGTAATTTACAATTTGAAGACGAATACTTAGAAGAAATCACTGGCACTCAAGAACATAATATTACTAATGCTTCAGAACAACCGTTAATACAATTGCTCGAAAAATTACTTGAAAAAAGTCAAGAGAAATCGGAAGAAAAAAATATTGGAAAAATAGCTAAAGAATTTACAATTGATAAATTTAATGGAAAAAATTCTAATGCAAATCAATGGATGGATACTTTTGAAAAAGAGTGCGAACGGTTTAACATAGACAAACATGAGAAAAAAATTGAAATTTTAAAATCATTTATGGAAAAGAGTGCAACAGATTGGTATAGTTGTATACTTTTGAAATTAACAATTCAAGCAGACTGGAAAGATTGGAAAACAAATTTTTGTAATACATTTGCGAACAAAGGTTGGTCTTCGATAAGGTATGCATTACAATTTAAGTATCAATCGGGTTCCTTATTAGAATACGCAATAAAAAAAGAGAAACTTTTATTAGAAATCAGAATAACTATTGATAACGGAACATTAATTGATTTAATTGCTGCTGGTCTGCCAAATTATGTAGCTGATAGAATTGATAGAGAAAAATTGAAAAAGACAGAAGATTTATACAATGAAATAGGTAAATTGGAACATTTAACTAACAAGAAAAATTTTGAAATTAAAAAGAATAAAAATTATGATAATAAAGAAAAGACAGAGAAAAAAGCATGCGAAACATGTAAGAATAAAGGTAAAGGCAGACGCTTCCATCCTGAAGCCGATTGCTGGTTCAAAGAGAAAGAAGATAAAATAAAACATGTCAATAAATCGGTATTAGAAGTAGAATTAAGTGATAATGATCAAAAAAACTAATAATTCCACCATTAATTAGACTTAAGATAACATTAAACAATACTTTGGAAGTATCTGCTATTTACGATTCAGGCTCAAATGTTTCACTTATAAATTCAAAACTAGTTCAATTGAAACAGAAAATCAGTTTAAACAAAAGAGCTAACTTAAGAACAATTAATGGTGTGTATAAATCAGAAGAATTAATAAAAATCAAAGCAAAAATATTAAATATAGAAGAATACATAGATGTATTCGTAATCAATAATGAAAACTTTGAATATGACTTTCTAATAGGATTAGATTGCATAAAAAAGTTCAAGTTAATTCAAAATGAAAAACTAGAGATAGAACAGAGAAATTCTGATATCAAAGATAAACAAGTATATCAAATAAACTTCAATGAACATGTAGATTTAGACAATTTTAAAGTCTTAACAAATCACTTGAGTCATTATGAAGAAGATATAATAAAAAATCTTATAGATGAATATAAAAATTGTTTTGCAAAAGATAAATATGATATAGGCATAGTAAAAGATTACGAAGCCAGAATAGATCTCATAGTAGATAAATATTGCAGCAAAAGACCTTATCGGTGCACATTAGAAGATAAAAAAGAAATAGAGGAACAAGTCTCAGAATTACTTAAAAGAAACTTGATAGAAGAATCATATAGTCCCTTTGCTGCTCCAATTACACTAGCATATAAAAGAGATGAAAATAAAAGATCAAGACTATGCATAGATTTTAGAGATTTGAATAAAATAGTAGTTCCCCAATCACAACCATTTCCACTAATTGAAGATTTGGTAACAAGAACAAGAGACTGCAAATATTTTTCAAAGCTTGATATAAATTCAGCATTTTGGTCTATCCCACTAAGGATTGAAGATAGAAGAAAAACGGCATTTGTGACTCAAGAGGGACAATTTCAATGGACTTGTTTACCTTTTGGGTTAAAGACTTCGCCGGCTATTTTTCAAAGAATATTGAGTAATATAATAAGAAAACGTAAGCTGTCAGATTTCACAGTAAATTACATTGATGATATACTAATTTTTTCAAAATCTTTTAAAGAACATATAGATCACTTATCACAATTATTAGAAGCAATATTGAAAGAAGGATTCAGATTAAAATTTTCAAAATGCACATTCGCATTAGACTCAGTTCAATATTTAGGTCACATTATAAAACACAACTCAATTTCTCCAATAAAAGATAATCTAATTTCGATTAAGAATTTCCCAATACCAGAAAATCAGAAGAACATTAGACAGTTTCTAGGAAAAATTAATTTTTACAATGAATATGTTCCAAAAATTTCATTAATCTTAGAACCATTACATAATCTATTAAGAAAAGGGCAAAGTTTCATTTGGACCGAAGAATGTCAAAAAGCCTTTGAATATATGAAAAATTTCCTCTGTACTCAGCCAGTATTGACAATATTTGATCCAAATCTACCGATACACATATACACAGATGCAAGCCTACAAGGCATAGGAGCCATATTAAAACAGCCACAACTAAATGATAAATTAGAAACTGAAAAGCCGGTAGCATATTTCTCAAAGAAACTGAATAAATCACAAAAAAGAAAGAAAGCAATTTACTTAGAAGCTTTAGCAATAAAAGAAGCAGTAAAGTACTGGCAACATTGGCTTATAGGTAGACATTTCAAAGTGTTCTCAGATCATAAACCACTAGAAAAGATGAATATCAGAGCTAGAACAGACGAAGACTTAGGCGATATGACCTACTATTTATCGCAATATGATTTTGAAATAATATACCGTCCAGGTAAAGATAACTTAGAAGCAGACTGCTTGAGTAGAAATCCAGTATTAGAGTCTCAAGAAGATAATGATGATCAATTAAAAATTGTAAATTTAATAAAAATGGAAGATATATTAAAAGATCAAAAAGATAACCAGGATATAGAATTGAAAAAGGATAAATTAATTATTAAAGATAATTTATATTATAAAAAGGTTAAAAACAGAGAAAAGATTATATTGTCGGAACAATTTAGTAAAAAACTAATAGAAGACACACATAAGAAATTTTGCCACATAGGAATAAAACAAATGCAAAGTAAGATACTGCCATATTATGCAGCAAAAAGAATATCAGAAAACATACATGAAACTTGCAAAAATTGTGAAATATGTATAAAAAATAAATCGAGGGGACAAAACAAAATTGGTCTAATGTCACATATTGGTCCCGCAAAAAAGCCATTTGAAATAATTTCTATAGATACAATAGGTGGATTCGGTGGTTCACGATCCACAAAGAAATATTTGCATCTTTTAGTAGATCATTTCACAAGATTTGCTTACATATTAACATCAAAAACACAAAATGCAAATGATTTCATTAAGTTGACAGAAAATGTTATTAAAGGACATAATATAGAGATAATCCTAACAGATCAATATCCAGGAATAAATTCCAAAAATTTCAAAGAATTTTTAGAAAAAAGGAAAATTGCTATGATTTTTACAGCAGTTAACGCACCACTCTCAAATGGTTTAAACGAAAGACTTAATCAAACTTTAGTGAATAAAATTAGATGTGCAATAAATGAAGAAAATAAAAGACATTCATGGACAAATATAGCACATAATTGTGTAGAAAAATACAATGAGACTGAACACACGGTAACAGGATTCAGTCCAAAATATTTATTATCAGGTGAAGATACCTCAACATTACCAAATGAATTAAGAAAAATCAAAGATGATAATAATAACCTTGAAAATAATAGAACAATTGCGTTACAGAACAGTATTAAGTACCATGAATATAATAAAAAATTATACGATAAGAACAGAAAAAATCATGATTTTAAAGTCGGCGACTTAGTATATCTTGAGAATGGAAACCGACTGAATCGAAGAAAATTAGATGAACTAAGAGTTGGTCCATATAAAATTTTAAATAAGTTATCAAACTCGATGTACGAAATTGACATAGGACACAAAAAATCAGAATCAAACTTATTTCATATCTCTAAACTCATTCCAACTCCTAATGAACCAACTGTAAAAGATGCTTGAGACGTCCAGCCATAGCTTCTTATGAACTTGTACCAACATTTTTTAACAAAATTTTATCTTAGGGATGGAGATGTAAGGAATGAATCCTCAGTATAATCAAACTTAGTGCTCTATTGTAAAATCAGGTCGGTAAGTCAGACCTCTAATTATATGATTAAGACAATTAATTGACACAGTGCACATGTCATAAGAAATCAAGAATATAATACTTTTTAAAACTAATCCAGAAGAACAACGTGAATAGCAACTTTGAATGTTGTTTCTTCTATATTCTAGGTAAGAGTAGTAATTAGTTCAAGCTGTTATACTGTTATTTTTTAAATAAAATAATAAAAACTTCTATATTCTAGAGAAACAATTCAGTGTTATTCATGAAAGAAAACCCTCTCCAAATATAAACCCACAACTATTAATCAACATTATATACATAGACTCGTCATAGAATGGAATAGAAACAAAAATGTCGCAATAGATTCCGATAGTGTAACGTTACAACCTTACATCTCACTGTCATTCGAAGCTCTATCAAATTGGTCTTCATCTCCATGTACTGTAACATATGACGCTGCAGACTTTACAAGAAGAACAACGTAATCTGTAGTATCATGAAAGTAAAATTCATTACGTGTCAATGATTTTGGAAGTTCTCCTGAAAGAAATATTGCTTATAAGTATTAATAATAACGATGCTAATTAATTCTAATAAGGCAGCAATGAATAGACATATACGGATATCGTGACTTGTATGTGAATATGCAAGTCTTCGTCGATATTTGGTTGATGTTTCGACAATAAACACAGAGTTACGCGGATCCGATATCATTAGAAGGCTGCTTTGAGTAGTTACGATCCGCGTAGAGGTCTCATGGGATTATCAGATAAATTTACAAAAACAATTTGATCCTAGAGGGTTGAACAGGAAAGAGCAGAAAAAAATTATTTTTCCTTTCGTCCTCTTGCCTCAAAAATTCCTAAACAGAATTGGAAGCATTTTTCTTTGGAACATTTTTCATTTTATTTTCAAATAGAATCAAATTAAGGGATTTCACAAATGCTGGCAACTTGTTGTAGATTCCATGTACATGTCTGAGTAACGGTAGATGAACGTGATATTATTTAACACGCTATTGTTCTGGATATGTGATTTCTAATATTTAATAAGCGCTACAAGAGATGATGTGTTAATATTACTGATGATATAATTATCAACCGGATAGCTCTAATTGCATTTCTTCAAAAATCAGAATCTCACCTATTAGTTGATGATTCCTTCTTAACTATCATTACAGAATCTCTGACTTTCTGACCCTCGTCAGAAGTCCGTTGTTGCCAAAGTTAATTATTATCCCTTTCGTTATTACATCATTCCATTTGGACGTTAAACGAAATAGACATAATTTCTCTCTTTCTTCACATATATTTCATAGTAAAACATTAAATCGTAAACACAAATTTACATACGAAGACTCATCAGCACTGCACGGAATAATGTTAATTTCGATTAAGAATCGAATAGAATCGTAAATGTTGCAATAGATTCCGATGATGTGACGTCATAACCTCACATCTAACTGTCATTCGAAGCTCTATCAAATTGGTTTTCGTTTCTCTGTACTTTAACACACGCTGCAGACTTCACAAGAAGAACTACGTAATCTATGCTTACATGAAAGTAAGCTTCTTTACGAGTTAATGTTGATGTTATTAAGTATCAATAATGATGATAAATAATTCTGATATGACAGCAATGAATGAACATGTACGGATATCGTAGCTCGTATGTTGATATGCAAATCTCCGCCGACGTTTGGTTAATGTTTCAACAATAAAGACAAAGTTCACAAGAAGGGTTATGCGGATCCAATATTATTGGAGAGCTGCTTTGAGTAGTTACGATCCGCGTAGAAGCCTAATGGTATTATCAGATAAATTAACAGAAATAATTCGATCCCAGAAGGAATATGAACAAGAAAGAGCAAGAAAAAATTATTTAACTTTTCGTTCGATTGCCCTTAGAATTCCTCAACAGAATAGAAATCATCTTCCATTTCATTTTCAAATATAAATGAATAGAGGGATTTCACGAATGCAGGCAGCTTGTAGTAGATTTCATGTACATGTCTAGGTAACAGTTGATGAACGTGATATTATTTAACACGCCAATGTTATGGATACGTAATTTCTAATATGTAATACCTAAGCGCTACAAGAGATGATGTGTTAATACTACTGATGTTATAATTATCAACCAGATAGCTAATCTTTTCCCATATATAATAGCCAGGACAGCCAGATATAACCGGCAACTAATATGCTATCATTCCAGTAGCTAGATGTGAGGAAATGAGTCCAACAAACATCATTACAGCGCTTTCATGTACCTCGCGGAGCCAGTTCCACGAACTAAACGTGGTTGAGAATTTACTGAAAAATTTTATTCCGAATATCATATAATTATTCATCAACATTTCATATTTACATACAACAACGCAACATTTCATTCCAAATGGTCTCTAATTGCATTTCTTCAAAAATCAGAATCTCACTTATTAAGTTATGATTCCTTCTAAACTAGTATTACCGAAACGCTGACTTTCTAACCCCCGTCAGATCTATTGTTGTCAAAGTTAATTATTATCCCTTCGTAATTACATTATTCTATTTGGAGTTGAATGAAATGAACATGATTTCTCTCTTCCATCACATATATTTCATAGTGAAAAGTTAAACCTCAAACACAAATTTACATGGATAGACTCGTGAACACTCCACGGAATAATGATAATTTTAATTAAAAACCGATTAGAATCTACATTTTCGCAATAAGATTCCGATAGTGTGACGTCATAACCTTATCTCTCACTTTCACTCAAAGCTCTATCAAATTGGTCTTCACTGCTATGTACTGTAATACATGACGCTGCAGACTTAACAAGAGGAACCACGTAATCTGTTATATCAAGAAAGTAACGTTCATTATGTGTCAACGATTTTAACAGTTCTCGTGAGAAAAATATGAATTAAATACATATAAACGTTATTAAGTATTAATGATAATGATGATAATCAATTCCGATAAGACAGCAATGAATAGACATGAAAGAATATCGTAACTCGCATGTAAAAATGCGAATCTTCGTCGCTGTTTGGTTAATTTTTCATCAATAAACGTTCACAAGAAGAGTTACCGGGTTCCAAAATCATTGGAAGGCTGCTTTGAGTAGTTACGATCGAATGTCTCATGGAATTATCAGATAAATTTACAATGATAATTTGAAAAAAAATTCTCAACATCATAGAAATCTTATTTCTTTGAAACAATTCCATTTCATTCTCAAATAGAATCAAATGCAGGCAGTTTGTTGTACATTCCGCATAATGAGGTGTTTTTTTTATAGATAAACTAGTAATTGATTGTAATGTCATATCTGTATATTGTTGAACATCCATGATTTTTACTAGTATCAAATATAAATTGAGCTCTGCATGTTTTGTTCTCAGATCAATTAAATCAATTGTTTCTAATATTGCACTTCGTTCTGTTTATTATGGTCTTTTAGATAGCAATCTACGACACTGCGTTCAATTTTGGGGAAACTCATCATCATCTTATTAGTATTTTGTGTGGCAAAAAAAAAGCTTGACGAATAATTGTATGGCGAGATTCTTGTAGAGAGGTTTTCAAAATCCACAATATTTCAACTGTGCCGTCAATGTACATATATGCGTTGCTGCTTTTGGTTTATAATAGAAAGAACATATTCTAAAAAATAACGCTGTTCATAGTTATCCAACGAGGCAAAGAGAATTCCTTCGACGTATCCATGCTTATAATTCTACAAATGCTAATAGTTTATTTTATAAATCAATACTTATATTCAACAAATTACCACCAAACATGAAAGACAAATCAAAAATTATTTAAGAAATCCATATTCACATTACTAGCCTGTAGAGCTTATTATTCTGTGAAAGAATATAAATGTGATAAAAATTTATGACACATATCTAGTAAATTCTCAATTTTATAATCTTATAATTTACATTTTTTTTTACTCACTTGGTATGTTTTCTTTATAAAAATGATCAATGCTTCTATTACAGCTATTATATTTTGTTTTATCTCATCAATGATTCATTTTATATTCTAGTTCAGTATTAAGGTTAGGTTTAGTTAAAAGTTAAAAATTTTGTAAATCATGTTACAGGTAATTGCAATAAAGTGATCTATCTATCTATCTATCTATCTATCTATCTATCTATTTATCGTCATACGTACTTGCATAACGGTGATGTAAGAATGCCAAATCATAACTATTGAGATAACAAGGTTGGCTGGTCCGGCTGGTGGCAGCCGATAGGAAACAAATAATGCAACATTCAATGTACGATGAGGAATAGTGCTTATTGATTAAGAAATTTACTCTCAATGGATGTATTATTGAAACATCCAATGATATTATATTATTCAAGCGAAACTCTCACCTAACTGGTTTGAACGAGGCGAGGAATGTAGTTTTTGCTTGAATTCTCTAGACAAGTCCAGTAGGTGCACACTTGAATTTTATGAATCCGAACAGTCTGGCACGTGATATTCATGTTATCGGAAGTCGTAATAATATGTCAGCGCATTGAGAATACATTCATCAATCATCGAGTGCGGACTCTAAGCGTATGCTTATGGATACTTTTTGAGGTGTTCTAGCTCCAAAAACGTGCATTCTCCTCAAAAGTATTAGAGCAAATCCCCAATGGTTATGTATCAATTCATTCCAAATGAAACGACTGTTGTATCATTAGTTCTGCCCTATTTCGTCTTTGTTCTTCATTCTGGCGTGGATTAACCATTGGTATTCTTAATTTGATATTGAGTATTTTACAAGAAATAGAATATCCAATCAAGACTACATGCTCGCGAATACCCTCATATAGACTCCTTGTATGTGAGAATGAAATGAAACATCGATTTTGTCTAGTTACTAGATAGTTGATCTATTATTTTGCTGGATTTTGGAATAACAAGATTAATCGTTCCAATTTTGTCTCATAAGATAACAGCAGAGATCTTATGAGATTACAGTCGTGGATTATGAATTCGTTTGGAGAGAAGTGGAGAATTGTGTTCTTCGAGTTAGAAACACGTTACATCCCGATATTCCTAAAGTTTTCTTTCATGAATATTAATATTCTAATTAAGGCGTTGTGAAAATGTTGACAGTTTACTCTCATTATTTTAAATAATGAGAGTCATGATGAAATAAACGAAACGGGGAGACTTTTATTTTTGATTGCCAGTTTAATTAAGGACTTGCTTCATGAAAATTTGATTTTCAATTTATTCATTCCAGACACATCTGTATATCTTGTATTATTTTATCAATTCAGGAATAACCTTCGATACTCATTTACGATGTACAGACACATTCTTAACGTAAAACATAAATTATGTTGCATTCTGTATGATTCAGATTTAGACTATTAAAACAATACTTACTTTAATCACCGTTAAGTTTTGTGAGCTTTAAATTAATTAATCAATTAATCAATTAATTTTGCAATGAAATTCATAGAAACGTTGCTTGAGAAAAGTAATTTATATTCTTCTAATCAACTTTCCAAAGACGCTAAGTTGATAAAAAAAATTAAACATCTATCTTTCATGATTGTATTTCCAATACTCACCAACAATAGTCTTTTAAAGAACGAAAAAATACAGAATACAATAAAAGACAATATGATAAAATTATGTTGGATGTACCTAAAGTTACAACTACCTATCAACACTAATGTATAAATAGGATCGACATGTTTTGACTTCATTCCAGAACAAATGAAAACAATCAATAAAAACAATTTCAAGCGGAATTGAAAAATATCTTACTGCATACAAGCAGACAAACGATTCATTATAAAATTAATTTGAAAAATATATGTTAATAATTATGATCCATTACGAAAGCTATTAAACTTATGCTGATCTCTTATTTCAGTTATTGAATTATTAATATGTTTAAAGGATTTTTGGTTGTAAATTTACATACCTTGTGATTTTCACCACATTCAGTAGTTTTCAATACAACTCTAAAATTGATGGTAATTACGTTATTAAATGAATTGTAACTGCTTGTACTGCTGAATAAATTCATGATTATTACAGTCGAGGAAATAAAGCACTAAAATAGTTTCAACCTTCCATCACTGGCGCAGTTGGATGGATTGAGTTGCGGTTTTCTGCATTCAATTCGGAAAGTAATTTATGGATTTTGTTCCACGCTTGTTTTATGCCGAAAAAATTTATTGCATTCCTAGAGCCAGACAATGGATTTTTCTGAGTGCACCTTTTGAGGTGAATGGAAAAACGGACTCGAATGGTTTAATGGGGTTTTTGGGGTCGCTGACCACGAATGTAATGTCCATGAGGTCCCCTTGAACCATCCCCGGAGTATACGGAGGTGCTGCCGTTCTGGATATCGATGAATTTCGTTGAAAATTATTTTTTTATGTTTGTTAACCGTTCGAGTGAGGATGTGAAGTTCGCGTATGATGATTACGACATGCAAAAACTTTCCTGCAATACCTGGGGATACCTGGAGACTGGATACCTACGTCATCTTTCACGAATTCGTTGATTTTCGTCATGATATGTAACAAATTCTGGCTCTCAGGGATTTTTGAAGTCGCCGATCACGATTATGACATTCAGAATGTTCCAGAAATTCCATGGGGGTTTTTCCGAGTCTATGGGCAATATCTACGTCATTTTCTGGAAATTCGTTAATTTTTCTACATCATATTCAATAAATACCGACTCTCGGGGGTTTTCTGAGACGTTGATCACAATTATGATACTCGAAAAGTTCATAGTAGTGATCCTGACAACGCAAGCTAAGGCCTTTTTTCTTATTAATACTTTTGTATTTAGAAGAAATTATCGCTCTTTGAGAATTCTCAAATACATATAGCGTTCATACATATATCCTTTTTGTAGAGAATTGTACCAATTCTCTAGGTCAAAAGTAATGAAAACTGAAAACAAATCAATAAGACAATGAATTTATGAAATAAAAAAATTTTGCAAGTGAAATTATTGAGACTTGCAAAAAATGCGCATTTATACATCTGATTTTTTCAATAGAAATTCAATCGCAATTTAGCAAAATGATAAAACAGCGATAATTATTTTTTTAGATATAATAAAAATATCAATAACATCGGGATCAGGACAATGCACATTTAGAGTGTCATAATCGTGATCAGCGACTACAAAAACCCCCGAAAGCTAGAAATTGTTACATATTATGAAGAAAAATTAACGTATTCCTAGAAGAACACGAAGATATCCGGTCTCCGGGTATCCCCAGGTATTGCAGGGGAGTTTTTGCATGTCGTAATCATCATTAACGACCTCTATATCTTCACTTGAACAGTTGACAAGCATTGAAAAATAATTTTTTCCGCCCACCTCTATCCAAAGTATACATTTCCTGACCTCATTGTAGGGAGCAAAGTCGTACTTTCCTCCCTAGCGAGGAAAAGTAAAAGTGACGTCTTGGTATGTCATCAATGAAATAACTTATACAATAAGTATACATTTTGCCGTTTATTTATAGAACCAGTGGCGGCTCCTCGAAGGAGGCTAAGGAGGCTCAGCCTCCTCACCAATTTATCTTAATGATCATCCTCCATTTTATTTCCTGTTTCTCTGATAATTCTCTAAATTTTACAATTAATTCCCCGTTCTCAGTAGTTATTTTTAATCTGGCAACAGTGGCCAGAGGCTAGATTCTCTATATATCTCAAACGCTAAATACGTGTGGTCAACAGAGTTGCCGTTTTCCAAGCAGTTCAATAGCCAGATAGGGTAAAAGAGCGAATATGGCAACACCCTATGGAGGCTAGCTTCTCGTACGGTATCGTCGGTTGAATGAAATACGATTACTTGCTACCGCCCTTCCGCTAGAAGAATGCAACACGTGTCGTGTTCCGTTAGTTCTTGTTTTTGTACCGCGAGGCGAAGTAAGGTTAAGTAGTTAAGTTATAATTTATCTAATCGGTGAACGTTAAAATGATCAGTAACTTAGTTGCTGGGTTTTCAGAAAATCCATTTAGTGGATTAACATATGATAGAAGTGTTTTGTTAAAAATGAACGGGCTTTACCGGATTTGAAACGATTAGTGGTGACGATGACAGGTATGTTTCAAAATCTAAATACACAATAAATTATATTGCTTGCTATTTACATCTGATACAACTTCATGTTGGGGGCCCACGGGTTATGATGATTTGAAAAATTTAGCTCGTGGTATAGACAGACATGAAAAATCGCAGGAACATATTACATCGAGTATTAAGTTTAAATTACCCGGTAAACAGAATATTGTTGAAGGAGGAAAACATATAATTTGGTAGACAAGAAACTACATTATAAACAACTTTTTTTATGAAATTTTAGATACTATTAAAGGTCAAATTGAGATTCGAAATTCCGATTTACATGAATTGAAGTTTTTCGACTTGACGAATAGAAGATTTTTCGAATCTTTTTCAAAAGAGTTTCGCAATACACTTTTAGATAACTTAGTTCTAGAACATAAATTTTTTGATAGAATAGCACTGCACAATGCATTATGGGTTATATACCTACTCGGATAAAGATATTTTAGACCAGTACGACATTCACGCCGATATGATAAAATATATGATAGACAATGATTTGCAACAAGTTTTACCTCAGTTTTATAAACTACTTTGTTTTACAGTCACCATTCCTGTCACGTCGGCATCGGTGGAGAGATCATTTTCTACTCTCAAACGAATTAAAACTTACATGCGAAATACAATGGGCCAAAATCGTTTATACAATGTTAGTTTGATATCTATTGAAAAAGATTTAGTAAAACACTTAAAACAAAATGATACATTGTATGATAATATTATTGATCATTTTTCGCAAACTAAAGACCGTAGAATTCGGTTAATATATGAAAAAAGTTAATAAAAATAATAAAAAAAACAAAATATGAAAAATTTCCAAAAAAATAAAAATTATCAAAAATCTAAAGAAAAAAGAGAAACGAACAAAAAAATTGTTTGTCAAGAGAAACTCTACACCTCCACGTTGGTTCTTGCTTGGCAACAATTAATTTTGTCACTGAAGTAGCTGGTACGGTAGCTGTGCAAAGGTTAAATTTATTGGCTGAATGGAGTATATTTTTACAAGAACGTTTTATGTCCAGCCTCCTCTCTTAAAAAGTTCACGAGCCGCCACTGTATAGAACACAGTGTATTTTGGAAAATGGTAGAAATCAGTAAATTGTTATTTTAATTTAACGATTTTTACATTAATAATTTGACTTCAATTCATAGATTCATCTGGTTTTCGAATTTAGGACAGAAATATTATAGCATGGTGGATTGACAGATTAACAGTTTCAAAGTGTGTTACGCTATAATATATCTACGAAATATAAAATAATATTTGAAAAATAAGTTAATCAAGCGAATTTGAAGATATAAACCTTAGTATAAATAATAACTCTACCACTAATTAAAAATATGTAGGACGCAAGAATGAAAATAACGTGCCTTAAGTTATACTGTACCTACTTCTTAGTTTTAGTTCTTTAATAAATTTTGTTTGTTAGTTTCATGAATACATTATTTATTTTTTATTTAAAGGAGGCGGAAAAATCATATGTATAACATGAGGGTAAAGTGCCTTTTCCTCCCTTGAATGAGCAGTAAACTTCATCCTCGGGAGGAAAAGTAGCACTTTCCTCCCTTGTTATACAAATAGCTATTAATCAACATCGAGCTCTTTGAATACCTAGAGAGCTAGAAAATTGTGAATGACCGGCAATATGGCTTCCGTCAACAGGGAACCTGTTTGCCTTCGTAACACATGAAAGGACAGAAATCTAATGGGAAATATAGGGAATATCTAGCTGTATTATTTTATACGTCCAAAGCATTTGACTGAGTCTGGTTCCTGGGAAAGTTCCGTCATATGGTTTGCCGCCTCAACCTTGTTGCTTACTATCGGATTCTTTTTTCAGACAGCTCATTCCATGTGGTGTTTTATGGTCCAATGCGAAAACCGTTTCACAAAAACTTGGTTTTCTATCCCGTGCCAAGAGCTGCTTCAGATATCCAACAACACCTTCTCATGGGACGATTATGTGAGGTCCATTGCGAAAACCGCTCCACAGAAACTTGGATTTCTATTTTGTGCCAAGACCTGATTTACATCCCAGCAGCTCCTCATAATCTACGGAGCAGAAATTTGACCTGGAGTACTGTTCGCATGTTTGGAGTTTGGCTCACATAGATACGCTAGAGCTCTTGGATTCTATTCAAAAGAAAGCTATTCGTTTGATTGATGATGTCACACATACGAGTTCATTGACCCCTTTAAAACATCGTCGAAAGGTGGGAGATTTTCCCTTTTCTATAGATTTCCCCATGGTCAGTGTTCATCAGAAATCTGGTCTTTTGTTTCACCACAAGAGATTCAAGATAGGCAGACTAGACGAGCTCAAACTAGTCACCACTTCATTGTCAAGCTCGAGACCTGTCAAACTTCTCCCTACCAAACTCAATTTTTTCATCGAACAGCGAAGTTGTGGAACTCATTACCTATTGAGGTCTTCCCCTATGCCTATAACCTCCAAACCTTTATGAAAAATTCGAATGTCTCCCTCTACTCTCCCAACACTCCACCGCTAGCACACACGATGTTCTTCGAACATTATGGGTTTCCCTCTCATGTCATAATTAATGAAAAGAGTTATAGAATTTTCACTCAAAAACAAAGTTATAACTATAGCGGATGGAAAGTCTATTGAAAATGCCGATGTCACCAAACTTCTGGGCTCAAAATTGAATCAATTTGGGCATCACATAGCGATCTACTTTATCAAAACTTTGCAATTACTGTTTTCTTATACAGAACATCAGGGATATTGTTTTGATTATGTGTTGAAACTGCCCCATTATGATCTTTTTCGATCGACAATCGCTCATTGATTTATATTCCGAGACTGTTCATAACATCTAGAGTCAATAGAGGCTCTACGATAAATGGTACGGTTCTCAAATAGAACATACACTCTAGAAACCCATTTCTGGACTTTAATAACTTCCCCAGCTCTTTTATATATTCTCTACTGTTATATACTGATTCGTATGAAAAGGTAAAGAGAACATAGATCTTACGCGTCGATACATAGCCCCTATACACACTTCGTTTTGAAGTTTCCGTTCAATAATATCCCCACAGCTCGTGTTGTGGGAAATCTGTATCTTACTTATCTGAGATGATGCTCTTCACGATCTCTAGTCACCCTAGGATCCGCGGCGATGCCCACGAACGAACACCTTCTTAAGACCAGCTGAGTAAACATCACAAAACCGTTGTCACGTTACGCCCTAGGCGGTTGGCAATTTCCCTAAGAGAAAATCTGGCCTGCTTTGTACAAACAATGCAGCCACGATAAAAATCACTTGATGAAGGAAAGGATGATTTGGAACTTGATGATCTGGGCATCGTGGATAATGTTAACTATAGAAATATGAAAGCAGAATTGATACGAATTTATAGATTTGATCCCCTCACTGTACGATGTATCAGAGAAGTATTGTAATCGCTTTAAAAACAAATTTCAGAATTTTTGCGGGAATATCCATTTTAAACCTTTCTGAATCGATCTTGACTATTTTTGAGATGATGTGTATTTGTGTGTGTGCGTGTGTATGTGTAGTAACAATGGGAGCGATTGCACCGTTCCTATTGGTCTTAGAAATTTGAAATTTCTCAAATCGCTCTAGTTAATATATTGTTATTGAGCACAGTTGCCCCGTTTCAAGTGGTATTTGTGCCATTCATGTTCAGTTTTATCAACAGGTTTTTGATTTTTTTTGTGAAATACGTTATGTAGAATATTTCAATAAAATTCCAATGTAACATGAATTGATATTTTTTTACGTTCATATGAACAACAAAACTTTATTTGTATTTCTTTTAGTAGCTAGAGTTGAACAAACATTGTCCACCTGAGATAATTCTATAATCAAGATTCCCAGAAACAGAAAATTTGTTCTTGTACATTTTCTTAAAAACGTTATCAACTTGAATAATATTTGGTTGTGTAAAGAAAATGGAATAAACTATTTATTTCATTATCTTCACACAAATGAGAAGAGTATCTTATATAATGTGAAACAATTATATAAAAAATCAGTAATCTAATCAAATTATTTATGAAGAGTCATCTTACCGCGCACACTGTCTATTTATTCTCCAAGCGGCAACACATTTGTAGATTACTTCATGTAACTCTATTATATAAAAGTACACGGGTATATTAGTTTTGGGACGTTTGTTCTGTTTTATTATGTGTTTCTTATGGCAATAAAGGTATTAATTGATTGATATTCTACTTGACGTAGCCTCTGTACTCTATATTTATTAAATTAAAAATACCGATTTCACTTAGTTATCGCCCTACTCAGTGGTACTTGAAAATTTTACATTAATTTTACAGTACACCAATCTTATTGTATGTTTCTTACACTATTTTACTCTATACTGTGTTTCAAGTATGTTCAATAGTATGATTCGAGTATGTTTAACTTCAAGAGCAAACTGTCTGTATTATGAGCACACCTCGCGTTCACGTTACCTGAACTTGTCAGCGCGTGTTTTTGCAAGCGAGAAGCCGACTCGCGATATTGTTTTCTCGCGTGCACTCTGAATGTACCCTTACATAAACGCTCACGGCTACTATCATTTGGATAAGGCAACTGTAGTTTTCGAAGCATCAGTCAAAAGTTGATCCTGACAATTACAGAATTTAAACTTTCAAAATGAGTAACATTGCTTGGAGAAATAGACGATAGTGATGAAGAAGAATTTGTTGAGACGCTACCAGCAGTTAGTGAAATAGCAAATACAGCGTCTCTTAACTTATTACCTAGTAAATCAAGGAAACATTATGAAATGAGTTATAATCGTTTTAAAGAGTGGTGCTTCGATAAAAAAGTTGTGAATTTCACAGAAACTGTACTTCTTGCATATTTTTCAAAAATATAGAATGATACTGAACCCTCATCACTTTGGTCTGAGTACTGAATGCTATGTATTCTTCGGAAGGAAATATTGATATTGAAGCTTACAAGGAACTATTGGCATGCATGAAGCGGAACTCTGTAGGATTTAAGCCAAAACGGGGAACACATTAATAAATTTCTAGAAAAAGCTCCGGACTCCCAGTACTTAGCTTTTGTAAAACATTCCAAAAATTCTTGTTGTAGGTCGCTGCAATATTTGGCATTGCGAAGGCATGTCGAGATTAACTATAATTGAGTATCAAAGACATAGAAGAAGTAGTGTGATATCCCGGAGATTAATCCTAAATCAGATAACTTACAATATTCTATTTTCTTATGTAATGTGTATGCTTATAAATAACGTGTTGGCAAGGTTGTGACTCTGCGTGCATAACATGAATGTCAATGCCGACACGTAGGCCAACCTTCGCCGAACTATTAGGAGAGGAACAAGGATTCTCCCTTGAGAATAGATATTTGAGTCCTGAGTCGGAGTCGTAGAAAGAGTTACATAGTCGGTAGTTATAGTCATAATAAAGTCAGCTGTCTGCGCTAGCTCATGAGTTATTAGTGTTAGTACTATGTAGTGAATATTAAACCGATACATCACATTTCGTAACCAGTGTTGTGATTTCAACCATCTGCCTCTATGTCCACACCTTCCACATGATACTCCTATCATAACGCAGCACCGAACCTGCTAACTGATGAGACGTTATAGGGTGGCAGTGTCAGCCCGACCAATCAGTATTATAGGGCGATCCATGACAGCCCTATCATCAGATATTATAGTAGGCTTGATATTAATTGTAAAAGTGCCACGCTCAAAAACTGACAAAGAACGAAGTTTTGTTTTTAGGGCAGAGGTGGAAGGAGGATAGAATTTGATTGATATATTATATCATAAATACACGAAATTACGTTCCAATCATATTCAGCATGCACGTTTCTTTTATCCATTACCGAGATTGAAAGTGCACTGGTTGGTGTAAGCTTGTTTGCTAAAATCCCGTATGGAGTTGAAAAATTCCTGCATTTGTAGAAACCTGAGCTATACACAGGGCACTGGTTCAGGAAATCTCCCGCAACAATTATTACAGATACTGGCGCAGATATACTAGAGCCCAAACGACATGGTGGATGAAAATCATCCACAGTAGCGAGAGGAATCACTTGCAAACATACTCAATGTTCCAAAACAATTAATAACAATGTACAGATACCAACTCCTAGTACATTTAGAGAGGTCACAAGCCAAGAAGAAGAATCAAAAAATGATTCACCAAGTGATATTAATATCTTGAAATCGTTTCTCTGATACACGTTTGTTTATTTGTCAATAAGACCGGAAAAATTTGCAAAATTGACAGAAAAATGAGTGAGAATGGTGAGAATTCCTTCATTCCAGCTGAAATACAACAAGAAACTCAAGAAGCAGCATCACGTCTATTACCAGCATTGAGGAAATAAGTATACGAGGAGGAATTTGTGGTATTCGAGAACTGGTAAAAAAACAGGGGTATAGGAGAAGGAACAATTACAGAAGAGGTGCTACTATCCCACTTCTTCAATATGAAGAAAATGGTTTGTTGCCTCTTTAATGTGGGCAAAGTATTCAATGCTGAAATCAATGTTGAAAGTTTACAAATGTATTGATATTTCGAAGTATAGTAAACCTACTTCATATTTGAAAGCCTGGTAAAAAAATTATAAACGAAAGGAAGCAATGTGAATTTGAATAATTCTGGTCACAATGACAAGATCGTTCTTGGGATAAATGTTAGTCTTGAAAAGTTTCGGCTTCTGGATCGATTCCGCGTCACAATAGCATAACTTCATGCCACCTGTGATGGTTGACGAAACGTTGGCAACAGGTCGTGCTATCGTGACGCGGAATCCATCCGGAAGCTAAGATTCTTCAAGATTAGCTATCCGCGGTAGTGTACTATTCAAGATGAGTGAAATATCAATAATAATTCCAAGTTAAATGATATAAAATCGAAGAGTGGTATAATCAATTATAATCTTCGTGTATTAGATGGGTTCTAATCCACGGAAAACAGACGTTTTAAACCTTCCTGATAACAGTGATCATGGATAATACCTATCAACGTGTTTCTGAATCATTTTCACAATCAGAAGTGTCCGAAATTTTTTTGCTAACAAGAGTGAGGGATGTCAATGATTGACTCATCCAAGTTCATTTTATTGATTATATAAATTTAAAAGGGAGGTTCCATAAATAGTATGGTTACTGTATTTGATTTTTCAAATTGTGTCTTTTGATCATAGTTTACTTCTCCATATGAGTTGGTAACTAGGATTGTCTCACGATATAATTAATTTGTCTTTGGATAATCGAACGCACCAGCTGCAACAAGAGGGAATGTGAAACATTTCATTCAAATACGACAAGGCGTTTTTATACTGGGACTAGCCATTTGTTATCTCTGCGTTTCATAAAAAATAACAGCAGGTCACCAAAATATGAAATTCATGAAATATGCAATAGCTGACACGACTACAGATTGCTCTGTGAAGTAAAAGGAACTCCAACGAATAAATCATTTTTGGTGAAAACTATCAATCAAAGGGTGCTACATCATCGGAGTACGTTCACTGCATGGCTACAAGATCAAACTAGAGATGAACATTTCGACAGCGTATCTATCACTGGCTCGGTTTTCATCTGTTATTTATGATGTGCACTTTTACTTATTTGTAGAACTGAATATTCTCAATTAACTTAAGTACATGGTGATTTATCTGTAAGTCGCAGTGTGAGGATAAAAAATCACGTTTGGTGTTCTGCGGGATTTTCCGCACCGCGAAATACGAAAAATTGTTCATATTTTTTTCGCTTTCATTATGTATTTGTACAATCAAAATACCATCAATGGATGAGTGATGGAAGAATCCTCACAATGGACATATAGATATATGAATAAGAGGAATGAAGTTCCGTGACTATGAGTAGTGAGAAAAATACAGCGTTTTCGATTGGAGAACTTTGAATAGAACGATCTTATTTCTCTAATAAATTCATAGAATTTGAATAGAATTCACTACTTGTAAATTTATTGAAATTATTGATAGAATAGAATTCTTTTGCTTCTTTTTCATATCACTTAAATTGTCACGATTCCGTGTTTTTCCAAAGTCAATTATTACCAATCTATATTTTTCTGCCTTATTATTATTATTCATTCATTCTTATCAGTATTGTAATCATTCAGATATTTTATTTCAATGTATTATCTGATCACAAAACTTACTCTAAGCCATTCCCTGTCAGCCGATGTCAATTACATCCAGAGATACATTGGAAATAATAAATAAAGCTGTCATGTCATTTTGCCGGACAATTTCAATACCGCGTGAATCCTAAATTGCAAGAGTTCGTCAGTAAAGTCTATATACATATGTGATAACAACAATATAAATTCAACTACTTACTTCGGAAGTATCACTTAATTGTGAATCTTGTTCAAACTTTTGTGTTGGTCAAAGTCGTAGGCTTTTCTATAGTAGAGTGGATGATCATTTTAGGAGTTATATATAACAAATTTGTTTCCCATTATGCGAAAAAGTAATTAGAGGCAGGCCCCCAACTAGATCAACATTTTTAAATCATACATGTGGTGAATGAAGGTAGACTCTTAGATGATTGAGAATACTCAGAAATTTATAAATTTAAGCACAGTAATCATTTACTTAATAATCAGGTTCCGCTTCATTTATTTACTCGAGGGGGCATTGAACCAGTAATTATATAACACTATTATAGAATCCGTATGCCGGAAGGATATAGTTGATCTCAAAATGAAACATGGGTTCCTGTTTGCTTTGTTTACGATAGTTTCAATATGATCACTTCAAATTGACTTACTATCAATAGTAATACCCAAATCATTAATTTTGTCTCCAAACTTATGTTATTGATATTATAATGGAAGTTAAAGTTATATCTCAGTATTGTAAAACTTATTTGAGAGTATTTTTCTACACCTATGACCAATTCATTTTGTATACAGTAAGATTGGAGACAGTTGGCATATGATTAAATAAGCTCGTATACTTTCAAGCCATTGGCAAAGAGAAAGAAGTCAAATCCTTAATAACAGGCATCAATATCATTGATAAACAATGAGAATAGTAGTGGTTCTAGATGAGATTACTATGGTATTCCCGAGGTTACCTAAAAATAATTATTGATTTCAATACACTGATACTTTTGGAAATATATGATTCAATCCATCAAAGTAGATTGCGGTGTGAACCAGGATTCTCAGGCTTAACAAATAGTGTTGGGTGATGAACTTCGTCAAATGATTCCGAAAAATCGGTATACACGGCATTTATCTGCTGTCTACTTTCAAAAGCTTCATGTTCATTCTGTACAAAAGAAGAAAGGTTTGTCACAACGGAGCGCCCTCGAAAAAAGCCATGCTGAGCGTTGATTATAATATTTTTGAAATTAATAATAGACAGCATTCAAATTGGACGGTAATTACTCACTTTTCACATCCATTTTCAAGACAAGAATTATCTAATCATTTTTCCAACATGATGGACTAAAGACTTATTGAAAATCAGATAAAGAGGTATAAGAAGTGTCAACTCACACGAACTAATGAATACTGCAGTTAGACCATCGGGGCCATCGCCTTTGAAATCATCCAGCTTATCCAATTCAAGTTCAATTTGCGATTTCGTAATTTCTCCCACAAAATATTATTCTGAACAGGGGAATGTAATGGTATTGTGGATGGTGTATTATTAGGCTCATAGAGACTCGAAAAATATTCGGCAAATGTGTTGCATATTTCTGAATTATTCGTTCAGTTAACACCATTAAACGTTGATAAACTTGGAATCGATTTGTTTGATATGTATGATCAAATTGTTTCGATGTCATTTTGCAGGTTTAGTCTCGTTTCCAAAATATAATTTAAATCATTTTTCATAGAATGTCCTACTTGTCGAAGAAGACTTCAAATCAGCGGCCTCGAAAACCACCGAGTATAAATTTTCAAAAAGTCCATTCTAACATTTTTTATGTAAAATAGCTCGACTTCCGGTTCGCCATTTTGAATTTCCTAAATGGAACCTTGTATTCGTGATAAGCGACATCAAAAATCACCGAATATACATTTTCACTTATAATTACACGAGAGCTTTTTTTGTCGAAGTAAACTTGACACGTATTAATGAGAATTTTGTTGCCTGCTTGACATCAAGTTCAATATTTTTCGCCGAGGATTTGGTCCATTTAGATATTTCATTTATCCCAATAGAAGAATTCTTATACCATCCTTTCGAATTTGTTTTTTGCCAGAAAGGATTTGGAGTTAAAAAAAAATTTTCACATGTGATATGGTTTCCCCGTCTTCCCATAATTTGTTTAAACAATTGTACTGGACATACACAATCTTCTTCAGTGTTTGGTACCAACCATTTACTGTCGGCCAACTTCTGATTTCCACCTTGTGCTTTCTTCGAAAACACTGGATTATATTCAACTCTTCCGGTCTCTCTTTCGCGGTTGTCTGTCTCGATTTTAAAATAGAATACCTTACAATTTGCTGCTTCTCCACCTCTCCAAGCCAATTCATATGCAGCAATATGATAAACTTTTCTTTGAAGGCCTACAGGTTCTTCTTTACTCCAGAATAGTGCCATTTCAAGAATTTCTTGTTTTGTGAGAGCCTTAGAACTCACCTTCCTTCTTTCTGGGATTGTTTGGTAAATTTTGCGTCCTTTGTCGCGTGCATTCTTTCTTAAACTGTATGTCCGTGAACGAATTAAAAATTCTTTTATATTCTTTGAAGTTCTTCTCTTGTAACATTTTTGCTGAAGTGTTTCAAATCGTTTTGACTGCACTCTCTTTATAGTCTCTCCATTGTTCATCTTCATGTTGAATGCCCAGTCACATAAAATAGAAGCTAACTCTTCAGTGGAAGTTTCTGCAATGAGTTCATGTTTTTTTTCCAAAGAAAACATCGCTAATTGTCGCCAAATTGACGTAGTTCAATTGACAGTATTGCGAGGCACATTATTATTGATGGCTTCTTCAATTTCTCCACTCAAAGACTGTCCAAATCGCGACATTTCCACAAATAAGATACTTTTCTGACAACGCAAGTTTCAGAAAAACTGACATAACGTCATCAAAAATTTCTTTACAATGCTGGTTGTCATGCTTTCAAAAGTTAGGTTCCGTTTTGTCGCTGGAAAAGTTAGGGCAAACTGTTTTCGCTGTCATAATGACAAAACATACATATGGCATTTTTAGTGCATAAATTAAATTGTCAAAGCAAAATTGTAATTTTTTTATTTTTTTTTTTTGAGAGCTCAATTTCGGGGGAAATTTGGTTCTCTTAACCGCCTCATTTTGCCGTCTGCAAATGTCTTAAGTGTGATGAATACTACTGGGGGTCCAAGAAACCCGATGCAAAATCAAATTTTCAAATCCGAGCTACTTCCCCACTCTTACTCGTATCCCGGCTTAGTTACTGGACTGACTAATAGCTAGTAATAACCTGGTAAGTTTAAGTACAATTATTCACCTGAAAAAGCCACTGTATGACTAAACATGTCGTCTCTTCTTTTAACTGCATAATAAATGTTTACTTAAGAATTTTTGTACAGTGTACTTACAACATAATTGAAGTGCCCTCAGGATAACGAGACTTCTTAGTGGACCAAAGCCACACAAAAAATAGCAATTGTCGATGTTGACATCAAGGCTAGTGAAATCCTTCAAAATGAATTGAAGCAATATCCAGTAATCACCACATGATGAGTTCTGGGTTGTATTCTCATGAAAAAAGAAGACATATCTATTGCATTGATAGAAACTACACGCGAATAGCTGCATGATATTCTGAGAAGATTGCCATGTTTATTTATTTTTATTCGTAGGCTATTATATTGTCCAAGGTTAAGTCACATCAAACTCAGATTTTGGCGACTGATCAAAACTTTAAGAGGCTAACTATTTATTATTTTCACTCCTACGTTTTGAAACAGAATCAAGAAGTTGACATTGTTCAGAATGAATTTGTTGTGAGAAAAAAAATCCGTTATGCATACGTTCACATTCTCAAATCTGTATTTCGAAAATTTAGACCTGGAAGAGTTACTCAAGCTCAGATATATATATTTAGTTATAGTTTCTTATAATTATTGAATTTTTTGCGTTCGAACGCAATTCACTCTGTGTGTTCACGTTTAATATAGTGGATTTCTACAATCTATTCGGTGTGCAATTATTTAACTTGACGTCCTTTTAATTGCCACAGGCAACCTCCTAACCGCACGACTGGCTACAACGAAAAGTGGCTAGCCACGATTCTCATTATCGCACAGGCAGCGAAAACAGTTTTAGAATATCTGAAAACGAAATCTTACAAAACGTTATTTCTACTATCAACGTCACTGTGTTCTTATCAAACAAAATTTTATTTGAGGAGCCCAAGCTGGTTTCAGATAGAAACTGTTTTCCTTGTGAAAACATTGAATTGTATCACTACTTACTGAGTTCGCAGTATTTGTTCCATTTCATTTTCATGAGTAGTTTCAATAACTCAGCCACTCAATGGATGGCGAATTGAACGCAATGAATGTAAGTGCAATCTCTTATTTCCAGACAAAATTGA
This sequence comes from Endomychus coccineus, assembly GCA_958510875.1. NCBI lineage: Eukaryota > Metazoa > Arthropoda > Insecta > Coleoptera > Endomychidae > Endomychus > Endomychus coccineus. Next base: position 37,535,977 of record OY294068.1, read on the forward strand.
GACATTGAACAAACTGCTCGTTCTATCAGAAGTTGTGCAAATGTAGATTGGTCAAAACTGTATGAAATAACGATTCCAGGGTGCAGAAGTTCAATCAATATATTACCTATAATCGAAAATATCCTCCTTTCAATTCTTTTTCACATGAAAACTTGGACTTGGCTGTTGCGGGATCCGACGACATCGCAGGAATCGCGCCAGAAAACCTAATCCGTTAACTGAGGCTACTCCTTCCTACCGTTAGGTAAGTGGCTTCAGATTCCCAAATCGTGTGCTCTAAGTAGTCTTTTTGAACTGTGACTGCCTTCTGTATCCGGTCTATCAAAATCTACGCTAAGTTCTCTGAGGCCGAAATGGTCTTCAAGTTGGAACGCAGCAGAAGCTATATTTCACCCAAAACATGGAAAAAGAGAACCACTAATGCGATCTTGTGGCCTGGATACAGGGTGAAGAGCTCGAACAGGATATCTTTATACTTTGTCCATTTACCTCCTCTTTCAAGAATAGTTTCCCCTCTGCCGGATTCAATATCTCCCGGCATGTAAGGTGGCACCGGCTCCTGGTCTATTCCGTACGAGTGCCTTAGATGATAATACAGCTTTTGTAGGGCATTATGGCGATGGGTGTATGTCAAGGCCCCTTTTGCCGTACATGCCGACACAAGATGGAAAATCGTCTGCTGACATCAGGAACCTGCACATCCAACACGTAGCGGTCGTTGACAAATGTGTTGTTACGCCATCCTGGCAAGATACTGTACGTCCTTCGGTCTCAGATGTAATCCCGGCTGTCCTTAGGAAGCCGAAGGTCAGCATGGTTGACAAGCCTAACGTTTCGATGTCCGCGCCATTTATGTGGGCTCTCAGGTGAAAAGGTTGCGACTCGAGGACGCCCTCTAGTTGGACTCCTTGGCTGATGTGAAATTCGGAACCAAGTTCTGCCGCAAACTGTGATGAGAATGCATTATTTTTAGGGTGTGTTTTTCGAGTCTATGCAGCTAATCGACCGTCGATTTCAACGGTTACCGAGCAAGTCTTTTAATTGAGATCTGTATTTGAACGCACTCTAGATTGTATTGGTTGGTTTACTATCGGAATTGGAATTACTTGAACTTGTTGGGGTCACTTAATGCAAGTGTATGTTTGGTGTTTTCAGTTGCATTGTCTTATTGAAGATTTATCGTATTCATGAGAACTGGCTCAATGGAATTTATTATTTTTGAAAATAGTTAATAGGTTTTTTTTCCCAAAATTATGCATCCTATTCCGGCAAAGGCCTCTATACCCCAATCAGATAAATAACTAATGAGTTTTGCACAACTCAAATACTGATTAAAATACCACTAACTCCATGTTGCTATGTTGCACGACTGGTGTTATTCTCCTCCTAATTTCGTTTTCTCTTCATGTCAGCGAGGCGGCAAGTCATTCTGAGCGTATAGGAAATTCTTCCTGGTTCCATAAGAGTAAGATTCCGGTTCGGCTATTCAACTTTGAATGCTTGTGTTTTCAGTGAACAGGGCACAATCTTCACCGACCTGTAACTTGGCTTATATTGCTCCCTCAGAGATTCTTCGATTATTATAACTATTTTTTCGATAAGATGTAAGATCACCGAGTTATTTGCAAAAAATTGTTCGGAATCATGTTATTTTTCACAGGATCTCTTAGATGTAATTCAGTGCACTATTTTATTCCGCTCGTCAGGAGCATGCAATGTTAACGCTCGGAACTATATTTCGTGGAACGTTCTGGAGTGTACCTATTTCAAATATGATTCGGCTGACTACGGTTATCTGCGCCATACGCGCTTATACCTTCGGCTTAGGGGCACAGAGCAGCGTATCTCCAGTAAATGCCTTGCGTTCATAGTGTGTAGTGTGTGAATTCAATTCGAAGACGCGAAGTCTGACGTGACGGTCTATTACCATTAATTACCAATAATGGGAGTTAATCGAGTGCAAAATCCTTCAAAAAACCTGCTTGAAGGAAGGCTATTCCTGATTTTCAAATAAACTTTACTCCCACAAGTAAAACCCGAATAGAGTATTCAACAAGAATATCTATGAGAATTGCGAGTAGATACGCGGATGTCCAGTAACAAATAAACTATTTCGTTTTATGTGCTCAATTTTCAAGAAAGAGGTTAGTTAGTGTGTGGAATATACAAGGGTTGAATGATTTTTAACACATCGCAGAGAGGGCAAAGAAATACGAAAATTCCGTTTTTCACATGAATGCATGCGTAGATTTCAGTGTTCTAGGCTAAGTGGACATATGTGAACAGTGACAGTGCTAATTTGGGAAGAAATCGTCTTATTTTGTTCCTGTTTTTCATGTGTATGAAATTTTGCGCAGCCCCGGAATTGACGTTACGAGGCCATGATGAGACATTGACGTCGGAAAATTCAGGTACTCATGTAGACTCAATCACCTTTGCAGCTGAATTAGACGCTGTGCTTTCAATACGTATGAAAGGTTCGGTTTCACAAGTGTTTAAAAGCGCCTCAGAAACTATTCAGGGCGAATTGCTGGATGCAATGTTACAAATTTACAAGCAGGAAATTTTGAAAGAAATTAAATCTGCAAAATTCCATTGCCTTGGAGGCCGATGAAACTATACCTCTAATCATCAGCAAATGGTTGTTATTATTTGATACGTGTTTGATAGACAGATTTCTCAATGCTTTTGGTCTTTTTCCAAGCCGGGTGGACATAATGCTGATGTATTAGAAAAACATTGCTGAATGAATTGCAAACTATTCCAAATTCTCCTTCTGGGTCTGATAACAATAAACTAATTGCTCAGTTACGATAAGGCATCAGTGATGAGCGGTAGGACAAATGGTGTCCAATCCATTATCAAAAGAACATTTCTACAAGCACATTATATTCACTGTTACGCGCATCAATTTAATTTAATTACTGAACGAGCGGCACAGTGCAATAAAAAAGTAAAAAATTTCTTTGCAAATTTGAAGTCATTTTCAAGCTTTTTTTTCTCGATCGCCAAAAAAACTGTAATTCTTGATGAAATAGTCAAACGTAGATTACCACGTCCTGTTCCTACAGTCGAACTGTGAACACATCGATTGAACACCAGGATTATTTCAAAGAACGTTTAGACAAAACTATTGACGAAGATGCGATGGATTCAGTTACTATTAGTGAAGCAAGTGTTTTATTGAAACATTTGAATTGCCCGGAGTTTTTCTACTGTTTTAAAATATTTTATTTCATCATGCCACGTGTTGAAATATCATTTAATCAGACTCATTTGAGCGGGATTGACAGTGCTCAACTGCAAAAGGCAATTGAAGAATTCCAACAGCAAATTATTCGAATTAGAAATTCTACTGACAATGGCAATCAAGAACGCACTAATGAAGAACCTGATAGTAAAATACAAATGATGACAGCTGGAGATAATAGAGCTGCTATTGAAAAGGAAGGATGTGAAACTATTTTAAGCCAAATTATCGACCGATTTGATTTTAGAAATCACTTGAATGCAGTAAAATTATTTGATTCTCAAAATTTTCAAACTTATAGACATGCATCTCCACAGAAACATTTTGATGAAACTGAAATCTTATCCTACGTTGGACAGTGTAAAATTGAAAAGTGTAGTTTCAGCAATTTATGAGCGCGAGGTTTTGACGGAAATATACAAATTGTTGGATATTATTTATACAACAAACGATGTTTTCTCACCCTCAAACGCATTAAAACGGTTCTGAGAAGCTCAATGTCAAAAGATCGACTGAACTCATTGGCGGTCCTATCAATAGAAAATAAGTTCGTCCAGTCTATCTTTGATTTTGACAACAAAATCATAGACTTTTTTCCAGCACGGAAAACGGATTTTATGTACAAATAATAGGTAAGTTTTTCTTGTGACCACTCTCTTTCATAACTCAAGAGCTGCCACCGCACAGCCCCCCAGATGGATCCGTTACAGACTACTTGAATAAATGTAGGATCGGGGATTTAGTATCTAATATAAATTCCATCAACACCTATGGATAGTCTGATTCAGGTGAAGTAGGATAATAAACAATAAACTGGAAGGTGCAGCATAATAATGGACAGATAATACATTTCATGATACTTGAAGTTTCACCATGAATTGCAGCAAATACTATTTTTTTTCCATTGCCATATTGCCATTAGTATGTGATGTTCCGTTCTGTGTGTGGCAGGATGACGTGCATTTTGAATATGTCCCTCATACGAGTATATGTTTATTCTAAATCAAAGCGTTTCGGTTCATCATAAACATAATAGATACAACAATCCGGGGGCGATATCATTGCAAAAATGTTAATTGAGCAAAATAGCCCAAGTCGTCATGCGAAATCTGTTTATTAATACAACCTATCCGTCCCAGTAGACATTCGACACAAATGCTTGGTGATTTTAATCAAAGAGATATGAAATCAAAGAAATCATAATAAATCTGTGGAGTGAACTATATAATTGCCACGATACTGAAAGGCAGGTTCACTTCTCGTTCACAAAGACGTAATAAAGAAGTAGGAGAATAAAAACGACCAATTCTTATAACTAGGTCAATTTGTCAAGCAATACGTACATAATAATTGGTGTTTAAAATTTTAAAAGTCTCTAAGGAGAAGTTTATATGAATTGTACGCAAAATGATGGCAATACGAGGACCGAATGAACTGAGCCACACCCCTATCGTACAAGTCGCAAAGTCCGTAGCAAACTCTGACAGATGGCCGATATTGCAGTTTGTTATTTCCACCTCAGCGGATGCCCGGTTTCCGTTGTAGACGACCTAGCGAGCGTTTCTTCTTACAATGTAGTCCAACGACAAATGGACCAGCTGAGGAAGCTGTCCGCTTTTCATCGCTCCAATACGTTTACTTTTTATAACACTTTCGAGAATATAACAATGTGACTCTCTCATTGTACCCAAGGAAATATTGTACACTCAAGCTATCCTTATTATATGTCCGCCACTTATTATAACTGGACGGTATTCATCACATCATCAGTTCCTAGCTAACTGGAAAATTGTGATTAAAAAGGAATGGCAGAACAACAAAAATGTATTCGGTACTTTCAAATTAAACTAACGCAACTAGATAACAATAACGGTGAATGAAACTTTTACTTATTTGAAATCAAACTCTTAGGCTTCGTCGCCTAACTGATGAGAGTCAATTGTTCGGAAGGAGCGAAAATGGGGTCAACTAGGTTACTTTAGGTTGAGTTATAACTGCAAGGAGTAGTATACCTGGTTAAGACCCAGTTTCAAAATCCGATAACCTTGACAAACGAAAACCCAAAGCGTCAAACCGTAGTCCAAATTGGAATTTGGAGAAATGTGGTATGTCAGGGTTTTGAAACCGGGCTTAAAAAGGGTCTACTACTCCTTTGAAGTAATAATTGATTCTATTTTCGATTCTTCCGGTTCTCATCGGTTAGACGAAATAGCCTAAAATCTAATTCTCTTGTGGAACCTGTTGGACCAAGAAGTAGTTTTCCACACCAGAATGTTCATTTTGCAAAGGCATGGAGGTTTCCCTAGTGACCGCATCTGCGTGATTTCTACAAATCTTTGACTTCATGCATCGAATTTGATGTTTCATGGTTTTCAAAATCTATTACTTATTTTAGAGAACTATAAAGAATTCACTCTTCTAGTTTACTTTGCTGATGACTACTTAGAACCTAAAAGGTCCTCAGCACGTTAACAGTATTTTTGGTGGATAAGAGAAATTGTCACTTATTTATAGAGTTATCGCGTAGAACTGCATCTCCAGGTCTTTCAGCCGTTTCTTTCATCCCGAAAATCACCTTCTCGAAAATGGAATTCCAAATTAAGCATATAAGGAGGAAGTCTATCAGATGAAGAATAATCAGCCTATGCTTCTTAGTCTAGTTTTGTTACTGAAATTGTCCGAAAATCCTTAATGATGAGGTTAAAGACCAATTTTTACACATATTATTTATGGTCAAATACTGGATCATCTATTATTTTGTCTGTTCATCCGCCCAGTCAATATGGACAAGTTGTGAAATATGTACAATAACTCCAATGTAACATAGAGTATAATTTAACTTTTTTCTTCACTACCTAAGTAATTTTCAATATATTTTCTGTTCTAACAATCAATTACATTGAACCCGCAGGAATGTCTAGAAGCTGTTTTGCTAACAAAAGTGAGGGATCAATTAATCATAGTTCTTTTGTATACTGGCGACAAACTGGTGGCCACTCGTCCCAATTTCAAACTTATTCAGATCGGTTAGAACTATTTGCTGATAAATTTTTTTCATCATCGGAACAGACGAGCTGTTGTGTGTGACAATTGCGGTCTCTATATACCTAGGCCGATGCCCTTTGCATCCCGTCTTACGTGTCACCTAGTGCAGCGGTTCCCATCGACAAGTGTTCACCACCATCAAAGGGCAGTTCCCACATAAGAGTGTTCACCAAGTTCCCCGGGTTAACGATTGGATTGTCATCTAGTGAAGCGGTTCCCAGCCACATATCTACCAGATGGTAGGATCTCGCCCGAGAAATTTCACCATGCTCCCCCGGGTGAAACGATTCCTGAAGAGGTTGATACTGACTCTGAACGTCAACCTCGTGAAGCGGTTTACACTCGAGGGTGTTCTCCTGGCTACAGAGGTAGGTGGGTGCCTAAGGTGGATTAACAGCCACCTTGACCTCAACTGCCAGTCGGGTGCGGGTAGGTGGTTAATGCCCTGAAATGCTACCTTCGTATCTAGTTCCTGGATCTCCTCAGTGTCTACCGAGAGTGCTCTACGTCTTGGACGGATCAGTGTTACGCATCTGCATAAAATGTGCACTGAAGTTTAGTTTTTCCCCAATGAAACATTCCATCTCATTCCGAATTTTTCGGAACAATGTTATAAGAGCACATCAAGTAATAACCTTTCCTACACTTAATTTATCATTCAGGCCGAAAAAGGTTATAAACGAAACATAATTTTATCTATATATTTAATTAATTATGAGTGTTTTAATACTTTATTGCTAATTTTTCATTGTATTGATTTTGATTCTGATTTACTGTATCCACAACAGATTTTGTTCTATGACATGTAAATAAGGTGTGAACTATGAACTTTGTACAAAGCAGATTTGAATTTGATTGATTCTGAACACTCTGTTTTTGGGAATTATAAATCAATCAAGAATCAAAAAAGATTGGGAATATATTTTAATCTCGTAGAAAGGTTGAAAAAATAGATTTTCAATTTCTTAACATCACTGTAAACTTGGCATTACTAGCCGCTTGAAAGAGAATTGAAGAGCTATAAATTTGTTAATGTTCAACAGGTTTGCAACAAGAACGCTACAATTGATACAATATATACATATAATCGATATTTGTTTTAGTACCGGTAATTATCCATCACAATTAAAGTTACTAAAGTAAAAGCTATACATAAAGAAGGAAAATCAAAATGGTTTCGGGAAAGAACAATCAACTATTAGATCAGTATACACCACTCTGTCAGATTATTGAATCGATGAACAACGATGAATCAACTGCACCTTGATTTCTCGAGTCACGCATAGCGTTAGATAGCGTTGACCATAACTTATTAGTCAGAAAACTGCATACTTAAGGGATAAGAGGGATTTGTTTATCATTGATCCAATCATACTTGAAAAATAGGAAACAGTTCGCTTATGATAGTGATATATCCGATTAAATATTAGAAACGTTGTCAAGGGCGTCCCTCAGGGGACAATTTTGGGACCTCTTTTATACTCATTATATACCGGGATATCAAAAATTACCTTGGTCAAGGGTGGTTGTGGAATGTAAAACGTGTGTCTTTACTTTACGTTTGAAATAATTATGTCACTGTCAAACTGACATCATCAATAACCTACAAATTTCATACCTATTTATTTCAGTTGTAAAACAATAATGAACTACAAATTATGAAATAATTATGTGAACTTTGAACCTTTTCAGAGGTCGTGATAGCCACAATCCGGGTCAATAACTGTTTTGAAACAGTTAATTTTCCGTAAATCGAATGACGTTCACGTGAGAAGCCCGTAGCACGCGAGTTAGAAAAGTGCAAACTGGTTGTACCTAATACGGCTTTACGACGACTTTTCGCGTGCCGTTTTCGCTCCAAGTAGTTAGATTTAGTATCGGACCTTGCCCGACGGCCCTTTCTTTTCCAATAAATGTCCATTAAATAGGAAATTTCAATTAAAACAGTTTGAGCTATTCTCAGATCTCAGCTACGCTTGTCTAACGTGCGACGTACCAAAGGGAATTTTCTCGTAACTGAAATATACACGAAGCGGGTGAAAGCTAGCGGCCCATAGCCGAATACACTTCATAACAACTGGCGCCACCCGCACAGGGCACGAAACGGCCCCAAATTAACAAGATCGAGGTAAAATGTATAAACTCTAACTTAGGCGCAGCGAGCTCCTCGACATATGTCAAAATGATTTCGTTCGTAGCTAATTACATAGGACGTCTGGCGTTCATGCAATTATGTTTTTAGATAATTCGAACCTTCTAATTCCGATAGACCACGTGAAAATCCCGGAGTCCAAAGCGCTAAAGACTTCTTCGTGTTACAATATCCGTATCGCACTTTTAGAAACTCCAAATTAATTATGACATAATTATTTCAAACGTAAAGTAAAGACACTCGTTTTAGATTCCACAACCACCCTTGACCAAGATAATTTTTGATATCCCGGTACAATTGATCTACCAAGTGCTATCCCAGAGCCGCTTCCACAATTTGCGAACGATACATTCAGTGTATTGTGTGTTGACAAATAGGAGTACTCGATGGAAAAAACCAAATCTACGATTCACTCACTGGAACGATGGTTCGGTTCGAATAACTTACAGGTAAATGTGAATAAAACGCAGTTATTGAATTTTTCATTTTGGACAAAGACAATCAAATTATGTATTCTTCAAAAGAATGGATATTGTCTTTTGAGATGTGTTTGTATCAACGCATTTATAGTACTTTCTCGCATATTATATCACCATACCATTAACATGGATTTGTCCAAAGGAGATCTACGGATACGAATCTGACCTGTTTGAACACGAACATTGCTGCTGTTCTTGACAACCAAGGACAGGTTGACGTATCATATACAGATTTTTCGGAAGCCATTGATAAACTAGATCACACTATTCTTCTAGGCAAGCTCAAATCCATTGGGTTCAGTACCTCCTTAGTAGTGTTATTTTCGCTCATACCTCATCAATATATCGCAGTTGGTGTAGTATTATGGTCAAAGATCGAATTCATTTATCGCAAAATCCGGTGTGCCTCAAGATTAAAACCTTGGTCCTCTACTGTTCCTGTTATTTATCAATGATTTGGCTGAAATCATAATGGAATTGAAACACATTTTTTCTGATCACTTGAAAATATTTCTAGAAATAAAACCATAGATGACTGCTATGCACTACAGAATGATCTGGACAATATTTTTGAATGGTTGCGCCAACAATCAATTGAGTCTGAATATCAGTAAATGTTGTGTTTTTAGCTTCAGTTGTAAAATCCATCCTATTTCCTCCGATTATCTTCCAGATTCAGTAATCATTTCTCGTAGTATAACAGTCAGAGACTTAGATGTTCTATAGGATCATCCGTTCACTTCTAATCTACATATAAGCGATATGTGTGCTAGAGCTAATAGAACTTTAGAGTTTGAACTTAGGCATTCCAAATATTTCAACAATTTGAAGGTACTACAAAAACCATTCAACTCATTAGACCAATACTGGAATATGCTCCGCTCATCTGGAACCCTCAGTATTAATTCCAGATTACACTAATTAAGGGCATTCAACGTAAATATTTGGAATATCTCTAGTTCAGAACTTTCAATATCTTTCCTAGAAGAGGTTTTAATCATCAATTATTATTATCTTTTTTTGATTACTTGAACTAGGAAGAAGAATAAGGAGCACAATATTCCTCCAAAATTTGTTGATTTGTTGATTTGATAAGATAAATTGAATTTTGTTGCACCTAGATTATCTTTTCACTGTCCTTTAACTTTTCACAATGTAAAGCGTACCTTACACGGTCAATATCATTGAAGCAATATTATTGACGAAGTATTGGTAAAAAAACGGTAGCCCTCGCACGATCCAATAATATTGATCAGTTTCAATTGTGCAGTCAGGGAGGATGTATCTACCGGTTCTAATCGCGTATACTTTGGTCCTCAAGAAGAGGAAAAGAGGAAGACAAAGAACAGTGTGGACAAAAAGCTGGTTAAATAGACGTACGAGTCATCGATATGGAGAATTGCTTCGAGGAATCAACAGTGAGCCAGATGACTACAAGAATTTTTTAAGAATGGATGAATTGTTTCAACACCTAGTTGCATTGGTTTCGCCATTTATAATAAAGCAGGATACGATCATGAGAAAGGCGGATCGACTTGCAGTGTGACCGATTTTCTCTGGAAAAGATATATTTTCTTGTTACACGGAAAAGTAGAAAGTTGTCACCACCGAGATGAGTGGTCCAGGGTCGTATATTTCCCGTTCAATGAAATCTGACAGATATGAATTGATTGATTCCTCACCAGTAAAACACAGATGTTTATATATATATATATATATATATATATATATATGTTACGGCTAATGTATATAACTATTTAAAGCATGAAACTTCACACATTATACAAATTGAATTCTTCGCGGTTGATGTATATATTAGCTAAAGTATATATTATTTTATTTGTACATTAGATCGAATACAACGATATTATTTCACGAGTTACATGACATGAGTGTTTTCGGAGGTGATTCTCTATTTTCTAACGCTTTTCTGAAGCTGTGGGCCCCAACTTCGAATTATAATAAAACTGCAGTTTCATCTTGGTGTAGAATCATCTCCAACTAAAATGTCCATTAATTCATTTCCATCGGCAAAATTTACCAGGTACGTACGATATTATATTTCTGGGTAAGTAACGATATTTATTTTTCACAACTAGAATTCAACGAATTTGTAGAATTGTTGAAATTCGGTGAGGTAAAACTAATAGAACCACTGGCCCCAATTTGAGTAACGTTCTGTCCGTTTGGGGAACCATCTGGAAAATAGTGGGACCGATTCGCCCAAAATTGTTATCAACGGTTTCCTAGGGATCGATTTAGTTGGAAAGGACTCATGACTCGTCAGAAGTTATAGAATAAAATTTGCGGATAATTTATGTATTTACCTCGTATATGGTATGTGATGTCTGGAAAGATTTTAATTCTTATGTATGTCACTGTACGACCTCAATAAAATTTCGAATAAAAATTGCATTTTATTACAACTGCATTTTATTGATACTTAATCCCAATTTCGAGTAAAGATTGTACTTCATTGCAGCTAAAGGTCATATGTTTTAATTTAATTACTACAACAATATTATTCCGCGATTTATATGACATGAGTGTTTTCGAAGGTGATTCTCAATTTTCTAACGCCTTTCTGAAGCTGTGGGTCCCAACTTCGAATTATAATAGAACTGCAGTTTTATCTTGGTGTAGAATCATCTCCAACTAAAACATTGTCAATAAAATTTGAAATTGTGGAGTTATCGTTCAATATTAGAAAAGCGTCCATTAATTTATTTCCATCGGCAAAATTTGTCAGGTACGTATGATATTATGATATATTAAATATTATGTCACCTTTAATAACGACGTAATGGATTGTCGTATATATAGTAGCATATTTTGATCAATTGACTTCTAACTAGAAATGAAATTGGAAACAAAACTATTAAATATAGATTTAATTATTACCGGTATGCGATAAATGTACAATTCGAACAAATAAACCGTGAGGGGTGTCACGCTTCATACATTGTAATTTTATCGGAGAATGGACTTTCATTATTTGACCCATTTCAAAGTCGTTATCGATAGTTATTAATTTTATAGTGTTCAATTAGAGTTGTTATATGGCGAGTTTTAATTACTGCAATAAAATTACAATGTATTCGAACATATACCGGATTCATTCTGACTTTATATGAGAATAAGATTCTTTCGCTGTAGTATCCATTCAATAGTTGTGTCGGGCAGTGGCATATAGAGGTTAGTCAATAATTACATTTTACTGATTTAATTGAGAATGATGCGAGGCAGATGAAGTGTCCATTTGTAACAATAACGTGTCTCAAATTTTTTAGATGTACATTTTCTTTACGCCGTATTAATGCTACATTTTTATCACTTTTTTTGTTTCATATGGTCCCAAATTCCTATTAACTGTTTTAACTTTTGTTGTTTTATAATTTTTCTAGTAGACTTTTGAATCTACTTGTATTTTTTCTAAATTACACTCTTTATTGACAATGTGTAAACGCCAAATGGAATAAATTCATTATTTCGATTACTGTACATATTTAACAAAAATCATGACATACGTGAAATTTGAATTATAAATTGACTTCGAAGGTTGCAGAATAAAACTCAAATTTTACACGAAACTTTTAACATTTAATTTACAAATGCTGACAAATTGTTTCACCACACTGTGGCATTATCGAAGCGATGAGTTATCAACTAAAGCTAAATCTAAAAGTATGTCCTTAAATATCAGGGATTAGAATGTAGTACAAATTGAGGGATGGGTGGATAATAGTAAGGACGTGTTTACAAAATTGTTAACAAGCGGTGAATTATAAGTGTCGATTTGATCATTTAATATCACATTATTATTATTGTTTTTGAGTGTTTCAATATTTCTATGTCCTTTTTCCTGAATATGTAGAATATCGAGATCAAGGGTGAAATCGTAGTTATGTTCTAACAGGTGATTTGCGTAATTAGAGTCTTTTTTTTTAGCTTGTAACTTCTCAAATCGAAAAGTCAGTAAACATAATATTAACATATGCAAACTTTAAACCTACATACAGTATAAAAAACTCCTTTCGATCAATAAAAAAAATAAAAGATGTCGAACTAAAGACAAATATCAAACTTGTATAATTTGATGTCAAGAACCCTTTTCCGAGTATTCCCACACAATTGACCATCAGTCTAATTGAAGATCTTTTAATTTGCAATAATACTTTACCGGTAATAACACCGGAAATATTAAATGTAATCTCACTCTGCATAGACCAAAATTATTTCACAATTAACGATAAATATTAAAAACAGAAGACCGGACTCCTATGGGTTCGTCAATATCTCCGTTGCCAGCAAAAATATTTAGATTAACTTTCGAACTACCGAAAAATAGTTTTTAAAAAATGAATTATCCTTATTAGAGCTTTATTACAAAGTTGTTCAATCTTTCGAGTCTGAATTTCAACTAACTACAAATTCAGAGCCTTTAAATCCACACTAAATTTGAGAACTTCATTTTTTGTGTGTTCGAATTTTAATTTGTTAATCACAAGAGGTTGTCCATATGTGCTGTCTATGCACGTCATCTCATGATTGTGAAAATACGTTTTACATGTGTGTTGTTTTATCAGGTAGATTCCCGTTAGTTGTCTGGATTCTGTCCCTTCTTGACATTTTATTTTGATTCCTTTTTGGGGAATATTCCAATATATTGATTAATTTCAGGAATGATTTTCATATGGTTTTCTGGGATGTTCGAATGAATATACTGACATTAGCTTGAATTTCTATTTAGTAATATTCCCTTCTCGCATAATGAGTTATGATTACGTTGGGTGTAATTAGGACATTGATATATTTCACCTTTCATACAAATGTCGTTTAGAAGTTTAATAATGTTTTTTTTTTCGATTTCAATAGATATTTTATATCGGGAATTATGGTTACAAATTCTGATTCGTATTTAGTTGGAATTGGGTGTAAATAGCAGAGCTCGAACTCTTGGTCATAATCAATTGGGACTGATAAGAAATAATTAATTGTGGAAGATTCGATTTTACAATTAATTTTTATTATCGATCTAAATCTAACATGTTTTCGTATTTCAATTTAAATGGTAGACTTTCTTTATAAAGTGAAGATATTTTTTGTAATGCTAAGAATAAATCTCTAGTTTTCATTATGCTGGAATGTAGGGTATTCAATTTGTAAAACGTGATGGAGTTCTCTGTTTAAAATAGTATTAGAAAGTATTAACAAGTGATCATATAAGTCTTTTATAAAATGCATTTTTACCTTATGAGTTTGTACACTTATCTGATATTATTTGCTACAGTGGTGTGTAAAATATCTTACGAGATTATTAACAACTTCTATGCCTTGAGTCGAATTTAATTTATAAGCTTGGGTATATTTGGAAAATGAATCGACTATTGTTAAAAATTTTACGTTCTCCAAAAAATATTGTCGACATGTAAGATCTGAAAAGGTCTCACGGCAGTAGGCATTATATTGAATTTTAGTTTTAAGGGGTTTCTGTCATATTTTGTTACTTGGCATATTTCACAATTATTGATATAGTTTTGTATAGATTTTCGTTGATTAGGCCAATAATATACATTTTTTATTTGATTTTCTGTTTCATTTAGTCCTCTATGATTCGTTTTACTCTCATGATAGTTTTGTATAGTTTGTACTATTTCGTTATCTTCGATAATATCTACGAGTTTTGTTGTACATTTAATCATATTGAGTTCAGAGCTTTTGAAATATTTCCGTAGCACTTTACTGAATTTTCCGTAAATGGGGTTATAGTCAAAAATTGCTTTGGGGCTTTAGAAGCAGTTAAAACGTTAAGTTGAATTCGTGATAGAGCATCAGCGTTTTTATTCAAAGTAGTAATAATTTTCTTTTCCTCTGAGTTCATATGTTCAGTTCGGACGTTAGAAATATCAAATTTTATACTTCCGGTATGTATACTGTTGCAATTTAGATTACAATTTTGTTTATATTCGTCGAATTTTTCTGCTAGTAAATGTTTTGTAATGTCCATATTCACTTTTTGTTCTGATCTTGGTGTAACTGCAATGCAATTAGATTGAATGGGTAGTTTATAATAGTTTATCTTGAGATTGTATAATCCTAGTAAACAATGAAAAAAAGCTGTGAAAATTAAACGAGTGAAATTTTAAAGAAGGATTTTCTATCTTAAATAGTTTCGAACATTTTATGAGAGTACTGTACTTTTCTATTGAAGTGCCACGAGCGGTAGAAATTTGGAATGGGTCTTTTTTGATTAAATTATCGAAGAATTTTTTTGCGATTTCAGGATTAACGAATGATTTTGTGCTACCGATATCCAGTAAGAATTTTAAATTATACCCTGGAAATATTATGTATGGTAGTTCACTTTGATTATTTGTTAAATTCATAAGTTCGAAATTTGTTCCGAGGCATCTTCCTCTAAAAAAGAATTATCTACTTCTTCTTGTTCTTCGGGAAAATCTACAGCGGGTTCATCATTAACATTATATAATTCAATCGACACACATAATTCACCACTCGTTAACAATTTTGTGAACACATTCCCACTATTCTAGCCACAGTGTGGTGAAACAATTTGTCAGCATTTTTAAATTAAATGTTAAAAGTTTTGTGTAAAATTTAAAAACATATACGACCCGCAGACATACTGGTCTTAATTGAAACGCAAGTCAATCCATCCACCAACAAGACCGAGTTTTATTCTCCAACTTCCGAAGTATTATGAATTCACACTTAAAAATGCGACCCCATATTCAACCCCATTCGAATTACAGATATAACCCATGCATTCAATGTTAGCCATACATCAATAGTAAACATCGAAAGAAAATAAAATGCATCCGTACAAAAAGGATATCTACTCAAGGGCTTATGGAAGACGATTTTGATAGGAGAACTTATTTTTATGGGCGAAGGATGGACATGTTAGATAACGAAAACGTTATGTTTTCTGGTGAGTGTAAATTTGTCACTACTAGTCTACAAAAATTCTCACTGGATGAGAGAAGAACACACGCAATACCATCAAAAAGATTAATGTTTGAACAGGGATTGTTGTTGAAAACCGCATCATTGGTACCTTTTTCATCGAGGGCAATTTGAATGGCGATCATTATTGGATGACAATTTGAACATTTGACCTAAAAACACAGATCTAATTTTTTTTTTCATTGAAGCATGACAACACAATTCAATTTTTTACGAATGTGATTTTTTGAAGATTGCTTAATTTTGTAAAAAATGCCTAATAAAAATGAGCTTGTACATTGTACAAATAACCAAAATATTCAAGGTGGTGCATTCGAGCAGCAAAATTAATTTTTGACGAAAACGGTCCATTAAATTTGCGTTTTTCATACACCGTTCTGAAGAGGCTTCCAAGACCTTTCAAATGACGTATCACTCAATCCCTCTCCATGTTCAATTTTGAGGGGTTGGAGTGTCCCCTAAAAGGGGATTACTCGTTCAATCCTCAAATATACGTCAAGAGATGTCCCAAACAAAATCATTCGACGTGTTTCAAGAGATTTTTCCACTTACTATGGACAAGAAATATACTGGGTGATCCGTCTGAGATAGAACATTTTGTATATTATAACTAATCAGTAATCAATTTTTTGAATTTCGATTTTAGCATTTGCATACATTAACTCGTTTTTTTATTTCGATAAATTCTAACTAATTATTTCTTAGTAATATACTTTCACGTATTCAAACAAATTTTCCTTATGTTATAGATGATGTACCAATCTGTCGACAAAGAGCTGAACGCTACACAGGGTCGAGAACGGGTCGTAAGAAGTGCTGTTGAACGTGATCACAAAATATTTATTCAAAGAACAATACACATTGATTGTTTGTAAATAAAACTCTATTTTATTTATTTTATTTTATCTCTCAAGCTTGCTGGTCATCATTAATATTCTAGCATACCCATCATTGTATGGCGCGTTGGATGAGTATTCGCTGGAGTTGATAATTCAATAAGAAAAAATACAGATTTTTAGTATGTGCAATAATAAGAATTTCAGTAAAATGGAAATGTACACAAATGCAGAATTGACAGATATCGTCGTTTAAGATGCAATAGCTCGTAACCCTCATATGGTTGTTTGTGCAGGAGAGCAAAAAAACTAACTACACTTGAACCTATAATCTATTTCAACCAATAAAACATGGATATAGGACTAAAATTTAATTACGCATATTTCTGAAGTAAATAAAAATATATGAAACCCCATTTTGATATTCCAGGTGGGTTACGAGCTATTGATTCTACAAAAATAAGAACAAAGTGTGGCTTGACTGTAACTTTATTTTTTAATAATATGAAAAATACAAAAGAAAACTAAACGTTTGATATAATACAACAAGATATGGCTTAAGTTATCATAAAAGTGGTGACAATCGGCAGGAATAACTGATTTAAGCTCCTATATGTGCTTGAATTTTTGGGCTTTTATTTTCTTATTTTCTGGATTCAGTTGTGGTCAATCACGACAAACTTCTTTCCGACGTCGCCGCTGCGGTAGCTCTTTCCAAGAATCGTCAAAGTTAAGTTTAAACAAGATTTTTTCATCGGGAGAATATTTAATGGCTCGAATATCTGTTACATTTTTCTTTCCTGGTCTAATGCTCCCATACATCTGATATCCTTTTTGAGAGAAATCTCGAAAAAAGTCATAATTTACCCATTCGGTACAGTACGGAAAGGGATTCCTTCGAGCCTGTCGACTAATGGACAAATGCGCGGAAGGAAGAAAAATCTCTCTGGTTTCTTTTATTTTAGCTTCAATTCTGTTGTGAACAGAATCGCACTGCATTTGTGTGTGCCCACGTTCTAAGTACTTCTGTACAATAGTTTGATTCCTGGCAACAGATATGAAAAGAAGAACATTGGCCATTATATTATTTCTATTTTGATAGGTGCACCCATCACTATAGATTAAAATTGGCAAGCTGTTGTCCGTAAATCTTGAAATATAGTCAACCACCAATGAAGCGAACGTTGAAGCTGAGAGATCACTGTCTACCCCACTAAACCAATAACACATTACGTGTTTCGTTTTTATGTTCATAATTGTAAAATTGTGACAGCATAATTTTGTTTTATAGTACAAAGCATTTGCGTTTAAACTGGGACATACTTTTACAGCTTGTAAGTCTATCATCAGTATCACGGCCTCTTCATTTCCGGCTAAATCGATGTCTTTCGCTTTTTCTTGCCTTGCTCTGTCTTTTTTAGCAATGTGTCTCGTAAAAAGCTCTTCTTCTAAATTTCCGACATCATACTGGCAGCAAAGATCGCATCTATCTTTTTTAGGCTGATAAATAGCAAGGTTTTTCTCTACGAACAAGTCATCAGAAGATTTTCGACTCATACAATTTTTCTTTTCAGTCTTACATTTTGAAACATACTCATTATATAAAGCTGTTTTGGAAGGCACTGTTCGATCCAAATACAATGTAGATGATGTTTGGCGGCAATAATGAGATGGCAGTGTAGGCAAATCACCAAAAACTGCTTTAAAAATTCCTTATCTCCATTTTTCTTTTCTCTTATGTGAGCAGCTCTATTTTCTATATTATTATAATCTTTCGGATTGTGCATGCTATGTTCAGCAGATTTAATCCAGGAGCTCATTTGAAATTCTCATAGACTTAGGGTAAACAGAAACAATTTCTTGCAAATATTCACCTTTAGACAGTCTATTGGTAAACTATAAAATATTGAACAATTTCTTGATGAATTTTGGTTTTTTGTATATCTCCTTTTGACACTTGAGCGTGTTACATTATTAACCACAAAAACTTCGCGCTGATCCCAAGTCATTTTCCAAAACTTTTCAAACAGCTGTCTGCACGTACATAAACATACATCCCATGAGTCCAATGAAGCCGAAATGTTGTTTTGGCATAAAGTGTGGGTTGAGAGGTATTACATCTTAAGCGACGATATGCTATTTAAATTACACTTGAAATAATGTAACAACTAAATTCTCGAATTAAAAACTAATAGAGATCATATGAGATGTTCGAAATGACCCCCTTCAGTCATTATACACACGTCTGTACGGTAACGCATTGATTCTCGGATCCGATGAAACATTTCTGGGATATTTTGAATAACCCTACATGAAATAATTATGGGATTCGATCTTCCAGGTTTCGAACAGGAGTCTTGTATACTAACGTTTTCAAATGCCCCAATCCTTAAGTTATCACTTCATTTGCTATTTACTAATAAAACTAGAGCATTTTTTCTAAGATATACTTTATTTAAAATTGCGGAAACAATCATACAAATCCGGAAAGCTAGAAGAGCTTGTATTATCATCATTCATAGTTGATATGTTTGGTAATTGCGATGATGGAATACATCCAGATGGTTCTATCGTGCTCATTGATGAATATGGACCGCCACTCAATGCATGCGATACCGTAGGAACAGCTGAAATAACGTTTGCCGAACTCCTAATAACATTTGATTGTTGTTCAACATATGTTAATTCTTGGCCATTTTGTTCGTGAAATGATTTTAACTCGTATTTTTGTACAATCGCAAATATTTCTGCTTTCGCAAAATGGAAAAGTAAAGGTGACATCGAATTTAAAACTGGTGTTATAAAAATTAAAAAGCTATCAACAGCGTTCACTTTTGTTGTGATAGAAGCTCGCACAGTAGACTGAGAATTTGTCACTTCCCTTTCATTAGTGCGTTTCTCAGGTCTTTGTTTAGGAGCAGACAAACGTTCTTTGCAATTTTTAGTTTTTTGTATTTTTCCATTCCGATATTCCTTTGTCTCTTGGCTTGGGACAGCTATATCATGTTCTATTTCATCACTGGAATTACTTCCTTTTTGGTGCACAAATTTTTCAGCCTCTTGTTTGGTATTGTCAAATCCTACGTTAGTTTTTGTCTCTCTTCTGTCAATATGGTCCTTCAAAAAATTTAACCGATCAGCGTATTTGTACTTTTTTCGTATTTTACCACTTTTTGTATTTTTGTTCGAATATCTCCTAAAAGTGTCTCTGATATTACCCCATCTAGTCTTGCAGAGTTGACCTATAAAAGTAGTTTGATAATAGAATAAAAGTAATAATTTTCACGAAAAAAAGTTAGCATTACATTTGTTCTTTCTTTTTCCGCTTACGACATAGCACATCGTAAAAGATTATACATGAATCATGCAAAATCATATGCAGCGATTCGATAGCTCAAACAGTACTAGTAATTGCTAAAAATTTCAACACAACTTGGAACTTTCTCAACTGCTTGGGAACATTGGATCGTTGTGTTTTGATTATAAAAAATCGTTTTCAATTGTTTTGATGGCTCTTGTAAACGTTAATTACAATTTATAAGTTGTTAATGTCTGAGAATATGGCAAAAACAGCGATGGCGGAATTTTTGCAAATTCTTTACTAGACAAAAGACTCCAACGAGGAACACTGCAAGTATCACCAAATAAAATTTGGCCCAATACAAATGTTGACGTGCCATATATGATAGTCGGAGGCTACCATATCCACGTCAGAATTTGAATGTTCCAGAATGTGTTTACAGCTACCACCATTGTCGTATCAGGAGAGTTGTTGAAAGCAAGTTTAATATTTTGTCTCAAAAATTTCGAATTTACAACAGACGAATTCAAACACGAAAAAATACCGATAATGCTGTACCGGCGACTAATTGTATTAAAAAATTTTTATTACCTTGTGTTCTCATTTCTCCTCCGATTTCTCTCCATATATCATTTTTTATATCGTTATTCGTGCATTTGGGGATCGATGAATCATATAGAACCTTATGTCTCCTCACACATTCTATTAATTGTTCGTCGTTCATTATCTCTTGCTCCATTCGGTATGTTTCAGACAAACTGGAAAATATCTTCACAAATAATATTAAAATCGGCCGAGTCTACTGGCATATTTTGAGATATTTATAAATGAAAAGGTTTTCTCATTTAGAATATTAACATTTTATAATTAACATTTACAATCATAACAATCTTCAGCAATGGCAGCAAAATTTACGAATGATTTAAGTATGTGTGTACTCACCTGGTATCTTGTATGTGATGTCTGGAAAGATTTTCATTCTTATATATAGTACTGTATGACCTTAATAAAATTGCACTTTTTAACAAAATTTTATTGCAGCTAAATGTCATGGGTGTTCACTTTCAAATTTCAAGTTTCAAAAAGTATATAAAGTCAGACATACAATATGTTTTTATGTTATTCGTACATTACCTACAGTGTTTTGAGTATACCGTAAGGTAAGACATTTTTATTACTTGTGTTGAAACAAAAATCAAATAAGTGGATTATTTTTATTATGATTGTTTAATAACCACGTAACACAATGTGAATATGATTTTTATTTATTGCCCAATTGTACAGTAATACATTTTTATCGTATGTCTTTGATTTTATAAATGTTAACCAAAAAATCGATGATGGAAGCCGTTACTTTATGGTAATTTATCATTTTGATTATATGAAAGAATAATTACTCTGTTTGAATATCACTTTACGTGAAAACGTAACTATAGTTTCAATACCGAAATGCCATTATCAAACAATTAGAAAATTATGAAGGAACCAATGAAATACTATACTTTCATAAGATCTACCTGTTTTTGGAATTTCCGTTGATCCCTCGATCCCAACCCTACTTTACTCTACTCTATTTACATTTGAACTGTTTCATTGATTTCTTCATACTTTTCTAATTGTTTGATAATGGCACTTCGGTGTTGAAACTATAGTTACGTTTTCACGTTATTATTAATAAAAGTGGTATAAAGTTGTTCTTTCATATAATCAAAATGTTAACCAGGTGCCAGAAATAAAATTATTGAAACATCTTGTCCCCGGATGGATTCCGTGTCACAATAGCTCGACTTGATGCCGACGTTTCGCCAACCATTGCAGGTGGCATTTTCAGGACAGACTTGGGGTTTGAACTGAAAATGTCACCTGTAATGGTTGGCATCAAGTCGAGCTATTGTGTAGCAGAATCCATGCGAAAGACAAAATTTTCCAAGATTAGCTGTCCGCTGAAGTCTACTATCCAAAAGAAAATTATTATTATTTACATCTTATGCTACCAAGAATTACGCAAAATTTACCTCAAATTAGTTTATCTAGCCCAATCGACATTTTATTTGGAGCACAACTGTTTTGGGACTTCGCTTGAGAAGGTAGAATAAAATTAGGGAAAAAATAATCCTATTTTGTAGCAAACGCACTTAGGTGCTTGGGGTTCTATGAATGTACGGCATCCAATGCTAGACATTTCATGTGTAATCTTGCAATAAACCAACTTAGAACTCAAATTGTTAAAATTCTGAGAGCTCGAAAAATACCAAAACACAAAAGTAAACCGAACAAGAAATGAGATGGTATGTGAAACTCATTTTGCAAAAACGCATAAACGCGATAAACACGGACGTTATGTAGTGCAATTGCCATTCAAAAATGACTTCTATTCTTTGGGCACAGATCTCGGACATATGGAAATTGTGTCCGATAGTTTGAATGAAGATTCAAACAAAACAACAAAACATTTTTATTTATCTCCAAAAATTCTTGTACTACTACAAAGCTTCGCGTAGTATTTGATGGATCTGCGAAAAGCATTACCGGAGTCAGTTTAAACGATACGTTATTAGCCGGGCCAACTATCCAACGAGATTCCCGTAACTTGGGTTTGTCTGGAGTTAATCGAATATCGTTGCAAAACGCCATTTGAATTTGTTCGTCTAGTGGCATTTCAAAATTATGTGCCGCCGTTTATTAGTTCCAATTGTATAGGTGATGATTCAATATACTCATGATGAAAAGGAGATTGGTCGATTTCGATATTCAGTATTTGCATGTGTCCTATATTTTGATAATTGATTATTTCCAGCGAATTTGAAATTACGACAACACTTATAACCATTTTTGAGTAAAACGCAAAAACCTGCCTAGGGCTTATAACTCGATCAATCAACTCGAAATTTTGATAAAAATTTGCTGTAATATTTTTAAAGATATTAGAGTTTTATTCAGAAATATCTGATTTATTATTAACAAGAAAATTTGTTTAAAAAATGACACATGTCTGCTTTTGCAGCTGAGCCTTGCACATGTCTGCTTATGCATCTGAGTGAACTCCAATTATCTGGGTTTGCATCTTATGATAATAGTGGAAACACCAATAATATTACGACAGGCTATAAAATTTGGTATTGACATAAAAAACATCAAGAAGTATAATTGAAAAACTTGTTCATTATTTTTTCAGCAGATATACAGGTATAGCAAAAAAATTAACAGAACTATGAATGCGTCGTCTTCAGCATCTATTAGAATAACTATATCCTCACCCTCATCCTCATCCAACTTTCTAAATATTGACCACGAAGCGAACGCTAGACGTCTGGCAGATGAGATGGATTATCTCGTCGACGAGTTCGAGAAGTTCAATTCGTTAAATACACACCCCACCAGTCCACCCCAGGCAGCTATTGGGGTCGGGGAGCCACCACCCAGCATCTCCTGAATGCGTATGGGCATATTGAAAACAATCCCGAAAATTCTCTGTTATTCGATCGAATATGGAGTAAACGATTTCAGCTATTATGTATTTTTTTTTCTCCTTCCCAATGGTGGATTTCTTCGAACTGTAAAAACTTTGAACGTAGCTCTCGTTCGAAGAATGAAACAGTTTCACCTCGGGTGAAATTTGTTGAAAAGAAATCCACATTGTAATCATTCTTGGAAGTCTGTTTGAAGTTCACCACGGACAATGATCTATGCGTCGAGAAGTATAGACAAGTATGTAATTGGCAAGTGTACGAATAATCGCGATCGCTTTGACTCGGACCATTTTTACCGATCACAAATGGAAAACCAACGACTGACAAATAATTGTACAAGTAACCCACTCACACGACATGGCAAGTATACGCAAGTAACGATTATTCGCCAAGTACATGGGTCGTTTGAGCCCGACTTCAGATAAAAATAAAAACAGTAGAACCTAAAGTCTCGTTTATTATTCACAATGAATCACATTCATAGTTCGTATCGGAACTGATCGATTTTGCGTCTTGATATAATATTACTGTGTCGGTCGTTGTTCCGTTTTTCGCTACCTACGTATCGATTTCTTATAATTCCCCCGTTCTCGATTCTGGTTCGTCGTCGTTTTCTTTTCCATTACCGGAAATTGAATTCAATGACGGCGATTTTTCGTTCAAACACGACCATTGTTTTTCTTTCGAATGTGACCTACCCGTAGAATACCAGGTACCAATATTAGAGCTCTTACACATCTTGAGATGTAGGTCGTTTGCTAGTGTGCCAAAAAAGAAAGCAGTACGTCTCTTTACTCTTGTACCAATATTAGACGCATTTACTTACACAACATTCAAAATGTTCAAATAAATTCAGACATTATTGAAGAGGACATTATAGATGAGGTAGATGTTGATAATGTCGTCATTCACTAAACACCCTCCAAGTGAAGACGGAAATGGTTCAATCAATATTTTGAACCGATTTCGATGATACAACCAGCAGTACCAGAAATATTGTAAATTGTTGAGGTCTATAACTAACTGAACGGGACAGGAAGAGGAATATATCAAAACAATGCAAAACATATTCGCTACTACGATATAAATGGAGAGGAAATGAAAATATCGTTTACAACTATTATTTTATAAATGTTCCATACACATCTCGAGTCACACGAAAAGAGCGACCGCTTATCCGCAAAGTTGAACGTTATTTTGGTTTTCGGATCGTCGTATAAGAACGGCCGTGACATAGGGATAGAAAACAAATTACTTCTATTGTGAATTGTAGCGGCGGCGTTTCCAGAGACACCGTCGCCACCACACAGATACCACAAACACATGATTATGATGTTTTTGCGATGAACGTGTACGTTGGAATCGCTCAATTTCAAAATTGTGTTTTGCATGAGGGTGAAATTCGTATCTCATGACAGTCATCGATTCGTTGTACGGAGGGGATTCGAATGTATATAAAGCCCGATAACATGTAGAATAAGGACATTCCATTCAAGTCAGAGTGTTATCTAATACGGGTGCATACGACTTATCCAAATGTCGTATGTTAGTGGTAAAAATTTCATTGTGTCATCACAAGAACGCGAAAGATCGAAGAATCTCACAGTTCGTTATAGGTCGCGCTCGATTGACGAAAAATCATCGTACGTTAACGAGAAATCCCCATCGTTAAATTCGATATCTTGCGATGAGAATGGTACGGACGACGAGTCAGAATCGGAGAGAAGAAAAAATAAAAGAAACAGTTCATCGATCACGACCGGTGGCAGAACGACCAACGTGTCATATTTGACAGCTAAACAAAAAACATCTTACGTCAATGAAAAATCGCCATCGTTACATACAATTTCTTCTGATGATGACACAACGGACGAAGAATCAGAATCGGAAACGGAAAATGGAGAAGAACACAGCACATCGGTCCGGAACAATGGAATATCGACCGACGTGATAGCCGAGCAATCGTCTCGCGTTAACGATCAGTCTCCACCGTCAATTTCAATTTCTGGCGATGAAAACGAAGCGGACGGCGACCCAGACCCAGAATCGAAAACAGAAAAGGGGAAGGGAAGTAGCACGTCGATCGCAAACGACGAAATAACTACCAACAGGTCACATTCGATAGAAAAACAATCGTCGTGTGTGGAAGAAAAATCGCCGTCATTAAATTCACTTTCTGGTAATGGAAACGAACCTGACAACGAACCAGAATCGAGAACGGAAGAGTTAGAAGAAATTGATACGTTGGTAGCGAGAAATGGAGGAACAACGATCGACGCAGTAATAATCGATATGATACAAGATGATATCGAACGTTCCGTTGCTGATATGATACCCGAAATCACCGCAAATCTCGCTGTTGAACAGGAGAGCGTAACCATACCGCCGAATTCCATATCGAATCCCAAACTACACTCGCTACGTACCAGCTATCCATCGAGTGTCGATTTACGGGGAAAATCGGAACATCGTAGTGAAATATCGAGAAAACGAAAATCGGAAATGACTTGCGACGAACAACATATCATGAAAGTTTCACCATTGTCATTACCGCAACCACAATTACCTCAATCGTCCGCATCGAAATCGCCGAAAATTCGTTCGGAACATCGAACGACGAGATCAAATCGACGGTATATAAACCAAATGTCATCCGAAGCGATCGAAATGAAATTACCGTTCACGATAAGCTATGGCCAACCCATTACCGCATCGCTAATAACCGAAATGTTTTGTCGTGAACTATCAATCATCCGTGGTGTGTCGAAGAAAAATATAATTATCGAACTCACTAATTTGAATATGAAATCGATTCACGCCGATATGAACGCAAATGATCGTCCCGTTGAGTTTCATTGGATATTGAAAAGGTACGTAGATTTAACGAAAAACAATTTGGAGATAATTTTCGAAAAGTATAACGTGGAAGTGGAAAAATTAAAGATGCTTGTTCATATGAACTTGTTGATGTGGGCGATCGCGGATGCGATCCGAGCGTACCCGATTATCGATCACGCGCGTCAATCCGAATCGATTGATAACTATACCAAAGAGGTGGTGGAAAAATTTACGCAAATACTATTACCGATTATGCATGATCGGAAGAGAGAAAAGCTCGAAATAATCGGCGCATTGAAGACAGCATGGAGGAAGACGATGAGAGAGATTTATATTAGACATTTTGGCAGCGAAGACGAGCTTCACCCGATTCACCGGTTTTTCCAGTACATACTCCGAGGTTGTAGCAATCAAAATATACTCGCCAAACAAAGCGACGACATGATTAGTATAATAACGAACGAAATTCCCAAAATCGATAATATATTGCGAACATTAACACATTTCCAAATAATGCGAATTCTAAAACGGAAATGTTACGAGTGCTAATGAAAAGAATTTTTCGTACGATTTATAAAATGTATTTCATATGTAATTCGAATAAAAAATGTCAGAAAATATTGCGATTCATTTCACGTAACTCACGTACCTCAACGTAACGGCCATAAGATACAAATTTCACTCTCATAGGAAATATAATTTTTAAATTCCGCCAGACAAACAAATTCATTTGGCGTTTTGCAGCGATAATCGATCAACTAGAGACCAACCGAAATTATGTTATTCGCGACATTAACGTCACGATTCCAAGTGATTTTACATTTTCGGCAAATTTGAAATCTACGATCGTATCATTTCTATTTATGGTGGTGGTAGTGGTGTGTTTTGGTGGTAACGGCATTTTACCGAAACATTTCGAGCAACGTGTCATTTATCGCGTCGGCGATAGAACGCATGTACAAGCAGCTCTATGGCAGGTTTTTTATTTCTGCCATAGCCTTTCACGATATTCAAAATATGTTGAGTTATCGGATTCGAGTCAGCAGCAAGCATCAAAACGTCAACCAAATATATTGGGTTGTCGGATTCGAGCTTGGCAAGAATCATACCTCTCGAAGCATCGTATTCGGCAAAAAAAAAACAAATCGTTAAAATATAATAATTCTTTTAATCAGAAATAATACACCTTGATTTTTGATAATCTCAACATTACACGAAAACATCAAATATTGTGAGCTACGTTTTGAATACACCATCGAGTGCGTGTTTTTCATCCTATCAGCGTTCACACCAATGTTACTCAAATATTTCTTATTCCAATTATCATTCTTGTGCACCCACAATCGAACTCCATCGTATTTGACCGTAATATCTTCACATTTGATCGATGTTCTTGCCACAAATTCGTCTCCCATAAAAATAGGCGTTACAGCATTCTTGCATCGAAGGACCTTCATCGAATTCTTCTTGCCACGTATACATTTCGCAATACCATTATGAACGCCGTCGATAACACAAACACGCGCCCATAAGAATTCGCTCAGCAGTCGAGTGATTCGCAATTGTGTGTCATCATCGATTACTTCGATACGCTCGTGATCGACTAATTTCAATATATCTACGCACGTGAGAATCTTATCGTTTTTCACTATCATTCCTACGTTTGGCTCGATCGCGAGTTTTCCACCCAACGGAACGTCCGAAAATAACGGTTCAACGATCGTTCCAAAATCCGGTTGTCGAAATAATATTTTCGCACTATAAAATAGGAAAGCGCCATTTCCGTTTATATCGAACGTTCCTTTCCGATTCAATAAATATCGCAGAATATATAATTCTCGCGATTCGCCACTTGATTCTTCGTAATCCCTATACCCGTATAATTTCCTCATTAAACAATTATCAATTTCCGACAATTTATCGATCAATTTCATGCCGGCATCACCTACGAATCGAGCAGTTTTCGTATCGATGCCGTCAATCGTACCGTTGGTGCGAACGTCTATACTAGGTCGATACGTGTCTTCTCTCACATCCAGCAGCTCGATTTTAGAAAACGATATCCTGTCGACCCGTTGTTTCTGAATGTTTCCCATTTCCCTGAGTTTACTTTCGTCTTCGACTATTACTATATACGGTAGCATCAAATAACAAACAGGTACGCGGTAAACGCTTCGTACGAAGAGTGTCGGTTCGGTCTCGTTCGCACAAATTTTCTCACAAGTAGCACTGTCGGAGTCTTTCGCGTTCACACATTTTACGAATGCATCCAAAACGACCCTGTATTCGTGGTTATTCTCGTGCGCGATGTAATAATAATATTTGTTTTTTACGGATCGGTCGTACAACGATAATATCCGTTTGTTGTCAAACCGCTCCTTCTTGTTCTTTCTCCTCTTCTTTTTTTTCGTTTCGCTATTCATCGTATCGGTACAAGCTGCCAAGATATTCCTACGAACTTGTTTGATGTGTTCATCGTTGTGGCCATCATCGCTAGACGGTTGTCGCACTAATATATATTCGTCATTTACGGGGTT